>VZRI01011499.1:0-38610 GCA_013397515.1 Upupa epops
TCTCTGCCCAGCTCTCCATCCTGGCCAGCTCTCGCCTCCTTCCCCATGATCCTGGTGCATGTGGCAGCATCTCTGTTTATTCACTTCGCTCTGGAAACAGATTTTTCCAGTGACCCCAGAGCTGGGGGAAGGACCGTGAGCCAGGATTTCATTCTCACCTTGCACCCCTGTAACGCTGCTCAGAAATCATCGCGTCTGAGCATTCCTCCAGCAGAAGAATGAATACCAATTCGCTGAAGGACTCTGCAAGAAACTGTTGGTTTCAGCAAACGTGGTGTTTAGGGGGAACACGGAAATGGGATGAGTGAGGGAGAGGCAATCTTCCGTTTCAAATTGTCACCTCAGGGTGATTCCCTTTGTTTTCTTTGCTGTGACTTACAAGACTGTAAGAAGCAGGAATCAAAGCCACCCGATTTGGTTTGGGTTGAAGGGAGTGTTGGCATCGCTTCGCAATGGGTTGTCTGGAAAAAGATGGCTCGGAGCGTCTTGTACAAAAGGAAGAATCAGGATTTTGCATGGCTCTGCTCTTAGTGTCCCCGGATTATCCTTGGTTTATACTGAGACTCAGAATCACAGAGTGTCAGGGATCGGAAGGGACCTCCGAAGGTCAGCCAGCTCACTCCCCCTGCCACAGCAGGATCCCCTAAATCCAGTAACACAGGAACAGTCCAAGTAGGTTTCAAACGTCTCCAGAGGAGACTCCACAACCCCCCTGGGCAGTCCCTTCCAGGGCTCTGGCACCCTCACTGGGAAGAAGCTGCTTCTCCTCTTGATGTGGAACCTCCTCTGTTTCATCTGACACCCGGTGCCCCTTGTCCTGGCATTGGGTGCCCCTGAGCAGAGCCTGGCTCCTTCCTCCTGATTCCTGCCCTTTCCATCTTCATCAGCAGTCATGGGGTCCTCCCTCAGGCTCCTGTTTCCCAGCTCAAAAGCCCCAGCTCCCTCAGCCTTTCCTCATCAGGGAGATGCTCCACTCCCTTCATCCTCTTTGTGGCTCTGCTCTGGACTCTCTCCAGCAGCAGTGTCCTTCTGGAACTGAGGGGCCCTGAGGGGCTCCAAACTGAGCACAAGGTTCCAGGTGTGACCTCACTAGGCCAGAGATCTCCTAACCACCCTCCTAATCTACCTCAGGATTCCATTGGCCTTCTTGGCCACCAGGGCCCACTGCTGGCTCCTGGCCATCCTGCTGGCCACCAGGACCCCCAGGTCCCTTTCTCCTGTGCTGCTCTTCAGCAGGTCAGTCCTCACCCTGTCCTGGTGCCTGGGGTGGTTGTTGCCCAGATGCCAGACTGCACACTGCCCTGGTTGAATGTCATTCCATTCCTCCCTGCCCAACTCTCCAGCTGTCCATGTCCTGCTGAGGGGCAGCCCAGCCCTCTGGGGTGTCAGCCTCTCCTCCCAGCATCAGACCCTTGAACTGGAATATCAAGGCTTCCCTGGCTGTCCCCTGCCTGAGTGCTCAGCTTCAGTAGGGCCCTGGCATTTGTTATCACACGTGATCCTAATAAAAGCCGTTTGGATGCTTTAACCTGTGGCTGCAGGGCTGTTACCCATCTGTTGAAGACTGCTCTCCACTTGTTACGCCCTCCGTATCACCCTTAAACACCGCAGCTAGAGCATCTTTAGCCGAGTGATGTAGGAATGCAGCGATTACACCCCATCAGCGATGCTCCCTGTACAACTGCTGCTTCAGGAGACAAAAGCCTTCCGGAGAGTTGGTTTTTATTTTAGAGTCGAGCTTCCCTTTCTTTTTTTCCTCCTGACTGACTCAGGCCTCCTAATGTTAGGGGGGGGCACAAAATTGCAGTCGCTATAGCAGGTAAAATATGAGTCAGGCTTAATCACATTCATGCATGGTTTGCTCTTTCAGCTCTACAGACAGGAAGGAAGGCAAACAGTGACTGTTCCTGGATGCAGGATCTGTTAAGTCCTGTGTTTGGGAATGAGTTGGCAGAGGCAGGTTATGGATAGAGCTTTTTGTTGTAGTTGTATTTTTTGCCATTCTGAGTAAAACCTGTTCTCTCTCTTTGTGTTTGATGCTGGGACTCCTTTCATGGAGATCCGAAATGACTCGTTTAATCGGGTCTTTATCTAAAGCACCTCATTCCTTTTGATGTCCAAGGGAGGGACAGATTTTTTCACTTGTCACCCTGGTCCCTGTGGTCTCATCAGTCTTTTCAGTTTCTTTCTGTTGTTAATCCAAACATCCCCGGGCTGCTCAGCAGTCAGACTGAGCGAGCACCTAGAGGACTGTTAATTTGCCTCTGTTCCTGCCGATAGCTCCGAGTGCCACCGTCCTTTCAGTGACATCAGCCCAAGAGTGACACTGACTGGACTGCACATTCAAGCCTGAGGGGAGCTCCTCAGAGAACGGTGATAGTGTCATAGAGTCATGCAATCATTAAGGTTGGAAGAAACCTCTAAGATCATCCAGTCCAAACTTAAACCCAACCCTACTCTCCCCCCTACCTGAGCTCTCCCTGCTCCAAGCACAGATGGAAGTGCTGCAGTGAGAGGATCCACAGGACACAGCATCTCTCTCACTGCACACAGATACCTGATAGAAGGGATTCAGACAGCACCTGAGGAAGATTCCTACCTCTAAGTGAAGATAAATGAGCAGGGAAGGCATGCAATTACCTCAACGTTTCCATGATTGCGAAACACATCAGAGAATCTTGACTGACAGGGCCTGTTCAGGGTGAGGTTCTCACACAGAAAACACCAAGTGCATAAACAGACGATGTTAGAGAGGTGCATCCTGCTCCATGGCTGGTGAAGGGCCTGGAGGGCAGGTCTGATGAGGAGTGGCAGGGCAAATTGGGGTCTGCAGAGGAGGAGGCTCTTTACAGCTGCCTGGTAGGAGAGTGGAGAGAGGTGGGGGTCAGTCTCTTCTGCCCAGTCACCAGTGCTAGAACAAAAGGAAGTGCCCTCAAGCTGTGCCAGGAGAGAGTTAGGTTGGAATTAGGAGAAAACTCTTCCCTGACAGAGTGGTCAGGGGGTGGAACAGGCTGCCCAGGGAGGAGGGGGAGTCACTGTCCCTGGAAGGGTTCAACAAATGAGTGGATGTGGCCCTGGGGAACAGGGTTTAGTGGGCAGGTGGGGTTGGAGTGGGTGAGCTGATGAGCTTGGAGGTGTCTTCCAACCTTACTGATTCTGTGACTCTAAAAGCACCTGTTTCCATCTTCCTTTAAAACTCATCTGCTGTTTCCTGGGTGTCCAGAGCCATCCTCAAATCCCAAATACACTTATGGAAACTACTGAGCACAGCCCTGTCTCACCTATGCAGAGTAAAGCTGGTGGTGGGAGAGGAGGTTCACAGTGAACACACTGCAGCCAGCAGAGCTGAGCCTTTTCACCCTGCAGAGCCAAACAGCATCAGGTAAAGCCCTGCCATATGAAAAGAGTCTGGATTACAAGAGAAGCAGCTTCCCCAGCTGGTCAGACCTTTGCCTCAGGCACTTCCCCTTTGTTTCCATTCATTTTCCTTAATTTACCTGGATCCTTCACCCTTGGAGTGGGTAATGCAGGGCTTTCTCTTCTGGTAGTTGTCGCAACCCTGTTGCTATGACTACTTAACCCACTTTTTGTTCTCCCTACCAGAGATGAGAAGAAAAGTGCTCACCAAAACTTACCAACAGATTTCTCCCCAGGACTTTCGTCCTAACAACCTGTCTGTTGATAAAGAGGACTGGAGCAGCTCCTTCCTCCTAGATGGATGAATGGCAGAGCACCCAAAGGCTCTGCTGCAGCCCAGAGGCACTGATGGGGACCACTGAGACAGCCTGTGGGGCTTTCAGATTGCTCAGGTGCTCTTGTCTAACAGGATTTGCTGAAGTGGTCTAAGTGCCTGTAAATTTCGAAGCAAGGAGTCCTGGATCCTTTGGAAGGTGCTGCAGGGAAACTATCACTCATGCTGGAGCAGATTGAGATGGCTCAGGGTGAGAGAGCACACAGGAAGGAAAACCCAAGAGGATGTGTTTGCATATCATCAGCACTGTCCATAAGAAGTCAGAACAAGCAGTACTTAGGGGGATCTAGAGGTGTAAGGAGATTTTCCTTCAAGTAGCTCTTGGAGAGTAGTAAACCCAGTCCTACAGAGTGCCAAACTCAAGGCTTTTGGCCTCATGAGACTGTAGGGACTTAGAGTCCTAGAATCATTCAGGTTGGAAAAGACCCATCAAGTCCAACCATTCACCCTACTGTCCTCTCCCACAGGCCCTCCACACGTAGTCGCTCTCACTCCCCCTCCTGTGACTCTCCAAGTGCTGCGGTTGCTGCTGCTTTTGCTTTGCTCTATCAGCAGCATCGCTGCTGATTTCTAATAAATTAGCATTTCACTTCAAAGCTCCTCACACAGGCTAATCCCCTCCCCACCAACGCTAGCAGGGGGCTCATGGAGATGAAAGCACCCACGTGGAGATGTCTAATGCTTCTGCACATGAAGTCGACCGGACTCTCTGCATTCCCCAGCCACCACAACTCCTGTCCTAGGTCAGAACCCCTTGTTCCTCTCCATGAAGTCTCTCTGGGCAGCTACAGCTTGTATCCTGGATGTCAAAACCCCTGTTCCTCTCTGTGCAGTCTCCCTGAGCAGCTACAGGTCCTGCTCTGGTTCAGAACCCCTGTCCCTCTCGGAGGAGTCTCCCTGGGCATCCACAACTCATGTCCTGGGTGTCTAAGGCAGAGATGACGACCTTGATGAGCTGATGTGCAGAAAATGAGCTGGAGATGTTCACTTGCTGAAGCACTGTAGCTGGCAGTTCTAACACAGCCTCAAGTGCAGCAGCAGCTCTCGTTTCATGTCCAGTTTTGATTTAAAGACTCGGAGTTGATAGAAAACCCTCTCTGATCCCTAGGATGACATTTTGGAAGATGAATTCCCAATACTAGCAAAAAAAATGTGGTCTGGTTTGAATTTTTCTAGGTCTTTTGACAGCCACTGAATCTAGAGAACGTTTTACAACCAGCGCAAAGGCTTCTCTGACCTGGACCTGTGGTGAGGCTGCTGCTTTGATAGTGAAGAGTCGCTGTCTCGGAGATCTCAGCCTTGTGATGTGGTGGTTTAGTTTTTACGTGTGAAAATGTTGTGTGTCTGCTCTTGCCAGAGCTGATAAGTGGTTGTGGTGCCCTGTGGTCTCTTCTTTCTTCAAGCAGTCACTCGATGCTGGTTGGGTGAATGCAGCTCTGTCAGTCCAGGTCCTTTATACAGGGAGTTGCTGGAAAGACACCAGCACAGAGCCACAGGGATGATGGAGGGAGGGAGAGAAGCATCTCCCTGATGAGGAAAGGCTGAGGGAGCTGGGGCTCTTCATCTTGGAAAAAAGGAGCCTGAGGGGTGGCCCCATGAATGGTTATCAACAGGGAAAGGGAAGGTGTCAGGAGGATGGAGCCAGGCTCTGCTCAGGGGTTCCAGGGAGAGGACAAGGGGCAGTAGGGTCAGGCTGGAGTAGAGGAGGCTCCATGGAAACAGAAGGAAGAGCTTTTCCCCATGAGGGTGACAGAGCCCTGGCCCAGGCTGCCCAGAGAGGCTGTGGAGTCTCCTGCTCTGGAGCTGTTCAAACCCAGCCTGGCTGTTCCTGTGTGACCTGATCTAGGGGATCCTGCTCTGGTGGAGGGTTGGACTGGATGATCTCTAGAGGTCCCTTCCAGCACCTGATGCTCCATGACTCTCTAATTTTGTGTGAGGAGGAAGGAACTGAGCAAGTGGTGATGCTGGGGCAGGTCTGGTGTTTCAGAGTGAGCCATGGCCAGCACATGTTCACACAGACCTTCCAGAGCTGGGGAATTCAGGCACTAGGAGCCAGTGCCTTCTGTTTGTGAGGCTTTTCCTGCACAGGCTGCTCTGGAGAAGCCCCTCTGGACTGATGGGGATGGCAGCGGGGAGGTGGGATAGTCCTTGGAGTGCCACTCGGCTGTATCTGCGCTGCGAATTAAAAGGACAAAAGGTTGCAGTTTAACCCAGGAGAAGGGATTGAACTTCTTCATTTTGTCAGAGACTTTTTATTGTTTCACTAACCCTGCTGGCCCGAAGCCGGGAGATTAACTGCTCCCAGACAAAACCCCCAGTCATACAGTCCTTATTAGCACTGAGCTCTGCAGAGGGTGAGGGAAGAAAGGCATCCAGGTTGGTTTGCTGCCAGATGATGCTCTGAAGCTGCCTCGTTGCTGGGTTTAGCATCTTCTGTAAACCTGAGGTCTTGTTTTATACTGGGGAATAGCAAGTAGAGCCAGTAAACCAGAGTGTTACAACAGAGAGACCCCAGCTCTGAGGGAGAGATGAGACTGTCAGGGGTTTGGGGAGAGTTTGGGTGAAACTGGGAAAGGATGGGGAAGGGTGGAGAGGAGGATGTCACATAGGAGGGTTATGAAAAATGCTCAGAGGGCTGGAGCCCCTCTGCTTTGGGGACAGGCTGAGAGAGATGCAGGTATTCAGACTGGAGAGGAGAAGGCTCCAGGGGGACCTTATAGCAACCTTGCAGCCCCTGAGAGGGGCTGTCAGAGGGCTGGGGAAGGCTGTTGCCAAGGGCAGGGAATGACAGGACGAGGGGTCCTGGTTTGAAGCTGGAAAAGAGCAGAGGGAGGCTGGACAGGAGGACAGAGCTGTTGAAGCTGAGGCTGGGGGATCCCTGGATCAGGTTGCCCAGGGAGGGGGTGGAGGCCCCCTCCCTGGAGCCATTCAAGTTCAGGCTGGCTGGGGCTCTGGGCAACCTGGGCTGGGGAGTGCTGGCCCTGCTGGGTGCAGGGGGGCTGGACTGGATGCCCTTTGGGGGTTCCTTCCAACCCAACACATTCTAAGATTCCAAGTGCAGGATGACAGTTCTTTAGAGAGAACAGAGGGATTTGGGGGGCATAGATGGCAGAGGGCATGTTGTGTGGAGGGAACAACACTGTGTCCATAGCACGATGTCTGCTGGACATTGAGGGTGAAGTCTAACATGTGTTTCCTCTCTCTGGTACCCACAGTGTGCCAGATTCTCCCAAAAGGAGTGGTAGGAGTCCTGGGACCCTCCTCAAGCCCAGCCTCGAGCTCCATTATCAGCAATATCTGTGGGGAGAAAGAGGTAAGTGGAAAAGTTCCATGCTGGACTAGGTCTGTGCCCTTCTGCTGACTAATGTGACCCCAGTAACCTTGCACTCAGCAACCACCCAGGTCAAGGAAGCAGCCCAACAGATCTGATGTGAGAGTTACCCACTATGGCTGAGGGCACTGCAGGCACCCATCCCTGTGCATTGCCCATTGGAGATGCTCTCAGTGGGCTCTGGGCACAGCAGTCTGGTGTCCAGGCTCCCCGAGATGAGTGTTTTGCTGGTGATTCAGTCAGTCTGGATTAGGTTTTTAATTTACCAGCAGAGCCACCCATACAGATCCCTTGCAGAAGGGCTCTCTGCAGCCTGGAAAGGTTTCGCTTGAGGCTGCCACGTCTATGCCAAGTCCCAGCACAGCTCACTGCAGCCTCAGCTCTGCCTGATGCTGCCTTTTGCAGTTCAAGCACCCAGTGCTCTGCTTCTCAGTCGTCACTCGTGTGTGCACACACCTCTCCTTTCCACCCAGCTCCCTTTCTCATGGTTTTCATCTGCATCCCAGTTGACTTTACATGCAGTGCTGATGGGAGCCCTGTCCTGCTGACGTGGAGATGCAGAAACCTCAGCTTTGCCCTGCCAGATGCAGATCCCAGCCTGATTTAGGGTTCCTGGGTTTGTGCCCCTCCTTGGAAAGCTCTCCCCTCAGCCTGTTTGCTGCTGCCCCATCAATGCAAACCAGTTTTATCTGTGTCCCCTCTATGAGACCTTATAGCAGCCTCCCAGTACCTGAAAGGGCCTCTGAGGAAGGGCTTTTTACAAGAGTCTGTAGTGGTAGGAGGAGGGGAAATGGCTTTAAGCAGGAAAAGGGGGGATTGAGCTGAGATCTGAGGCAGAAACCCCTCCCTGGGAGGGAGCTGAGGCCGTGGCACAGGTTGCCCAGGGAGGCTGTGGCTGCTCCCTCCCTGGCAGTGTCCAAGGCCAGGTTGGATGGGGCTCTGGGCTCCCTGGTCTGGTGAGAGGTGTCGCTGCCCATGGCAGGGGTTTGGGACTGGGGGAGCTCTGAGCTCCCTGTCAGCCCAACTCAGCCTGGGCTTGTATGTGCCTGCTTTAATATTTTATAAGCCTTGAACCATCTTCCACTGATCTGGCTGTGCTCACAGGGAAAGGAATTGAGTTCTCATCTCATAGCTCATCTCCCTCTAAAGCCAGATAACATCTCTCTGCCATTTAGTGGTCTCTCTCTGGAGCTCAGCCTCCAAGGAGGAGAGTGCTTGGATCAGAGCTCTGTAAATAACCTGCATTCACAAACCACTGCTGCTCTTTATTCCCTGAGAAGCAGAAGTAGTGAAGAGATCTTTTAGACCGGGATGGGTCGCTTGAGAGAGCTTTGCAGTGCTTTCTGCAGTTCAGTGTCCCATCCTCATCCCAGGCCAAGGCAACCCTGCAGGAACAGATGGCAAGTGGCTTTCCCCTGCAAGTCCCATTGGGTCTGAGTCTCTCACCTAAGTCTCCTCATTTATTAATTAATTGTTCAGCAGTGGAATGTGAGCACTGGTGAGGTGTTTGAGGCTCAGCTTTGACCCTGGCTGCCCTCCCTGTGGTGTCAACCTGTGGTTTGTTATCTCGCTGGCATCGGTTGGTGCTAAATGTGATTGAGCAGCCCAGGTCACAGCCTGGGGTCAGGCAGACAGGTGTCCCTGCTTGACCACCAAGGCACTGGGGTGATTGGCCTGCTGTCTCCTGTGTTACCCCTCTAGTTCCTCTCCTGTGCAGGAACGAGTGTTGCACTGGGGCAGGAGTGAGAGGAAGCCTTCAGCACCCAACACCGGGGGTCATGATCAGCTCTGGGTGCTTGCAGGAGCTGCCTTCACCTCTGTCTGCATCTCTGTCTTGTTGTTGCTGCGAGTCTCTGGCTCCATCTGGATCCTGACAGTGATCACTGTGTTGGTGTTGGAGCTGCCCTGTCTGCTCTGGTTAAAGGGATTTGCTTTCCCTTACCTGCTGCCTCTCTCCCTGTTAACAGCCTGTGATGAGGGCTGCAGAGTGAAATCAAGGCAGAGAGCAGCTTATTGCTCTTAACTCTCCTACTGCTAACCAAGAAGCTTTATACTGCCAATGAAAGAGCCGTGACAGCCCACTAATGGCCCTTCCCAAGAGAAGGGCGATGGGAGCCATGGGATGCTGGCTTCTGCAAGGAACTAGTAATGAAGGAAAAGAGGGCTTGACACTCCTCTGATGAAGCTGAAGCAGGTGTTTCCTCTGTCTTCTAGTTCTTCCCAATAATTCCCTCAGCAGAAGGAAAACAAACAAGAGGAAAACAGCATTCCTGTTCCTGATGCAGCTGAACCCCCAGTCTGAGTCTGGATGGGTCTGCCCACCCATTCCAGAAGTGCCTCAGAGGGAGCCCTCAGGCTGTCCCTCCCTTCCCTCAATTCCCAGGGCATCTCCCCCTCCACCTGTTCCATTCTATTAATGAAGATCAAGCCCAGTGATCCAGTGATGCTCACTCACCTCATGACCACCAGAGCTTGATCCACTGCTCCTGAGAGCTGGAAGCTTCTGGCTGCTGCATCTGCTGCTCTCTCTCCTGAGCTTTGCCAGCACAGGGTCATCTTGTTCTTCCCTTCATCCCTCCTAATTACCTGTTGACAAATGGGACTGCAGGAGCAGAGGGTTTGCAGCAGATCAGCCAGCCAGCCCACACACAGCAGAGCTCTGGGGGGGCTCTAGCTCCTGCTCTGTGACTCCCTGGTGCCTGCAGAGTGCTCTCCAGCCCCAGCAGCCAGCATGAAACCAGGCACGGGTCTGGCTACAATTAGTGCCCAGGCTAATGAGGTTGAACTCAGTCAGAGTTGTTTCCTGTGCTGAAATCACAGCCCCCATTGTCTTTCTCTGAGGGGCTGACTTCTCCTGACCCACTCCTTCCCATGGCTTCTCGGTGCTGCCGTGAGAATTTTCCTTTGCACTGGGCTCAGCCTCCTCTCCCCACTCTCAGTTTTACTGGGATGTTTCTGCCTGCTGTGCATTTCACAGCAAAGCTCCTTTATAGTAGATTTATTTGTTTTCATTTCTTCTCCCTCTTTAATTATTGCTTTTTTTTATTCCCCTCCTCTCTCCTTAGGTTCCTCACTTCAAAGTGGCACCAGAGGAGTTCCTGAAGCTGCAGCTGCAGCGGTTCACCACCCTCAACCTCCACCCCAGCAACACCGACATCAGCGTGGCTGTGGCAGGGATCCTGAACTTCTTCAACTGCACCACTGCCTGCCTCATCTGCGCCAAAGCTGAATGTAAGTCCTTGCCAGGCTGGGCTCAGCTGCCCCTCTGCTGCTGCTGCTCTGCCTCCGGGTGTTGGTGCAGGGTGTGAGAGATACCTCCCAGAGTCACAGTCACAACCCTTCGGGTTGGAAGGGACCTCAGAGCTCATCTACTCCAACCTCTCTCTCAACCAGACTTGGTTGCTCAAGATCCCACTCAGCCTGGCCTTGAGCATCTCCAGGGAGGGGGCAGCCACAGCCTCTCCAGGCTCTCTCTACCCTGGCACTGAAGAGCTTTGTCCTCAGATCCTGTCTGAACCTCCTCTCCTCCAGTTCCAAACCATTTCCCCTGTCCTGTCCCTGGATCCCCTTGGGAAAAGTCCCTCTGCAGCCTTCCTGGAGGCTCCCTTCAGATACTGGAAGGCAGCTGTAAGGTCCCCCTGGAGTCTTCTCTTCCCTAGGCTGAACAACCCCAGCTCCCTCAGGCTGTCCCTGTAGCAGAGGGGCTCCAGCCCTCGGGTCATCTTGTGCCCTCCATGTCCTTCTGATGTTGGGGNGGGGCAGCCACAGCCTCTCCAGGGTCTCTCTACCCTGGCACTGAAGTGCTTTGTCTTCAGATCCAGTCTGAACCTCCTCTCCTCCAGTTCCAAACCATTTCCCCCTGTCCTGTCCCTGGATCCCCTTGGGAAAAGTCCCTCTGCAGCCTTCCTGGAGGCTCCCTTCAGATACTGGAAGGCAGCTGTAAGGTCCCCCTGGAGTCTTCTCTTCCCTAGGCTGAACAACCCCAGCTCCCTCAGGCTGTCCCTGTAGCAGAGGGGCTCCAGCCCTCGGGTCATCTTGTGCCCTCCATGTCCTTCTGATGTTGGGGACACTGGTGCTGGATGCTGGGCTTTGTCTCTCCTGGGTCTCTTCTTCTTGGCAGCAAGTGAGCCCTCAGCCCCAAGCAGCCCCAGCGGGGCAGGTTTTCCACCCCGTTTGCCCCGTGGAGGTGTTTGTGGTGGTTGTGGGAGGAGGAAAGGGGATGGGGAGAGCCTTGGCTGCCTTCTGTTTGACAATCTGAGAGCATTTTGCTTGCACAGATGGGTGTTTGAGATGGAGAGGAAGGTGAAAAAAAGGCTCGGGCTTGTTTCTGGAGGTTATTTTAGGCAAGTGAAGCTCTCTGAGATGCGTCTGCCCCAAACCCACGTGCACTGAGTGGCCTGACAGCAGGACTGGATGAACAGTTAGAGGGCTTTGCTCAGTCTCTAGGTCTTCACAGCCACCTGTCTGGAGGGAACTGTGTATCTCGGTGCTGGAGGAGTCACCTCAGCAAGAGCAGACTGATCCCGGTGTAACTCTCCTCCAGGGTCGGAGCAGGCTCTGCCTTGTACTGGGTGGAGAGTCTGGTGTGTGGGTAGGGAGCCGGTCTGTAGCTGCCAAACGTCTGTTGGGTTTTATTATCCCATATCCTACAGACAAGGATAGAGAGGGGCTTTGGAAAGGCAGGTGGGACCAGAGAGAGCTGTGGGGATACTGCTGAGAGCTGTGGAGAGACCAGTGAGAGCTGTGAAGAGACCAGTGAGAACTGTGGGGATACTGCTGAGAGCTGTGGAGAGACCAGTGAGAGCTGTGAAGAGACCAGTGAGAACTGTGGGGATACTGCTGAGAGCTGTGGAGGGACCAGTGAGAGCCATGGAGATACTGCTGAGAGCTGCAGGGACACCAGTGAGAGCTGTGAAGAGCCCAGTGAGAGCTGTGGGGATACTGCTGAAAGGTGTGGGAACACCAGTGAGAGCTATGGGCAGACCCGTGAGGCTTTGGGGATACAGGTGAGAGCTGTGGCAACACCAGTAAGGCTTTGAGGATACTGCTGGGCACTGGTGAGAGTGTGGCAGCCTCTGGCCATAGGGCCAGGTATCCAGGGAAGTCAGAATCCCTTCCAGCTATCCCTAAGCAGCCCCCACCCCACTGGCTGTGCACACAACACCGTGCTGCGACAGAGCCCTACCCAGGGGATTCACAGAAGGATTAAGAATGACTCTGCCTTTCCTTTTTGCTCTGTGCAGCCTGAGGAGCCCCACGGCCCTGGCTGATGTCGGTCAGTAAATTACCTTCATTAACCACGCTCAGAGTTACCCCAGCAGAGAAGCTGACCTCGAGTGATGCAATTAAAATCATGCAAATGCTCTCCTACGTTACGTTCCGGCGCCGGGATTGCGCCTTGTCTAACCTTGAGCAAAAAATGTAGAGGGAGAAGGGAAGATAATTGGGTTTCCTCAGCTCCCAGGCAACAAGTTCACAGCAGAGCCCTCCTGGAGCACACGGACACGGCAGTACGGCACCACAGACCCCTGCCCTCCTCCCCAGTTACATGCAGGTGCCTCCTGCTGGCATATTAACACCTCCCTGGTATTGAATATGAATCTTGATTTCACTGGGAACCAGGTTGCTTGAGTTGCAGTCACAAGGTTCCCTGGAGGTCAATAATAGGAGTGTGTGAGCTGTCAGTGAGGAAATGCTGGACTGAGGGATGTAATTATTTGGATCCCAGGAGGGAAAGGCTTAGCTGGTTTGGGGGAAGCACAAGGCTGTGTGATTCCCAGGCAGGGTAATGTGTGCTAGGAAGTCTGGAGGGGGCTGCAGTCTGGCCAAGCCATGGCTGCAGAGAGCTTTGGGGTTGGCTGTTCCTGCCAGCTGCGGGGGTTTGCACAAGAAAGGGAAAAATCAAACACGCAGGGTCAGAGCTTTCTGCTGTCCTGCTGAAACCACTGGCCTGCCTCAGCATGTCCTTGGGTCCCTTGAGGAGTGCTCGTGTAGCGTGTGCCCCATGCAACCTCTCTGCACACCGTGGCCTCCCTTCAGCACTTCTAAGTTGCCAGGAAGGTCTACAAGGCCCTGCTGATGTCGAGCAGCTTTCTGAAGTGCCAGTCTGCCAGCAGCAGCAGCATCTCACATCCTCTCGTCATCAAACAAAGGGGAATCTCTTCAGATACAGGAGACTTCCTTCCGTATGACAAGAGGAGATGCAAGCAGGAGGCCTGATGAGGCTCCAGGTAGAGGATAACGTGCTGGAAATGATAATTTCCTGGAGCTGGAGGAGGAAAGCCAATGCTGCTTTTATTCTGCCTGGTCCCTCTGCCTCCTGTCTGAGCCTCATGTGCTTGAGAAACTGCACTGCTGAGATCTGCCTTCCTCACCAGAAACCAGGGTGGCTCCTACTGGACTCATGCCCTGGGAGCATGAGAAAGTGGCAGGGATTGCAGATGTTGTCAGCAAAGAGAAGAAGGAAGAGGAATCTGAGGGTCTGATGTGAAGCACCAGCTCACAACAGCTGATGGAGGGCTGCTCTCTGGTTTGCAGGATGGACCAGCAGCTGAGTTCCAGCACCTGTGGTGTTCAGGAGCAGGAACTCCTTTTATTTCTGCAGGAAACGAACTAGAAGCAGCTCATTTCCAAAGGGAAGCTTTCTCTCCAGGTGCCAACAACTTCTTGTGGGGTTCTTCCCCTCTACTGTGGACTGGCGAGACCACATCTGCAGTACTGTGTCCAGTGTTGGGCCCCTCAGTTCCAGAAGGACACAGAGCTGCTGGAGGGTGTCCAGCATAGAGCAATGAAGAGGATGAAGGAAGGAGAGCAGCTCCCTGATGAGGAAAGGCTGAGGGAGCTGGGGCTCTTGAGCTGGGAGAAGAGGAGGCTGAGGGGGGANGTTCCTGTGTGACTTGGTCTGGGAGATCCTGCTGTGGCAGGGGGATTGGACGGGGTGATCTTTCAAGGTCCCTTCCCATCCCTAAGGAGTTTATGATGACTATGGGAAAAGTCCTTTTCTAACTATAAAACTTAAAGTACTTGTTTGTTGTTTGGGTTTTTTCCCCTTTATTTGAAGGCCTTTTAAACCTCGAGAAGCTGCTTCGGCAGTTCCTCATTTCCAAGGACACCCTGTCCGTCCGGATGTTAGACGACAGCCGGGATCCTACCCCTCTGCTCAAAGAGATCCGAGATGACAAAACAGCCACCATCATCGTCCACGCCAACGCCTCCATGTCCCACACCATCCTGCAGAAGGTAGGTGGCTGTTCAGTGTCACCGGTGTGAGTGCTGCTGCTGCTTCCGTGAGTGAGGTCTGTGTGGTCTGTGACCCTGGGTCTGTGGGTAGGTTGAGATCACAGAGGGTAACGATTCCTGCAGCAACCCTGGAAGCAGTCTCTGCTGAGAGAGGAGTTGCTGCTGATGGAGTTTGTAAGGAACGTGGTTTGCTCTGTTCTTGCCAGGTCTGTGTCTGTAGAAGAAATGGTTTAATGGGATCAGAGTCAATCTTTCAGGTTGGAAGAGACCTCCAAGATCATCCAGTGCAACCATCAACCCAACCCCACCCAGCCCACCAAACCCTGTTCCCTTGGGCCACATCTATGCATTGTTTGAACCCCTCCAGGGATGGTGACTCCCCCTTTCCCTGGGCAGCCTGTTCCAACCCCTGAGCACTCTGTCAGGGAAGATACTCCTCCTGATGCCCAACCTAACGCTCCCCTGGCACCGCTTGAGGCTGTTTCCTCTTGCCCTATCGCTGGTGACTGGGGAGAAGACACCAACCCCCACCTCTCTCCACCCTCCTGTCAGGCAGCTGTAAAGAGCATTAAGGTCTCCCCTCAGCCTCCTCTTCTCTGGACTAAACAACCTCAGCTTCCTGGGGTTTAATTGTTTTAAAGGTTGGACTTGATGATCTTAAAAGGCCTCTCCCACCAAAGAGACTCTGCGCTTGGCCTGAACTGCTGTGTTTGCTCTCTCGCAGTGCTGTGTGCTGGCGGTTCCTGTAGCCATCAAGCAGCCTAGAGCTGTGGAATTAATCAATCAGTGCAATAGTTGATCAGGTTGGGGTTTTTTTCTGCAGGAACATTTCTAACCCTTTTCTTCCTTTTGAAATGTTTTACCTTATTAACCGGGAGTTCATTTTAATCAAGGTTATTTTTAAGCGGTCTCCTGCTGCAGATTTTAGTGTCTGTTTTGATAGTCTACTTCAAAACTGAGCACTAGCTCCAGATGGAATCTGAAGTTGTAGAGTTTCCCACATCCTGGGAGGAACAAGAAGGGCTTTCCTGACTGGAAGCAGGGTCCAAGCAATGGGATCCCCCCTTGGCTGTCGGTGCAAGCAGCTGCAGGATCACAAATCAGTCACTCAGGGACTTTGACTCATAGAGTCATAGAATCCTTAGGGATCATAAGGGACCTAGAAAGATCACCCAGTCCCATTGCCTGCCACAGCAGGATCACCCAGACCAAGTGGCACAGGAACACAGCCAGGCGGGGCTGGAAAATCTCCAGAGAAGGAGACTCCACAACCCCCCTGGGCCGCCTGGTCCAGTGGTCCGGGGCCCTCCCTGGGAAGAAGGTCCTGCTGAGATTGAGAGGGAACCTCCTCTGTTCCAGCTGGCACCCAGTGCCCCTTGTCCTGTCCCCAGATGCCCTTGAGGAGAGCCTGGCTCCATCCCCCTGACACCCACCCCTCACATATTTATAGACAGGAATGAGATCACCCCTCAGCCTCCTCTTCTTCCATCTCAAGAGCCCCAGCTCCCTCAGACTCTATCAGATATCCTTGATGACAGCCAGAAGCAGCCATTAGAGCTATTTCACTACTCTTCACCCACCTCCCCATAATGATTTTTACTCCACTGCTTTCTGAACAGGCAGATCTGGGGGTTTCTGGGTTCCCTCAGTGCAGAGAGGGGGGATTTTAGTGGGGTTCAGTTTATTTTTCTCCTGGTCTCCTGTTGCTGCCTGGCTGCTGAGGACCATCCCCCTCGTCTGTTGCTATAGTGACTTCCCACAGACACACAGCAGCTCTCTTGGACACCTGCAGCCTCCCTTCCTGGCTGGAGCATCCTTCTGCCACGGCTGAGAGAGATGTCAGAGATTGCCTCGAGTTTTCAGCAGTTCAGTAAAACCTAACAAAGTCTGCTCAGCTAGAGGAGAGTGGGAATGGAAGGTAATGAATAACTAACTTCTCATCTGGCAACTCCTCGCAGCACAGCAGGCTGGAGATGATTTTCTTTATAGAGGTGCAGCCAGCCTCAGGAGCTGAGGGTGCAGCGAGCAGTAGAACCCACCAACCCCGAGAGAACCAGGCTAGTCGTTTGATGGTGGTGCTTTGTGTCAGACCAGTCTCAGGAGACTTCTCCTGGCCTCAGACAGTGAAGAGGCCTGCAGCATCTCATCACTTACCCTCCACATATGGTCTGGAGACACATGGTTGCTTCCTCGATTACCAGGCTGTCCCAGTGCCCAGCAGCTCGCAGACAAGTGAAATGGATGGGAGCGATGCTGGCGGGGAGGGCTTTGTGTCTCTCTTTGATTTCCTGCCCTTGAAATCAAATGCTTCGACTTCAAAGTTGGTCAGAGAGCGAGCTGACGTTATCGCGGTCCCCAGAGAGGGAAGAGGGAGGGGAGTGGGTGCCAGGGTTTATTGCACAGGGGGGGTTGGAATGAGGGAGCTCTCTGTGGAGCTGGATGACAGGCAGATGGGCAGCTTTCTGGGATAAATGACTTTGCCATGGCTGTTTGGCCACCTGTGCGAGGGACAGGGGGACAATGTGCAACCCAAAGGCTGGGAACAGCTAGAGTGAGGCCTCTGTCAGTCCTCTGTGGGCGTCTGCCCCATCCACTCCTGCTGCAGTGGTGGTGGCCTGAGGTTTATGCAGAAATAGGCAGAGAGCAGTCAATAGCCCTGAGATGCAACCTAAGCAGCCTCTTCTGTGTCAGTTCTTCCCTCATTTTCTGTAGTCACCATCATTCAGCTGCAGCAGGGGAAGGAAAGGTTCTAAACCTAAGGCAATGCTACTTTTTGCTCCTTCCCTCCCTGCCTCCAGTTCCTCCGTGTGGTCTGTGGTGATGGAAACCCTCTTTGCCAAGGTCCAGAAGCATGACTGGAGAGCAGCTGTGCCTGGCACTGAAACACAGGCTTGCAGGAGGATCTGCACATTAATCCCTAACTTTCCTGAGCATCTGTTCCCACAACCAACTCCTTGTTTGCTGAGAGGTTTGGATTTTGGGAAAGGACTTGAGTGATCTGGGTGGTGATCATCCAGAGGTCACCCCATGGACAAATCCATGCCCTGTCTGCATCTCCTTTCCCTTTACCTTCTTCTTTTCAAATCCTGTTTCTGTGCCCCTCACAACCCTGTCCAAACCCCAGAGAACAGGCTGAGTGAGTGGCGTTCATCCATGCTAATTAATTTGCAAGCCTGGAGCCCAAATCTGACTGATACGAGTGGGGAAACCACCAGTGGGATGACTGTCCTTTTTCTGTGGCTCCAGAGGGGCTTTTGCTGCCTTGCTGCCTGCATTGTGCTGTTCATGGTGGCAGGAGAAGCCCTGAGCTTCCCCTCAAAGTAGTTGAAGGGGAGAAAAGCAGCAAACCTCAGCTCACGTCGCTTCCCCCCACCTGAGGAATTCCTCATCCTGAGAGAAGCTCTGGAGACCCTGAGCTGGGGCTGCAGAACCCTGCCTCAACTTGCCAGGCTGCTTCAGTTGGGGGTACAAAAGCTTTTGCAAGCTATGAGCATCTTCCTCCCAGGTTGTCCTTGGCTGGTTCCTCCTACAGGACCTTGCCAAGTGCAGAAATCACAGAGTCATCCAGGTTGGAAAAGACCTGCAAGCTCATCCAGTCCAACCATCCATCCTACAACCCCCAACCGCTACGACATCTCCTCAAACAACCTGGCTGCTCGGTTGTTGAACCCCTCCAGGGACGATGCCTCCCCATCTTCCTGTGCCAAGGCCTCCCCACTCTGTATGGGAGGAGGTTTTAACTCTGACCCTCCCAGGGCACAACCTGACCCCTGTTCCTCTGTGCTTATCACTAGTCCCTAGGGAGAAGAGGCCATCCCCTGCCTCACTGTAACCTCCTTTGAGGTAGCTGTGGAGATGAGTGAGGTCTCCCCTCAGCCTCCTCCAGGCTGAACAGCCCCAGCTCCCCCAGCCTCTCCCCATCAGCCCTGTTCTCCAGACCCCCAACCAGCCCAGTTGTCCTCCTCTGTCCCTGCTCCAGCACCTCCCTGTCCTTCCTGTACTGTGGCACCCACACTACCCCCAGTACTCGAGATGCAGCCTCACCAGGGAAAAGTCCACTCCCCCCACCCTGTTGTCACTGTGTCCTGTGTCCTGGGACTGCTCACAAGGGTCTGGAGCTGCAGTCTGAGCAGCCTCTGGCTGGCAGCCCCTGCGCAGGGGCTGTGTCAGTGCCTGCAGAGAGGAGACCTCAGGGGCAGGCTCAGCCCTGCTGAAAAATTGGTTCCCCAGACTTTAATTTCCCAGGTCAGACCGTGTCCCCGCCATCCCCACAGGCAGGAGCAGACAGCAGCGCCTGCACCCGACGATAAGGAGGGGGGAGCAGAGCGTGGCCCAGGCTCTGCCTTGCTGGAGTGGAGATTGAAGATTGTCAGGCTCTGGTCTAATCTCCTTTCCTCTCCTTCACAGGCAGCTGAACTGGGGATGGCGTCTGCCTATTACACCTATATCTTCACTAATCTGGTAAGACATTGCGCTCAGCTTTTCTCTGGCGTGCGTGTAGAGTCATGTTAATGGGAGTTGATCTCCCCAGCACTGGGAGGGGCTGCGTGTTGGTGGGGTGGGGGGATTTGTAGTGGAAGAGGGAGGAGGATGACAGGGAGAGGTGACCTCCTGCAAGCCTGAGCATCAGCCAGGGAAGGTTTCACCCTGGTCCTTGGGAAGCTGAGGGGTGTCTGGCAGCACTGAGACAGCCCTTGCTGTGGTTGGTTGTGGGTACTGTGGCTGGAGTTGGGGCCATGATCCTGTCAGAAGGGGGACAGACAGATTGGGGAGCACTGAGCCGCTTGGAGGTGGAGATGAAGCTAGGATAAAATGCTGAATGAGAAGCGTGGGGTCACGGGAAGCACCAACAGAGAGGCGTTTCACGAGTGCTCTGGAGGGTTATGCCAGCCCATGCCACGAGCAGGGCCGTGCGTGCAGAGGACACAGTGGCCCTGAGCTTTACTGCAGCACCTCGGCGAGTGGCTGTGCGAGACAAAGCGATGATGATCCCATAAACGCTGAGAGGCAGCGCGGGGTGTATCTTCAGCGTGGCCCCCGGGATTTGTCTTTATAGCTGCTAATAACATTAATGGGGGGATGGCGCGGTTAAATCCCCCAGTATGTGCTAAACAAGGAGTAATGGGCTTAGGTGGCAGCAGGGGGAAACCCAAAATAAACATCAGAGACTCTTCTCTTGCTGCTGCTGCTGCTGCTGCTGCTGCTGCAGCGCTTGCAGGAGCTGCGGAGCAGAGTGGGGGAAACGCTGCCTGCTGGGGAGACCAGATACCTGGCGATGCTGGTGTGGGGATGATGGAAAGCAGAGTGCAGCTGGATGATTAAGTGGAGGTGCCTTCCAAGCCCAAATGATACTCATATTCTCTAATTTCTATTAATATTTATGCCAGGGGGTGCGTGTGCCAGGAAAGCCGAGAGCTGAATCACGCTTTGTGTTTGGGTGGGAGACAGACGGGAACGGATGGAGCCAAACGTGTGGGCAGGAGAGCTGGAGCGGAGAGGAGGAGCGGGGAAGGAGTGAAATGGAGGGGTTGAAAGCCAAGAGAGCAATTGGGATGGAAAATGGAAAAGGGATATGGAAAGGAGATGTCAGAAAAGAGGATAAAAAAGGAAGCAGCCCCCAGCTTGCTACCTGAACTAATAGCTCTGCTCACCAGCAGGCCGGCAAGAATGAGCTTCACTGCTCCTGGGTATCCCCACTCAAGCAATCAGCACTGGGCAGGAAGGCAAAAGGAAGAAGGGGATGTACCTCAAGGGGCTCAGCCAGTGATGAGCTGCTCCCTCGGGACAGGAAAGTCATTTGCTAAAGCTACTGGCTGCTGCTTTGAGCTTTCTCAGCCCCAGTGCCAGCCCTGAGTCAGTGTAGCTCAGCTGGTGCTACTGGTAGAGCTGGTAAGGGGCAGTGGCCATCCATGTCAGTCCTGTCACGATGCTAAACCCCTCCAGTCACTTCCCAGTCCCAGCAAGTAGTTTTCCTGTTGCACTCTGCTCGCAGCAATCGTTTCTTGTTCCATACAGACTGGGACTTTGCACCTAGTGAGGGGTTTCTGTTCTCACCCCAGCAGCACAGCAGGGTCTGTGTTCCTGGATGGATGTCCAGGCAGCAGAAATAACCCCAAACATTAAGCTGCCCTCTGCCACCAGCACAACCAGCCACTGGTTCTGAACCTGAGTTGGGGTGGAGAGAGCCCTTACAGCTCACCCAGCATTTGCTTGAGGTCAGGAGGGGTAGTTTGGTCTTGAAACCTATTAATCCAGTGTAGTGCAGTCGTGTCAGGTGAGGAAGGGATTAATGTTACTGCCATTCACTCTCACAGGATATGAAATCTGCTCACTCTCCTCTTCCCCTCCCCAGCTCTCAGCAGAACTAACTGGGGTTTTGGCAGAGGCTGCCGGAGAAAGGTGACATCGGGCGAAACCTGGGCAGATGGAAGAGATGTTTAAGGAAATTAGTAATATTGAATGGGGATGAGAGATGGGAGGGAGCAATGCGGACTAATAAACCTGGAGGGATTATCCAGCTCCTAATGAACCCTCTGAGGCTCCTGCAATCGCCGCCTAATAGGAAAGATAAAAATCACAGCGAAGTGCCGAGGGGAGCGAGCAAAAGGTTGACTCTGAATGGAGGGAGAAGCCATCAGAAGGGGAACAGACCCTCCGGAGAGCATTCAGCTGCTTGGAGATGGAAGAAAATGTTTCAGGCAACAAAAAAGAAGGAGGAAAAATAGGATAAAATGCTGAATTAAACACCTGCCCTGCAGCACTGGAGGGGAATTCTGTCTCTGTCTTTTAGCATTAATTTTATTTCATAAGCACAAGGCAGCCAGCAGTTAGCTGCTTGTTGCAGCTCCGGTCTCTGAGGAGCTGTGAGCTGGAGGCTGGTTGATGCAGCTCTCTGGTGCTGGTTCGTGGTGGAGCGAGCGGTTTGGGGGGTCACGGTTCCTCACTGCCAGCCCCGATGAGCTGCCCTCGCCACCTTGAAAGCCGATGTCAACCCTTGGCAGGAGATTGTGGGAGCAAATGAGGAGGAAGTCTTTGCCCCCCAGTGCATTTCCATCGGAGCTGAGGCGAGCAGCCCGGTGTAAAAATATCCATGGGGTAATTTACTGCCTGCAAATTCATTATCAGCCTCCTTCAGCCAGCTCGAGGGAGCCTTTTTGTCAGCAGCAGAAGCTCAACACATTTTCCAGGAGTCCTAATGAAACTCATGGAATGGAGCAGGTCTGTTGTGTTTGCCTTCCCACCTCTCTCATCGGGGTTCTGGTAGTAACTGGGTGCCCTTCTGTCCTCAGTCCCCTTGCAGCAAATCTCAGTGTAACTCGAGTTGCCTGCTGGCGTCTCCACACTGTGACAGCCTCCCTTGGCTCCGGGAGGGCTGAAATTTCCCACTGATTAAAGGCAAACATTGACCTGGTGGTCAGCAGCTCACTGTGCCTTGGCTTGTGCGGTGCTGAGGTGAGCACAGAGCTGCTTGTCATCCCTTCACAGAACCCACAATCTCTTTGGTTGGGAGAGACCTTTAAGATCATCAAGTCCAACCTTGGACCCTGCACTGCCAGGTCACTGCTAAATGATGTCCCTGAGCACCAGGTGCTCACGATGGTTAAATCCCTCCCAGGAAGGAGCAGGGCACAGGGGTTCTGTGCATCCACACAGGTTGTGGTCGTGTAAAGGGGCAGCGGTGTGCTCCATAGTAGCAGTAATACTAATAGTAATAAATAGTGCCAGGGCACAGATATGACAGATAGACTGTTGTGCATTGAAAGAACCGTTCCTCCTAGTGATGAAAATGCTTGCAATCAGCAGCACAGAGCAGGAGGGGCTGTTGGATGCCTCCAAACTCCTGTGCTGTGGTTTGCAGCTCGACAGTTGTGTAGCTCGTTGGGTCGGGCTTTTCGTTAACGTAACGTGGGGACCTGAGGCTGGGTTTAAATGTGGAAGCGTTCATCAAGGGGATGAGACAGAAAGCATCGAAACAATGAAAACTATTACCGGAAGAGGGAAGGTGTCAAGGAGCTTTCCCGCTGCCTTGAGTCAGTTGGTTGCAGTCGTTTTTGTTCCCTGACGATGTTGTTATGTGGAGGTGGTGTTGCTCATAGAGCAGCTGCCATCTTCAATTCCAGAGACCTGATCAGTCAGGTTTGGGGTTGGTGAGGGGTTGGGTTTTTGCTGTTATTGTCTGTTTCTCTTCTTTAGTTTGTGATTTATAAAGAGGTTGGACTCTGGAGAATGAGGTCTGTATAGAGGATGAGGTCTGTATAGAGGACTAGGTCTCTATAGAGGATGATGTCTCCATAGAGGATGATGCATTCAGAGGATGAGTTCTTCACAGAGGATGAGGTCTCTAGAGAAAGAGGTCTGTATAGACGATGAAGTCTCTATAGAGGATGAGTTCTTCATAGAGGATGAGATCTTCATAGAGGACAAGGTCTCTCTGTAGAGGAAGAGGTCTGTATAGAGAATTAGGTCTTTGTAGAGGGTAAGTTCTTCATAGAGGATGAGGTCTACCTAGAGAATGACATCTCTACAGAGGAAGAGGCCTGTATAGAGGATGAAGATTTTGTAGAGGATGAGATCTTCATGGAGGGTGAAGTCTCTATAGTGGGTGAAGTCTCTATAGAAGATGAAGTGTCTAAAGAGGATGAGGTTTTCCAGGCTGAGTTGTTGCTCTGGATGGACCAGGAAGGGAAATCAGTGTCCAGGTAACATCTTCACATGCTTGAGCTTGTCATTATGGCAACATCCTTTGGATGGAGGGGCTAGTGTACAAAGTAAAGCAGAGGGAAAACAGCTTAGCATTTGGCCAGGGCTGTGGGAGCTTGGGTTTATAGTCCTGTTTGTGAAACGGCCTTCTCTTGGAGAGACGACTGATTCAGTGGAGCTCCAGGACCAGCCGTGTGTTTGGCATCGCTGCACCAGGTCTGCAGACCAGAGACCCCCTCGCTATCCCTTGCACAAGGGAAGGCAGCAAAGACTCTTGTTATGCTCTGACAGATTTTTCCTCGTGGTCCAGCCAACCTTCCCGAGTCCCAGTAGCTGCTGCAAACCTTTTTGTAGAGCCCCGATTATTGCCTGGATTTATGGTTCATATTTGCAGTGGCATGTGGTAGCAGCACAAACAAATCAGGTTTTTGCAAGGATGCCAAAGCAATTTCTCCTCATTCTAGTTAGCATGAGAAAAGGAGGATTTAGATGAAGCAATAACTGCACCTCTCTGCGTTTTGCTGCCTGTGCCACCCTGTCTGTCTGGGTCTCCTTTATGCAGACATTGTTTGGAGCCTGTTCTGAGCTTGATTTCCAGTTCTGGAGTAAATCATTCTCTCAGGTGCAGCCCAGACCCTCTGATGTGAGAGCAGACCTCTCTCTTTTTCTCTCTTCTCCCTCTGCCTTGTCCCTATTTGTCTTTCTGGCTTCCTACCCCCTGTTTTGCATGAGCAGAGCTTTTTAGGTCCCAGCATTATCACTTGACCTCTTTGCTGTCTGAGGATTTGTCACTCTTCAAACCTCAGGCTCCCTGTGGAGAAGTTGAAGTAAATTGCATCCACTAAGGATGTGGGCAATGGATTTTCCTAAAGTGCTCTCGACTGAAGAACAGTCTCCAAAATGTAATAGCTCTCACTGCACGAGGAGGTAAAGGACCCATCCTCACTGGCACGTGGCACCCCGATGCCTTTGTGAGGCATCAGCTTTGCAAGAGGAACTGGATTCTATGGGGATGGTTCCTCTAGATGGTCCTAGAGGCCATCAGCATCACGGTTCCTCTTTAACAACACGAACGGCCAAGCATCAGTGTGTTGGGCGGGACTCTAACATCCACTTTACTACTCAAAAGGCCACGATTTGTTGCCTTCTGGTTTTCCTTCCAGAGAAATTGATTTTCACATGTGGCCCATTATAAACTGAGCGACTCTGTCAATAGTTCATAAATAAACAGAGCCTTTCAAGAAAACCATAAAGCACTTAACCTAACACTGTCCACTTGAGTAAAGAAATAGATGCGTCCTTGGAGGAGGTCAGGAGTGAGCAACACACTTGGCAGCTCAGTCTTGAGGGCAACGGGATGCAGAGATCTGGGCATCCCTGGGGCAAGAGAGATCCTTCTGCTCCCTTCTCTGTCAGCACATCTTGCTCTGGACTCAGTATGTTGTTCAGGCCTGAACTGTGAACGTCTGGAGTGACTGCAGAGCAGCTGCAGAGCAGATCTGTTCTGTGATAATAGGACCAGAATGGTCCCTTCTGTCCCTTTGGACTGAGCGTGCCAGTCCTGCACCCGTGGCTTGGCGAAAGACTCTCCAGAGAGAGTTTGGTTTGCAAGAAGAACCAAGTGCTGAGACACTTTTTGTCCTCTGCTGAACTCTAAAGGGGTGATAAATGATGCTCGTTGGCACCAGTGACACCAGCAGTGAAGTCACCAGAGCTGTGCTGACTTAGGGTTGGCTCTGGAGTGAGAACTGCCAGCATCTCAGTACTACGGGAACTGGAAGCCAGTGTTGGATGGTGACAGCTTTTGTAGGCACCAAATTCTCTTGAGATGGAAATCTTGCCAGAGGGAGGGTTTAATAGTGAAATGGAAGCCCTGGCCCAGTGTCCTCCTTGCCATCCCACATAAAAATAGAGCAGAAGCAGTACAGTGTGTTCTGGACCCACGGTGAGCGGTGCCTGGAGTAAATCAGCTTCTGGTGTCATCAGAGGGTCCTTGGCTGGGACTGAGGGGAGTGCGAGGTCAGTGCAGCCCCTGAGCTCCCAGAACTGGGTGATTCTGCTGCTGAGCACCAGGCAGGGACAGCTTCACCAGGTGTTTTGGAGGCTGCTGATCAGCAGATCCCCAAATCCAATACAGTCCTTGCAGTCGCTAGGAGAGGAAGACTGTGTGTGAGGGAGGGAGGGGGATACCTTTCTGCCAGGGTAGGCTGGACCAACCAAATCCTCTTCCATCCAGGGATTTGGGATGGGATGAGGTCAAGTAGGGTGTGGGAAGGTCTTGGGGGCTCTAAATACCAAAGGAGCCCATCCTTCTCCTGCTCTTCAGCGTGCAGGTGGTGGTCGCCTGGTTCCCCAGGTTATTAAAGCTGCGATAAGCATCGAGGCAGGGCGCAGGCTGTGCACACACAAATGGGATGCAGAACAGTATCACCAACGAAATCAATAACGCTGGAAGCAGCTCGATAGCTGATGCAGAGCCCTGAATAGCAAAGCAGCCACCTCACCACCCCAGGGTGAGCAATTACCGGGAGCCGCTCGCTGAAGCGAGACCTGAGCAGGGCAGCGCAGGGGGGTCTCGAGAGCTCACAGCCCTACTCTTGTATTTGCTGAACGGGCAGGCTGCTGTGACACTAATAATGCCCTGCTCGACCAGCCCTTTCCATGCAGATGTCTCCAGACTCTTCCCAGAATTGGGAGTGAGGGTGGTGACAACAGTGCCAGCAGCAAGGGAGAACCTGAGCACAATTATTGGGGTCTGCTTCAGCCTGCGAGTGGGTCACTTTGGTGCAGTCTGGGAAGATTCATCAGGGAATCATGGAATTATGTTGGAAAAGATCTTCAAGATCACTGAGTCCAACCCTGACCCCAGCTGTCCCAACCCACTGCTAAACCCCTGGCCCTGAGCTTCAGGTCTCCACGACTATGAGACCCAGCCAGGGATGGCGACTGAACCCCCTCCCTGGGCAGCCTGTGCCAAGGGCTGAGGGCCCTTTCCAGGAAGCAGTTTCTCCTCAGATCCAACCTAACCTTCCCCTGGGGCAGCTTGAGGCCGTCTCCTCTGGTCCTCTCCAGGACCTCTTCCTCACTACTGTGTCCACAGCAGTTTCCTGGCCAGATTCCCCTCAGGACAAGGCAGCAGTGGTGTTGTACAGAGTGGGGATCATCATGTTGCTGCTGTTGTGTCACAGAGCCAGAGTGAACCAGACAGGGCAGAAGGGGGGTTTCCATCCCAAAGCAATAGCAGGGGGCTCCCTGCTACCAGGTCCTGGTTGGGATCGACCATCCCATGATCTGAAAGTGCTCACTGAGAGCCCTGCACTGAGTAAGATGTTAGTGCCTCATAGGGTTGTGTTCCTAATGGAACAGGGTCTGTAACCTGTAAATCTCCCGGTCGTAACTCACAGCTAGCGATGCCAGAAGACCCAATCTCATGCCTTTAAAATCATGACTTAGGGAATGTGGTTTGGATTAGCCAGCTTCTCCCTATGCTCTCAAACATTGGGGTCACTCAGTCTGCTCCTGCAAAGTGAGGATGCAGGTGGAGCGCTGCATGAGGCACAGAAACCAACCCAAGAGTGACTTCATCCTCTAATAACTCCTCCAGCGCCGTCTCCCAGGGAACCCCTTTGTATTCAATTAGCTAATGTGTGCCTAGCACTTGGAAAATATAGAGTGCCATAGAATTGCTAAGTGTTGTTATTTAACAGCACATATTTAGTGGTTGCAGCCCTGTAGTAGAAGTAGGAAAATCTCCTCTGTAATTGCCTGCTGCTAGTGCAGAACTCGCCACGATTTGAGCAAAGCCTGGAGATCTCTTTCTTTCCCACTAAAAGTTCATTGATGTTGGGCTGCAACCCCTCAGGGTCTGCTTTGCCTGGGATCTCATGGAACAGGTTATTGACCTTTGGGGGGAGGGTTTTGTAAAGCAGGCTGGGAAGAGGGGAAAGGATGGAGCAGCCAGGATCTGTGTGCTTGAAATGAAATTCACCCTGCTGGGATTTTTACTGGTGATGTTGGTGCCTCAGGTTGCCCTGGTTGCTGGTTACATAGCATCCTTGTGGCCAAACTGAGGCAGCTAGTGAGCTGGACTGTGAACTGGCTGCAGGATAGAAGCCAGAGAGTAGTGGTCAATGGCACACAGTCTAGCTAGAGGCCTGGATCTAGTGGAGTCCCCCAAGGATCAGTACTGGGACCAGTCCTCTTCAATCTGTTCATTACTGACTTGGATGAGGGGTTAGGGGGCACTGTCAGCAAGTTTGCTGATGACACCAAGCTGGGTGGTGTCACTGACCCCCCCTCTTCAATTTGCAGCCTCTTGGTTGCCAGGTACCTTGATCTTACCTGGAAGTCTGTGTTTTTGCAGGTGGAAGTGGTTGGGACAAGGGCTTTTTGCCCTCCTTTAAACAGCATCTTGCTATTCTCAGCCTGCAAAAACACCAGCCAGCGCTGCCGATGAGAAGGAGTAGCTCCACGAGGAGAGGAGAGGAGGCTGTGAAACTATTCTGTGTAAGCATGAGGCTCCCCAGCTTTGTCTTGTCTGGCAGCCAAGACAAGGTCAGGTGCATCTGCTGTAGCTGTGCTCAGATTGCTGAACATCCCTGCAAGCCTAGGCGAAAGGCAGCTTCACCGAGTCCCTCTGAGAAACCCTGGCGTCTGACACCGAACCCCTGAGCCAGCCCTGTGTCCGAGTCTTGCTTCTCAAACAGGAGGAGCGTTTCTCTGCCTCAGCCTGATCTCTGCAAGGTAAAAGCATTAACACTTGCACGGTGAGAGGAGTGTCTGAGATAACTGCTAAAGGCAGCATTTTCTCCCTTCTTTCCTGCTCTGTTCACCTCTCACCAGGCAGTGGCAGAGGCTCAGCCATCCCTCACCGTGAGGAGGGAGGCAGGAGTGGGGCTGGCTGATGGGCATCGAGCTCTGAAAATCAGCTGAGCTGCGCAAACCCTCCACTGGCAAATGAGTTTGTGGGTTTGGAAATGTCAAGCGTGGTGAACGATCGTATAGGAAAGGAAAAATAAACCCCAGATAGTGACAGAAGCTGAGACGGCAGCGACTGGGGTATCCGGATGCTCCCACAGCATCCTTGCCCTCTGTAGCCAGCCTGACCTCACCAGGTCTCTCCAATCCCAGTGCAACCCCCCGAGGATGATTTATCTCCTTCTCATAGCGTAGGCAGCTCATTTGCTTCTCTGTGACCTGGGTCTGCAAAGTGCTCTGGTGCATGTGGGATGCTCAAACATTTAAAGGCAGAGGGTTGGATCGGGAACGGAGCAGCACAGGGAAGGGGGTCACGTACAGGCCATGCGGTCCCCGCGTGCTACAGAGGGGGATGTTTTATGGGCATGACAGCAACAGAAATGGGGTTTTCTGCAGCTGGAGGCTTGCCTGGAAAAAGATGGATCTGTGGAGCGTTGGCTGCTGCTAGGGACCCAGAGCTTGCAGTGA
Organism: Upupa epops; assembly: GCA_013397515.1. NCBI lineage: Eukaryota > Metazoa > Chordata > Aves > Bucerotiformes > Upupidae > Upupa > Upupa epops. The sequence goes on from VZRI01011499.1 coordinate 28,467, forward strand.
CCAGAGCCAGTGCTAATGGGAGCTGGGAAAAAGCTGCTGTTAACATTTGAACCAGAGCAAATCGCTGACTCCGGGGGGAGCGTGGCCAGGTCTGCCTGAGGTCGCTGTGGCAGGCACTGACCCCTGGAAGCTGCAACTGGACCTGTGGGTTCAGCCTTGCAATTCTGCCTCAGTTTCCCCTCTGTGAACAGAGACCAGTGGGGTTTATTTCCTCACCCACTAAGGAGCAGAGAGTAACAAACCTGACTGAGCAGCCCTAGAAGCCTAGAAAGCTTTGTGAGGGGAGAAAAGGACTAATAAATGAAGGCACTGATCTCACCTGCCTTGAGACTGGAGTGTTCTGGCCTGAGCTCAGAGCCTTGGGCAGTGTCTTCTTTCCTTTCTGCACACAACAAAGCCCAGAGGGCAGTTAGTAGCCACTCACATTGTACCCATCACACTTTGCCTCCTGGATCTGCCTCGCCAGAGTATTTTGCAGGGTCTCAACACTGCTGCTCTCTCACTCTCCTGCTGCCCTGCTCACATCGCCGCTCTCCTCAGGCCCAGGTCCTCATTAGCCACCTGCCCTCGTTGCGCGGGGTGACAGGATGCTGTGGGTAAATGGATAACCTGTCGGCGAGGCAGGAGGATAATATCACTCACATGAATCAATAGTTCACAGGCAATTTCATGTTACCTAATGTTAATGCGCTCGTGTCCAAAACACACTTCATCCTGGGCTCGATCGCGTCCTCGTGGGAGTTTGCTGGGCTGGAATAGTCTTGTAGCTCCGTGTTTGGGAGATTTACGGACACTGTTCCTACGTGCACGCAGGAAAGATAAAAAATGCCTTGACTTGCTGAAATCTCGTAGCCCACGGAGCCAAAAGACATTCATATTAGTGATGGAAGAGAAGTGGGTACCCAGCGGTTTCTGAAACTATTACTCCCACCTTCTCGCTTCATTTCAGCAATTAGCAAAAGAGAAATTAGTGAGGAAGGCACCATTATTTCCTGCTAATAGGACAAGGAGGGCTGGACTCTTCTCCAGGAAGCTGGCTTTGTCATGTAGCTGCTTCCAGACTGCTCCCTTTATGAGGAGAAGAGAAAAAGGGCTCTCTTTACCCTTGTTTTTATGGATGTTTTATACACCCCATCACTTGGCTCCTCAGAAGTGCAAGAGGATGGCTCCCCCTCCAAAGGCTGCACTCAAGCATCATCCCACCCTCCACAGGGCACTAGGATGTCCTGCAAGTGGCATCCCCTGCGGGTACCTGACAGCAGCAGAGAGCAGGGTAGGGTTGCCCTGTTGAAAAGGAGGGTTCCCTGTGGGAGGAACTGGTTTAATTGACCAGTTTACCCTTGGGGTCACCAGTTGGATTGTGGTGGTGCTGGTAGGGCAGCTTCTCTCAGCAGATGGTGTTTGCTGCCCAGGTTGGCGTCTGGGTCAATGCACTCTCAGAGGAAACTAAGAAGAGTAAATGAAGGGTGATGGTTGCTCTCCGGGAGTGGGTCCCTACAGGTCCTGGTGTGCTGGGCATCCTTCCTGCCTTGGGTTTGCATGGACAACCCATGTGCTGGCAGCGGTTGGGGCTCTCAGCCATAGCAAAGCTCCTTAACAACAGTGTTCTGGTGAAACAATAGGCATCGCTTCCTGCAGTACCTGGGAGAGAGAGTTGCTGGGGAAGGGTAAATATGAGGAGCCCTGTGCTCTGAACCTCCCACAGCAGCACTGACCTTCTCTGGCCACTTAGAGCTAATTACTGGTTTCATGCGATAAACATCACCCACCCCTGCTGTAAGCTCTGCCAGAGGGTGGGTGGATTTCAGCTCCAGTTCCACAAGCAGGTTCTCATGGCCCTTTCAAGGGTACTGAGTGGTTTCGCAGCCTGTGGTGTCTGTTTTCTTCCCTAATCCCTTTTTTTCCTCTGGGCTGCTCTAGGAGTTTTCCCTCCAGCGCCTGGACAGCCTGTTGGACGACCGAGTCAACATCCTGGGATTTTCCATTTTCAACCAGTCTCATGCCTTCTTCCAAGAGTTTGTCCAGAGCCTCAACCAGTCCTGGCAGGAGAACTGCGATCACGCTCCCTTTACTGGGCCAGCAGTAAGTAAAGTTCATTCCCATCACCCAGAGAGCTGCTACAGACCCTCAGGACAACCCTGTGACCCAGGCAGCTGCCCTGCTGCTCTGCCTTGTTTTGGCTTTTGTGCCTGTTGATCTTGGGAAGAGGGAGATGGGAATGGGAAGGATGAACCAGACAGGACATCGTGTTGGAAGGGGGGTGGTTAGTAGGTCGAGAGAGATGCTTCTCTCCCTCTACTCTGCCCTAGTGAGGCCACATCTGGAATGTTGTGTCCAGTTCTGGGCCCCTCAGTTCCAGAAGGACAGGGAACTACTGGCAAGAGTGCATCGCAGAGCCACGGGGATGACTGATGGAGGGGAGTGTCTTCCTTATGAGGAAAGGCTGAGGGAGCTGGGGCTCTTCAGCTGGAGAAGAGGAGGCTGAGGGGTGACCCCATGGATGGTTATCAATAGGGATGTGAATGGCACAGGAAGAGCTGAGCTTAGGCAGACGACGAGGGCTGTGCAATGCAGCGTGTTCTGGCATCTCCCTGACCGGGGTGCAGATCAGCTCTGAAATCTTCCCTAGGGCATCATCGCAACCAGGACGGTTTGCAAAGCAGATTTGCCAAATCAGGGATGCAGGGGGCTGGAGCTGGGGGGAGGATGAGGAGGAGAGAGAGAGAAAATGCCACCAGTGAAACGTTCTGCATCGTTTTTAATGAACTCGGAGTCCCGTTGACAAGCTGAGGCAGCTGCGTGCTGCTGAGAACATCCTTATTATCACTACAAAGTGATCGCAGGCAGGCAAAATAAGGAGCTTTTTCTGCCTTTGTGTCCACATCCTCCTGGCTTGGCAGGCAGCTCAGGCCATGGTTAGTATGTGCCTGCGTCCATCCTGCTCTCACAGACCTCCTGCTTGCAGTGAGCCGGCTGGATCTCGCTCTGTAGGGTCCCTCCCAGGAAGTTTCCTGTTTGGCTGGCAGTTACAGGGGCTGTTTGGAGAGGTTGGGAATAAATTCCCTTCTACTAGTCCAACCAGAAGGCAGGAGGAGTGGAGCAGGTGTGATGGGGAAATAACTGATCTCATTGCACCTTCGTACCCTGCGTTATCCCGGACAACCAGCAAAATCTGCAGCAGGAAGGAGGAAGGAGTTTGAAGCACTGGTTTTTGAGAGAGTTCGGAGCTGAGTGGAGCTGAGCATGAGCCTGAACCTCAGTCGCCCGTCAGGGTGATGCTAAGGCAGCTGGATGCTCCTTTCATTCATTCATTCATAAAGCGTAGTCAGCCTTGCAGCAGCCTTTCTCCCAGGTGAGGGAGGAGATGGCTGGAGGGAGGGGGCTCAGCATCACAGCATCACCCGCATCTAAACTCCCCCAGGACCTGCTGGGGGGATGCAGTGGTTGTGCTGGATGGTCCCCAGCTCAGGAAGGATTCTTGGTCTTGGTGTAAAAATGGGAAACTGAGGCACAAAAGTGAATTTTCCTGTTGGATTAGAGTCAGGAAATCTACAGCACGATTGGAAAATTGGAATTGGATCAGCACTAGTGTGGCCAGCAGGACTGGGGACATCATTCTTCCCCTGCACTGGGCACTGGGGAGACCTCCCCTTGAGTCCTGGGGGCAGTGCTGGGCCCCTCACTGCAAGAAAGAGGTTGAGGGGGCTGCATCAGGTCCAGAGGAGCAATGAGGCTGGGGAAGGGACTGGAGGGAAAGGCTGATGAGGAGAGGCTGAGGGAGCTGGTGAGGACACTCAGGGGGGACCTTCTCCCTCTCCCTGAAGGGAGGTTGCAGTCAGCTCGGGGTCAGGCTCTTCTCCCAGGCACCCAGCACCAGGATGAGAAGGCAGGGACTGAAGCTGCCAGGGGAGGGGTAGGTTGGATGTTAGGAAGCCCTTCCTCAGGGAAAGGGTGCTCAGAGCCTGGACTGGACTGCCCAGGGCAGTGGGGGAGTCCCTGTGTCTGGAGGTGTTGAAGGACAGCCTGGCTGTGGCCCTGAGTGCCCTGGGGTGGCTGTTGGGGTGACGTTAGGTGCTGGGCTGGGCTGGATGAGCTCAGAGGGCTTTGCCAGCCTCAATCAGTATGAGATTCTGTGATCTGTTTCCCCTGCTGTGGCTGCAAGGGAAATCTGGTGCCAGTTTGCCATGCACTGCCCCTGCCATTGGAACCCTGACAGGTTTCCTCCTGGAAAGCATCTCCTTGGGAAGAGCTTCCCTGTTTAATGCCGGGAAGGAGATATCTCATGGGGTAACCCCTACTAAAAAGAAAAACAAGAAGAAACTCAACAGCTGGGAGCGACAGGAGGGAGGTTTCCTGTGAGTTGCTGAATCCCGGGGTCATTCTCGCTACCGGGGAAGGAGGAGGGAGCTGCGTGCTCTAATGCCATTCTCATTAATCACGTTGCAAAGAAAGGAAATCAGAGGAAATCATTCAAATTACAGATGGCTCGATTAGGTAATTAGAATTTAGGCTAAACCAGCTGTTTGTAATTAAGTGTTTCTGTCATTGAATAAAATCCAGCTCGGGAAGTCTATTCCACAAGACTTTAATGGCTTGGATTCTCCCTGTTGTGTTTGGGGGCAAAGATACAGGTGATAATGCTTGAGGAAGAAAGGAGAGGAGGGGGTAAAACACCCACCACCCCACGTGGCAAAACCCAGACGAGCCAAAGCTGCTCACGTTTCCCTGGAGATTGTTTTACCTTTAGATTTTACCTTTAAACACAGCCGCTACGGGGGAGAGTTCCAGCCATAAGAAATAAAGAGGGATCTTGCACTGAACCAGTTAACCTACTGTTAGCTCCTGCAAGGGAGGAAGGGGTGATGCATCCAGCAATGAACTCAGGGCAGAGCTCAGGGTCCGGTCATGCTCCTCGGGTGCAGGTCATCCCATAGTGTTAGTTGTGTTGAGTTTACTGGTCAGAGTGGGTCATAGAATCACAGACAACTGGGTTGGGTTGGAAGGGAGCTCAGAGCTCACCCAGTGCCAACCCTTTGCTATGGGGAATGACACCTCTCACGGGACCAGGTTGCCCAGCACCCCATCCAACCTGGCCTTGGACACTGCCAGGGATGGAGCAGCCACAGCCTCCCTGGGCAACCTGTTCCAGGGCCTCACACCCTCCCAGGGAGAGATTTCTGCCTCAGATCTCAGCTCAATCTCCCCTCTTTTAGCTTGAACCCATCCCTCTTACACTATCCACAAAGCCTCTTGTAAAAAGTCCCTCTTCAGCTTTCCAGTCCCCCTGTTCCTGCTAGCTGATGTCCCCAAGGGCTGTAGATCCCTTTCTTGACCCTTTTCAGCTGCTGGATCATTCCCAGGGTTTTGCAGCACAGCCAAACCCTGCAGCACCTCCTTATCTCTGGGGGACAGCATCTCCATGTGTAGCATGCCAAGGGGACTTAGGCAGCCAGCCCACCACCTACTCCATCAGTGGGGATTTAGGGACAGAGGGAAGTGCCATGAGAGGGTAGTCTGAATAAGAGAAGTCTTTGGGGTGCCATATAGCAACCTTGCAACCCCTGAGAGGGGCTGTCAGAGGGCTGGGGAAGGCTGTTCCCAAGGGCAGGGAATGACAAGATGAGGGATCCTGGTTTGAAGCTGGAAAAGGGCAGAGGGAGACTGCACAGGGGGACAAAGCTGTTGGAGCTGAGACTGGGGGATCCCTGGACCAGGATGCCCAGAGAGGGACTGGAGGCCCCATCCCTGGAGCCATTCAAGGTCAGGCTGGCTGGAGCTCTGGGCAACCTGGGCTGGGAAGTGCTGGCCGTGCTTGTTGCAGGGGCATTGGACTGGATGCCCTCTGGAGCTCCCTTCCAACCCTGTGATCCTGTGAGATCCATGAAGTCCATGAGGTGCTGAACCCCACAGCTTTCTGAGCTGTTCCCGTGCAGCCTTGTCATGGAGCTCCCACGCTGCAGAGACAGCGCAGGAACAGCGAGGATCTGCACAAAGCAGACGCTGTACGCGGGGAAGAGGATCAATTTGTTAACAGGGAAATTGGCTTCTTGTGACAGAGTGACAAAGCTGTGGCTTAAAATGAGAACATAAATGTGGTGAGAGATTCTAGAGTCGACGTGAAGAAAGCTGAGGTGATGTGCACGAGAGCAGTGACAGATCCCCCCCCCCCCTCCGTCTTGCTGAGTCTGCCTGGAGAAAACCCGTGTCTGTAGGATGCTGAACATTGGGTTTGAGCCCAACGGGGCAGGGAATAGCTGGCAGGAATGATAAACAGCAGCTGGAACGGGAGCGCAGAGCTGCTGAGGAAAACTGGGGGGGGGTTCTTTAAAAAAAGGAGAAATCAAAGTGAGTTGAGAGCAGGAGAGGGTTCACTACCAAGAGGACTTGATCCTCTTCATCTCAAACCCCTTCCTCCATCCCTAAGTTGCTTCAAGTCAGAAGGGGACTGCCAGAAAATCCAGACAGGTTGTTTGAGGCTGAGGAGGAAACTATTCCAATCGATAATGCCAGCTGCTTCACAGAGATCCACAGGTCTCGTGCTCATCAGCTAATAAGAGATCATTAACTGCTCAGGGACAAATGGAAATGAAAACCCAACAGGAGACAATCAGAAATGCTGAGCCAGCGTTTCTAGCACGGGTTTTGTGTTTGCTCTCCTGGCTGGTTTGTTTGGCCAACTGGCAGTAGCGTGGTTGCTGATTCAGGAAAGCACTCGCTGACTGTGTATGGGATCCTGTGACCTGCCAGGGTTTGGTCCACAGTGCAAACTGAGTGCATGGAACAGGGGCTGCAGAGGTCCTGTATGGATAAAGAACCATACTGAAGGGAAAACAGAAAGGTAGGGAGAGGGGGGTACCTGGGGATACCTTCCTCCCATTGAGGAAATCACAGTGTCAGGGGTTGGAAGGGACCTCTAGAGAGCATCCAGTCCAACCCCCCTGCCAGAGCAGGATCCCCTAGATCAGGTCACACAGAACAGCCAGTCTGGCTTTGAGCTGCTCCAGAGCAGGAGACTCCACAGCCTCTCTGGGCAGCCTGGGCCAGGGCTCTGTCACCCTCACAGGGAAGCAGCTTTCTCTTGTATTTATTGAAGTCAGATGTGAATGCTATGCAAAAAAATCCCCAATCAAACTTAGCCCTGATGAGAAGAAGTGCAGGAGAGAGGCTTTGCTGCTGTTGCAGAGGGACCTGTGCTGTGTTAGCTGAGGCAGGACTGGAAACGGGATACCCAGGGCCTCTTCCCACCAGTGCCTCCCTCTGCCAGTGATTCCCCGTGTGCCCACAGGCGGTTTGGCTCCTCTGGAGTCACAGTTTACCTCCTGCAAAATAGCTGTAATAAAACTCCAGCGCTCTGGAGCCGCTCAGTCCTCATTATCAGCAGAAAGCTCTCAACATCTATGGCCAAAGGTGCTGCTCGTTGTGTGGGAGACAGGGCAGACGGCAGACTGACAGATGCCAGTCAAGCTGGCATCACTGGCATCACTTAGTGCTCACTGGAGACTCCCTGGTGCTGATTAAACTGATGCAGGCAGGAGGGGTCGGTGGAGCGAATGGGAGGCTGTACAAGGGTTAGAAAACTGAGAGGTTATTGCTGCCACTAGAGCTTTGTGTTTGGGGTTTAAGCAGCTTCAGGCTGGCACTGTCCCTTTCAACTTGTCAGCTGGTACATCTTGTGCTGCCTGTTAGCTGCCTGATCCCAGGCCCTGGTGGTCAGTGAGGTCTCACCAGTGGTCTGGGTAAGATCAAGCAGTCTGTCTCATTCTGGTCCAATTAGTTGAAGCCAGAGGTTCCTTGGGATGATTGAACTGAGTGAGATTGTCCCTGCAGGGCCACGGGGAGAAGCAAATGAACGTAATCAGGCTTTGGGAGGAGCAGAGGCTGTGCACTGAGATGCAAGAAGTCACGAAGAAGGTGAAGTGGGACAAGGAAGCCCCAGGCTTGAGCCTGAGCCCTGTGCCAGGAGCTGGGATGGTGAGAGGGGCTCTTGGAGGAAGCCACGAGGAAAACGTAGCCCTGATGGCAGTGATCTGCAGTGGTTTAATGCCAGCACAGTCAGGAGGTGACGGTAATTGGAAGCGAAATCTTAGTCACAACAGTGAACACGAGCGAGCGAGGGGCTGATTATGAGCTGGATCAAAATGATCTAAAAGGTTGTGCGTGGCTGAACCCCCTGATTCGCAAGGCTTGGTGGGCTAGGAAGTCTGATTAAAGGCAAACAAAGCAAATACGGGAAGGAGAAGGGGACAAGCTCTGTGATTCTGGATATGCCTTCAGCAGCACAGAGCAGGTGCAGACTGGAGGGGGTAGCAGGGACTAGCTGGTCCCTGTGGGGTCAGAAAGCCAGGACCCAGATGTTCAAGAAGCAGATCTAGCTTATTTCTCACGGATCTGCAGTCAAAGGAACCTGATGCAGAGGCAGAAGCAGCAGCTTCCCCACTGTGGGTGCAGGCTGTGGGTGCAGGCTGTGGGTCTTTACTCTGCCCAGCCACCTACAAACCAGGAGTGTCCCCTTGGCCAGCAGATGAATCTGAGGTCACCAACGCACCAAATCCTCAGAGCTTGATTAGAAAGGGTAAGAAACCCTGAGGAGCAGGCATGCAGAGGCACGAAGGGTAAGAAATCAACTAAGCACAGCCATTCAGGGGTACTCTCTGCCCTCAGAGGGTGCAGACAGGCTGCAGGGTGTTGCTGGAACAGAGCTGTAGGCAGCCAGGGCTGGCTGGCTGCACAGAGGAGGGTTGGATCTGCCTGCTCCTGATGGTGCAGCAAGATGCTCAATTTCTGCCTTTGCTCCCTTTCCCCCAAGCTCTCCTCTGCCCTGCTGTTCGACGCTGTGTATGCCGTGGTCACTGCTGTGCAGGAGCTGAACCGGAGCCAGGAGATCGGCGTGAAGCCCCTGTCCTGTGGCTCTGCCCAGATCTGGCAGCACGGAACCAGCCTGATGAACTATCTGAGAATGGTGAGAAGGGACTGAAGTTCTCCAGTGCATGAGGAGCCCCCAGTCAAAGCCAGTGTGTTCGTGCCGGTGCTGGCACCGTGCTGGAACTCAGAGCATTTGAAGGGAGAGAAGGGAATGAAAGGAGAGGAGTTCTGAGGGCTGGTTTGTCACTGGCTTTGGAACAACATGAAACTCTCCATTTTTCAGGCTTTGCTGTGGAAAAAGAGTGGGATTCAGTGATTTCTTTTTGAAGTGGGAACTTCCTGAGTGACATGAGCTCTGTTTTGAGTGAACTTGGGTTGATACAAGGTCACGCAGAACAATTGCTCAGAGCTAGGTGGCAAAATGTGAGGGGCCCTGGGATGGGGTTTGGGTTCTGTTGAATGGCTGGAACCGATCGAGCCCAGTTCTGGCCTGAGCCCAGGGCTCTGCTGAGGGTGGTAGGCTGAGCCGCCTCGATGGGCACTGAACTCATTCTCTCTTGGACAGGTAGAATTGGAAGGTCTCACCGGCCACATTGAATTCAACAGCAAAGGCCAGCGGTCCAACTACGCCCTGAAGATCCTGCAGCACACACGCAGTGGCTTCCGGCAGGTAGGAGCCCCAGAAAAAGGGGGTTCGTCCCTCTTAATTCCCTCTGGCAGCTCCACTCTGCCCTGTTCTCAGGGATGGGTGCTTCTCCCAGTCGCTGGTGGAGGACAAAAGCTGTTGTGTCTCACACTGCACTGACAGAGCCTGTTGGCACCAGGAAATCTCCCCTGCTCTGGCAGCTGTGAGTTGGAGCCCTGGCAAGGATGTTACCTGCCAGTTCTTACCTGTCAAGCACAGCTCAGCTTTGATGCTGCCTTTAGCTGAGAGAACAGGGCATTGGGATGGCATTTTCCCCATGGTAGGATCTCTCAGAGCATCAGTGCCCTTTTAATCTTTTCCCAAGCCCATCACCCTCTGAGCAGAAGTGACAGATCTGAGCCCATCTGCATTAATAGGAGGGTGTAGAGCAAAGGAAGCGAATGCTGCAGACCTCACCGTGGCAGCTGTGGCTTTGTCGTGTTTGCACGTGGCAGGGAGTTCATGTGAGTCACAGCATCATCCAGGTTGGAAAAGACCTTCAAGATCATCCAGTCCAACCACCCACCCTACAGCCCCCAACCACTACCCCAGCTCCTCAAACCCCCTGCCTGCCTGGTTGTTGAACCCCTCCAGGGA
>VZRI01011499.1:38627-58121 GCA_013397515.1 Upupa epops
CCTCCCTTCAGGTAGCTGTAGAGAGCAGTGAGGTCTCCCCTCAGCCTCCTCTTCTCCAGGCTGAACAGCCCCAGCTCCCCCAGCCTCTCCTCATCAGACCCGACCACAGCCTGCTGTGCCCTGAGACAAACGTCCCAGCTCTTCCTCCTCCTGCCTGCTCTGACAGGAGAAAACCTTCTCTGACCCGTGGCTGCAGTTTGGGAAATCAAGAGCTCTGTTTCAGAGGAACAGGGGGAGCTGCGCTGCGACTGAGCGGCTGGGGTTTCCCAGCAGAGCACAGTGATGGTAAATCACAGCAACAGGGTGCTGGGAAGACAGGGAGGGGGTCCCTTGGTGTGTACAGCTGCCTGCTGAGAGCCTGTGGTGACTGAGAGCCTGCGGTGGCTGCAAGCCCTGTCCTGTCAGAAACCCACTAGGGAGGAGTTCGTCTTCCTAAAACTGCTCCGTATGCCTGCGGCAGCCTCCCCGCCATCTGCTCTCCCCTTCTCTCTCTGGCAGCCCCCTCTCAGGGATCTTTCCTGACTGATAGCAATGCTCCAGGGCTGCTGCAGCTCTTCACGGGCTGTGAGAGCTGGTTGGGAAGAGCATCCCTGGACAGAGCTGTGAAACCCAGCAGAGTCCTTCCTGCCCCTCCAACTTGCTGTAAAGAGAAACCAAAGGCCACTCTGCCTTGTTTCCTTCTCTGCAACCCAGCTTCTACTGATAGAAATTACTAAATAAATAATTAGAAGTCATTTAATTAAACCCACCGTGAGGGGATGGTGTAAGGAACAGGCACGCAGATCCTGGAACCAATCTCATTCCCAAGGGTTGCATTAACTGATTTGCTCCAGCTCTTGTCTGAAGCTCTTCTATTCCCTCCTTAGTGTTAATCAAGCTCCACACTCTCTGCACATTCCTCTTTCTCTCTTTCCCTCTACATCTCCCCCTCCTCTCTCTCTCTCTCTCTCTGTCCTTCCATCCATTGAAGCCACAGGGACTTCCAGCTCATCAGCTCTGATAGAGAATTCACCGAGTTTTGAAGCCGATGCAGCCAACAAACAAATTAGAGCCACTTAGATTTTCTCACTCGCTCTTGCTGTTGGGCAAGAAGAGACGGGGCTCCTTGACATCCCATTTGTAATGCGTTTATGTAACGCACCAAACGCGGCGCTTTCCTCATTTAGCTCGCCTAGTGGAAATTTTTCCCCAGCCGTACGAGCGCTGCTCTTTGCTCGCAGGATGCTCCACGCAAGCTCACGCTCATTAATGTGGTGCTGACCCGTGGAGCTGGCGTTCGTAAATGTCCCCCCTTTTCTTTGCCCCTTTAGAAAACAGCTCCACTCACCGCTCCTGCTCCAGCAGAGCGCTTTGCGCTCAGCCCCGAGCTCAGGTTTGGCAGCTTCGTGGGAGAAGGGAATGAAGAGAGGTGGCCCAGAGAAGGGAGATGTGCAGAGGAGAGCCAGGAGAAGGTTCTCTTGGGGCTAGAGCCCCAGCATGGGCTCTGCTCTCACACAGTTCTGGGTGCAGTACGTTGCTGATTAGCCAAAGGCTCTGCTGGTGTCCTGAGAGAGCGGTGGAAGGGATGGGGGTGTCTAATTGCTATGTTGATGAGATACAGATGAGTTATCAGCCGATAGCTCTGAGACCCTCTGCAATCCCTACCCCATCAAGCCTTCTTAACTAGAAGCAGCTAATCAATCTCGACGGGACTGGTTCCTCTGTAGCTGTTACCTCAGCAAGAGTTGAGGGACAGATCCTGCCAACAGCTGGATGTCTTTGATCCCAGGTCTCTGTGCCTGGTTCTGTAAGGTCCTGCCAGGTGCCTGTCAGTCATGTTGCCTGATGGTGAGGTCTGGAGAGGAAGGGGACTGGGGGTGGGGTGTTGCTCCGTGGCCTCAGGGGTAGGTTGTGTGTGCGTGTGGTTGTACAGGCTTGAGTCACTGGCCCTCAATTGACCGTCTGTGGAGGAAGCTGTTGCCTCCTTGTTGTGCTGGCATCAGTCTCACAGTAGTGTCCTGCAGGAGTGCCAGCGCTGTGGAAGATGAGTGCAGTGTCCTCTGAGGGCTCCTCTGGTTTATTCCCTGCCCTTTGAGCTAACGAAGGCACCGAGCACCTACTTAATGGTTTCTCCTCCTGGCAGTGTCTTTCATGTTAGTGCCACAAGGCTCTCTGAGCCAGACTTGATGAGAGATGGGAGCATTTCAGGATCATAGAACCAGTTGGAAGGGACCTCCAAAGGTCATCTAGTCCAACCCCTCTGCAAAAAGCAGGGACATCTCTAACCAGACCAGACTGCCCAGTGCCCCATCCAGCCTGACCCTGAGCATCTCCTTCCTCTTCCTGGGACACAGAAGAAAAGGAGCTGATGGCCACAAGACTCTGGAACAGCGCTCAGAAGGGATCTGAATTCATTGCAGTGTTGAACTTCATCTCAAGACTGGGAGTGGGGTGCGGGAAGAACCTGTGGTGCCTCTGAAGCTTAAGGAGAGGTCTTGCTGCATCATCTCTCCCTGCCAGAAGCCTCCAGTCAAACCTGCAGGGCACGGAGCAGAAGAACTTCGTGAAATCATTAGTTTGAGTGGTGTTTTGTCATCTTGCTCCTCAAGGAGCTTGAAAGCCCAGACATCATTACCGAGGCTGTGTCTGAATGGAGTTGTTGAAGGATGGAGCTGGGAATGTCACACTTGGATCACAGTAGCCACTGGGGTGGGGGTTTCTATGCAGGGAAGCTCTGGGAGATGCAGGGATAATGCCCCGAGGATCAGTGGTGGGACCACGCAGCCTAAGGACACGGAGAGAACGTTTGCCATCCAGGCTGTCGCCTGTCACCAGGTTGTATCATCCCTCTCACCAGAGTTTCAAGCTCCAACCTGCAACCAGGTGGTCCTGTCGCCCTTGCTGCTCTTCTGGGAAAGAGATGCCATCACTTAAACGCCTCTGATCATTAGAAAGCCTCTTCTGATTTCCAGCCTGTTTATTTCTGGCTGCTTTATAGCTGTTTATTTTCATGCCAGCACTATCATTTTAGCTTCAAAAGCTGTTCTACCTCTTTGTTACGGACCTCCTCCACCTGGTGTATTTTTACAGACCAATCATAGCCACAACTGAAAAATCCCAAGCACAACAAACTCTTTAAGTCCTAGTTCAGAGCCTCGACAACAGGATCATCTCATCCCCAGCCACGCAGAGCATTGGATTGTTTCCTCACACGTTTCGCAGATGAACGCTTCCTGTTTTCCAGAGCCTTTTTATTCATAGCTGGAGTCGATTAGAATCACCTTGACATCCATCTTGCAGGGGAGGGAGGGATCTGACCATCCCAGGCATCCTCTGGTATGTTGGACTGGAGGAGCAGCGTGAGGAGTCAGTGTGATTAGCATTGGGAGGGGAACGGTGCTGAGCTGGAACAAGGCAGGATGGGGTGGCAGTACCCCAGCGCAGGGGAAGGTTTGACTTTGGTGCTGTGTTGAAAGCAAGGTCAAAGCCATTGTGCTGTCAGAGGAGGAGGCAGACGATTACTCTCAGGCTGCCAGCAGGGGAGGGACAAATTTGGGAACAGGGAGGGCTGTTAAAATTAAAGTTAATCTGTCACTAATCTCTGGGAGGGAAGAAAGAACTCAAGGCAGTGTTTGTGACTGATCACTGCTCACACAGGCACTGGCTGCTGGGAGGGTGCTGAGCATCCGCCACAAGAGGTGAGCAGCTCTGGGATCACAGCCGGGATAAATCCATGCCCTCGCACCCATGCAGACCCTGTGCTGCCCAGTTAGACCTGTGCTTCAGGAACTCTCTGTCTATGAAGCACTTGATGAGTCTCTCGGTTTGGGGTGGTTGTTCTCAGCAATGAGTCATAGAACAGACTCACAGAACCAGACAGGTTGGAAAAGACTCTTGAGATCATCCAACCCAACTGTTAACCCTACTCTACCAAGATCAGCACTAAGCAGTGCTCTCCACCATCCTGATGCTTTGAGCTTGGTGGTTGTTAAACCACGAGCAGTAGTCAAGAGAAGGTCTACTCCCAGCCCTCTCTGAGACTCCACCACTGTCCCTCCATCTCTCCATCTGTCAGGTGAGAGCAGTAGCCCCCACAGTGCTGCTCCTGTTGGCAGGGAGCCTCAAATAGTTAACGCATCCAGCACATCCAGAGGTCCTTGCTGTGACAGGTGCTTCTAGCAGAGCGTTATTGATGCTGGCGAAAGGGCTGGGCTGGCAGCCTGGAGGAATCATCTCTGTTGTGTTATCTGCAGAGTAAACAAGCCCCCCACACACCCCCGCTGCCCTCCCGGGACTGAGCTGGCTCTGCCTGTACTGCTGCATCACCTGGAGCTGGGGAGGAGAGCAGCCATGCTCATTCCTGTCCTGTGCTCTCCCTGCCTGCTTTCCGTCGGGTGCTACTGGTCCTTTTCACACTTCCCTGTGCTCTGCACTTTGTTTCCAGGGGTGAGGATACAGGGTTTGGGGCTTCTCCTCAGAGGTGGCCACTTCTCTCATAGCTTGTCAGTCACTCATGGATCTACAGAATGGATTGAGTTAGTTGGAGGAGACCTCAGAGAGCAGATGATCATAGATAGGATGGTGTGAGCTGCGAAGGAGCTCAGAGCTCCCCCAGTGCCAACCCCCTGCCATGGGCGGCAACACCTCTCACCAGACCAGGTTGCCCCCAGCCCCATCCAGCCTGCCCTCAGACACTGCCAGGGATGTTGCAGTCAGTCTCCCTGGGTAACCTGTTCCAGGGCTACAGCACTGTCACAGGGATAGATTTCTGCCTCAGCTCTCAGCTCAATCTCCCCACTTCCAGCTTAAAGCCATTTCCCCTCCTCCTATCACTACAAACTCCTGTATAAAGCCATTCCCCAGCTTCCTTAGCCTTCAGTGCTGGAAGCTGCTGTAAAGTCTCCCCAGCTCATGCAGTCTGTCCCCATCAGTGGGGATATCCTCAGTGTCCAGATCAATCTAATGCTGCCTGGCCGTGTGGTTCCAGCTTCAGGTTGTGTTTGGCTCAGACGCGTGAGCTGGGAAGCGACCGTGAAGTCCTGGGGCCATCAGTCACACCAGAGGCAGAGCACTGCCAGAACAGCACTGGAGTGCACGGAGTCAGCCCATGTGCCCTCCTGTTCGGGTGCCCGTGGCTCTGCATCGCCTTCCAGCCCCCTCTCTGAACATAATGAGATTAGTGTTTGACAGCAGAGGAATCGATTTGTTTCCAGCACCCTGACAGCCATAGCAGAGCGAAAGGATGAACCAGCTGCTGACCCGACAGCATCCGAGACAGCTAGTGCCAGCAGGAGGCAACTGGGATGGGTTTGCTCTGGTACTGGAGCTACGGAGGAGTTGTGGAGACATCCCTGCTGGAGGAGGTCACTTGCTGTCCCTTAGGGCTGCAGCAGCTGCCTGCAGTGGTGTCAGAGGATTTAGACTGTGGCCAGCAATCCAGCGTGCAGGGGGCTGGGAGCTGCCAGGAGGAGAAGGAAAGAGAAGGGATCTTGGGGAAACTGGTCTCCTTCAGCTGCTGGAAAAGCCAGAGGAGAGCTTTGGAGAGCTCTGAGCTGGACATGCTGGTCCATCCCCCTGCCCAGAGCTCTGAGGGAGGGAGATTGGGCTCTTGAAGTTAAAATTAGGTTTTGTTGAATATTCCTCCCCCTGGCTGGTCGCCTTGCGTCACAGCTGAGTCACCCTGTCCTCCCAACCACTGAGGGACGGGTCCTCACCATAGCACAGGGAATGAGGGTTGCAGCAGAGACAGCGTTGCTGCCTGGATGGGTAATTTAGGCTGCCGATGGAGCTGTTGAGTGTGATGAGCCTGAATCAAAGGGTTGGGAGACACCTGATCATAGCTGGGCTCTGTTCGAGGATGAGTCACTGTGCAGCACCGCTCGGACTGGCTTCATTTCATCTCCTCCCAGCCAGGTGGAACTGCTGGTCAGGGCTCAAGGCTCCTGCCTGGGGTCAGCTGCTGCACTGGACTCTGCCATAGTCCCTGTGGAGCTGCATTTTCCCGTGAGGAAGCAGCAGTGCCTGGGGCAGCCTTTAACTGGTGACAGTGCTGCTCACGGGAGGGGTCTCTTGCTTTGAGGCAGGTGGAACCTCATCTCCCCGTTGCTGGGCTTTCACCATGAAATGATGGACACCAGCACTTCTGAACCTCTCATGTGATGCCTGTAACACTCAGTGCCCAAGTGAGAGCTCAGTATCATTAAACCTGGGTGTAGCTCTGACCCCACAGTTCCCCCCTACAAGCAGGGACAGGTTTGGGCAGTGCTGCTGGAACCTGCTCCAGTAGGTCCCTCTCTCTCTGCCATCTCATTACAAAGGTAATGGGGCATTCATTAGCACCTTCTACAGGGCCAGCCTGACGGATGTCACTCACCAGAGCCACGCCGTGGGGTCATACAGTAATTTGCCCTATAAAATCTCCCTTCTTGTGCTCTTGATCTCTCCAGATTGGCCACTGGCACGTCTCCGAAGGACTCAGCATGGACAACAGGATCTTCTCCTCCAACATATCAGACAGTCTGTTCAACACCACGCTCATTGTCACCACCATCCTGGTAAGTGAGGGGGTCACCTACAGTTCCCATTAGCCCTTGGCCCAGTATCCGTCAGGCAGAACACGATTCCCTCGTCGTGCCCTGCCTGCCCCCAGCGTGCAGCGCTGCACAGCTGCTTTCAGACCGAGCAGACCAGCAGATCTCTAATTACAGCACCGAGGACAATCCATGACAGTGTAATTAAACTCAAGTTGATGTTTCATATGGAAATGATATTTGATGAATTCAGAAGCAGCTGGGGAGAGGGCTGGGATGGGGATACGTGGCCATTTTACATTAATCTCAGGATGATGTTCTGGTTTTGCACGCAGCTGCTGAGTTGGAGGGGACAGTTGTCCCTGCAGGATAGAAGCCAGAGAGTAGTGGTCAATGGGACAGAGTCTAGCTGGAGGCCTGGATCTAGTGAGTGATCCTACTGTGGCAGGGGGATTGGACTGGATGATCTTTCAAGGTCCCTTCTGATCCCTAAGGATTCTATGATTCTACCCATAAAATGAAGAGAAATTGGCCAAGATGGGGACAACTTATAGCCCCCACTCCAGAGGGATGTTGTTGGGATGGGAGGTTGCCCTGGGTGCTGCCAGGGTGCCCACTGCTTGGTGCCGTGCTGGGGGGACGCCTCGGCTAAGATGGGAATGACAGCTGCCCAGTTTCAATGCAGGAAAACCCTTACTTAATGCTGAAGTGGAACCATCAGGAGCTGGAAGGCAACGACCGCTATGAGGGCTTCTGCGTGGACATGCTGAAGGAGCTGGCAGAGATCCTGCGCTTCAACTACAAGATCCACCTCGTTGGTGATGGAGTCTATGGGGTCCCTGAGGCGAACGGCACGTGGACAGGGATGGTCGGGGAGCTAATTGCTCGGGTAAGGGAATTAGCTGATCTTTTTAACTGTGCCTGGCAGAGAGGGACCTGGCAGTAGTGGTTGAGAATCAGCTGAACAGGAGCCAGCAGAGTGCCCAGGTGGCATGAAAGGTCAATGGCATCCTGGCTTGGATGAGTACTAGCATGGCCAGCAGCACCAGGGACATCATTGTTCCCCTGTACCGAGCACTGGGGAGGCCTCTCCTTGAGTTCTGGGGGCAGTGCTGGGCCACTCGCTCCAAGAAAGAGATTGAGGGGCTGGAGCAGGTCCAGAGGAGCAAGGAGGCTGGGGAAGGGACTGGAGGGAAAGGCTGATGAGGAAAGGCTGAGGGAGCTGGGGTGTTTAGCCTGGAGAAACTCAAGGGGGGTCGTTCTCACTCTCTATAACTACCTGAAGGGAAGTTATGCTCAGTTCAGGGGTTGGGCTCTTCTCCCAGGCAACCAGGATGAGAGGGCAGAACCTGAAGCTGCCAGGGGAGGATTAGGCTGGATGTTAGGAAGCCCTTCTTCAGGGAAAGGGTGCTCAGAGCCTGGACTGGACTGCCCAGGGCAGTGGGGGAGTCCCTGTGTCTGGAGATGTTGAAGGACAGTCTGGCTGTGGCCCCTAGTGCCCTGGTGTGGCCACTGGGGTGATGTTAGGTGCTGGGCTGGGCTGGAGCTCAGAGGACTCTGCCAGCCTCAATGCTTCTGTGCTCTGGTGGCACTTGGCAACAAGAAGCCCTGCTGCTGTATTAGTTGCTCCCAGGTGTCTGGGGTGTTAGTCTACTGATCAGACTTTGTCCAGAGGTTCTCCATTCCGTGTCTTCTCCCAGTGGCCAATGGATCAGTGGGGTTGGTGTGAAATGTGAGGAGCAGTCAGAGCAGGAGTCAGGCCCCAGGTGGTCTCTGGGATTCTCAGGTTCTGCAAAGGAGGTCCCTGGGCTGCAGGGTCCCTGCAGCAGAGCTCCATCCAGAATGGATTTCATTTTCTTTCTCAGTGGTAAAATTAATAGAAAATGAGAATCCAAAGCCCCGCAGGGTCTGGCAGGGGTTGGCAGAAGCCGGGGAAAACTTAACAAACCCTCAGCATTTGGGAAGGAGGCAAGGATCCCGCTTCTAGGCAAGTTGCATCAGATTCAATTTCAGCTCCTTTTGACTTGGAGGGTTGGTTTTTTAGAGAGGAAAATGGTTCTTGTTTGCTTGAAGCAAGGGGATTGAGGGGTTTATTTCTGTGATGGCTTTGCCTCGCTGTGTAGCTGCACAGCAGCTGCACCCAAAGCTGAATCCTTTTGCTGGGTTTGACGATGCTTCTGCATAGTGTGTGAGCTCAGTCAGCCTGGACTCCCCTCCCTGCTCCCTGCTTTGCTCCACAGCTAAGGGCAGCCCTTCCCTAGGGGTCCCAAAGCTTCAATACAGTTCATGAAATGCTCTGAGATCCTTAGTAAAATAGGCTTAGGCTAAGCTAACACTAAGATTGATGGTATTTAAATCAGGGCTTCCTCACGCACCGATTTCTACCCTGCCCTGGTATTACTGAAGCACCAGCGAGAGCCCAGTGACAGCTTCTCAGTCCCTGAGCCACCCAACCCCATCATCACCCTCCCAACAGCTGTTTGCCCTGCAGAGCGGAGGGATTTGAGGTTGAATCTATCCCCTGGGGCTCCAGGCAGGGGTCTGGGGCTACTACTGGAACTTGGGAGACCATTGAGTATCTCTGGAAGATGCTTCTCCAGATGGTGAAGGGCACCTAGCTGATGCTCATCCTACCTGAGGAGCTTCAGCTGAGTGTCTGAAGTCAGGTGGGACAACACTAAGACTTGCTGAGGGTCAGGGAAAGGACACAATGTGGAGAGGCATCTCGTGCCCTTTCTCCTGGGTTGCCTTTCTCTGGTGGAGCAAAAGCTCTTAATACCAGCTGAGATGCCACCTCCGTCTGCTTGTAGAGCCTTCTGTAGGTTGTTTGCAAATGCTCTGGGCTGTTGGCATAGTTTTCATACATATATTTGTGTCTGTACACACACACACACACTGCTCTGCAAGGCGTCTTTGGGGAGGCGAGAAGGGAGGCGCAGGGAGCACTGTGTGATCTGTGCAAACAAAGGAGGGGAACAGCCATCACATTTTTGGCCTGGTAACCCTGGCAGTGCCCCTGCATTAAATGGGAGCTGCTAGAGGGTTGTTTTTTCTTTAGTCATCAGTGTTTTAACTTCATCTTCACACAGAAATCATTTGTTTCTTCTGCAGCTCCAGCCTTATTTAGGAGGGATTTTACAGCTGCTTCAGCGGGACAGAGCTGGCAGAGCCTTGCGTGAGGCTGAATCAAAGATTGGGGAAGGGGAAAAGCTTTTTAGAGTCTTTTATAATGGTGTCAGAGAGTTTTTGATCAGCCACAGGGTCTGACACTTCAGATCGGGGCAGAGCTGGCTGTGGGTGTGCGACTGTGTTCATTCAGGGCTGTGCAGGACGAGGCTTTGAGGTCATTTCAATGCCCGTGGGCTCCGCTCCTTCCTTCGCAGTCACCTCCAAGGGGCTTTATCCTCAACTCCAGCCCTTTGTTCATCCTCTACACCCTTCAGGACCACTCACAACCAGCAGAACCTCTTTCTTTCAGTGGATTCATCCCTTGGGCACTTCCCTCCACCAAGCCTTTAGCACAGATTGATGAGTTAGTGATTAGGGCTTGCAGGTTGCACTTGATGATCTTGAAGGTCATTTCCAACCTTGATGGTTCTACAACTGGACATCACTCGGGACACAAACCCATCACGGGGGTCAAAACCTCCCTAATCCCACATGAAACGAGAGCTCTGCTCGGTCTCCTCGTGCAGCTCTGTTACCGTAGGGAAACAAATCCTCCTTGACCCCGATCCGCAGTGCAGCCTTCACTCACTCTCACTGAGGATGCAGGACCAGGTCAGAAAACCCCCCAGCTCCATGCAAAACCTTCCCAGTGTTCGGGGTTTTCTTTTTCCCCTCCTGTGGCACCGAATCTCCTCGCAGCAGCTATAGGCTGTACGGGAGAGGCGTTTCATTTCTATTGCTCCTAAATTGAGCAGCTATTGATTTATTCTGAAGCGCTGAAAACCCTATTACAGCTAATCGTGCCCCGTGCTACGGTGGAGAAGGATGCGATAGAAACATCAAGTTGTTGTTGACCCAAATTCACTGGTACATCCCTTATCGACCCGCTCACAGCTAATTAAGAGCTGACAAAGAGGGGGACCGGGCTGGTTTGGGGGATTAGCGGGAGAGCTGTAGAGAGTCATTGCCGTGTCTAGGGCAGCAGCCTGGCTCCTCATCGTGTCGGGGAAGTGTCGTCTTGGTGATCGGCTGATGGAGATTTGACTTGGAATAAATAATTCTAGAGGCTCTGGGGAGACCACACAGCAGCTTCCAGTATCTGGAGTGGGCTGTAAGGAAGCTGGAGAAGGGCTTTTCACAGAGTTTGTCGTGACAGGATGAGGGGAAGTGGCTTTAAGCTGGAAGAGGGGAGTTTTAGATCAGATATTAGAAGGAAATTCTTTACAGAGAGGGTGTGGAGGCCCTGGAACAGGTTGACCATAGAGGCTGTGGCTGCTCCATCCCTGGCAGTGTCCAAGCATAGGCTGGATGGGGCTCTGGGCACCCTGGTCTGGTGAGAGGTGTCACTGCCCATGGCAGGGAGTTGGGACTAGATGGTCTTTAATGTCTCTTCCAACCCTGACCAGTCTGTGATCCTGTGATGAGGAAGAGCCCATTCTTCAGTGAAGGATGTCACAAACAGAGAGCTAATTGGTCCCTCTGTGCAGACAGGGGTCTGTACTCCCTCCTGCTCTCTGACTGGGGCAGAATCCCCCCACAACTGGCTAGCTCCAGTGTTTTAGCTGACACTGCACACGTGTGTTATCCCTAACAAGCGAACAAGGGGGAACAGCAAATCTTCCCATCCCCTATTTTTTGGCATCAGAGCCTTAGGGGACAATAGAGCTGGAAGAATTACTTCTTGCTCCTTCCCGTTGCAGTACAGCGTCTGGCTCAGCATCCCTGATGGTTGGCTGCTCTTCCCTTTCTCTCTCCAGTTTGTTCTCAGGCTGAAATGAATTCACCAGTCGCATACAAGCCAACATGTCAGACTTCTTTATCCACATCCACATGTGCTGGTGGCTGTGCTCTGTGCCATGGTGGCTGTACATGGGGGCACAGCCATCAGCTCACAGCAGTGCTCAGCTGCCCACCTCCTCCCTGAGGAGATGGGTTGGTGTCTGACAGATCCGTGAGCCACAGTTCCTGAGTGTACCCGCCAGGGGAATGCCCTCGGAGTGTAGAGCTGAGCTAACGGGTTTGGTTTTGCCAGGATGCTTTGTTGGCAGGAATCTGATGCTGCAGTTTTGCTCAAAGACCTCCCAGAAACCTCCCTGTGATGCAGATCTCGATGGCTGGGTACCAGCCCTCTCTGCAGAGGAACCATCCCCCCCACCCACAGCAGGGTGCAGGGGTCAGGAGGGACAGGGCAACCCCATCATGAGCACTCAAGGACTCTTGTGTGGACTGGCTGTGTGTTTTGTGCAGTCTGTGGCATCTGGCCAGGCTTCCTTCTCAGCAGGATCACCTGCCTCTAGGGTGAGGCAGATGGAACTTCCATCTCATGGAAGGCTCTGACCTCAAGAGCAGCAACACCAGGAACCAACAGGACCTTAAAGCTTCGGGGTAATGGGTTTTCCAGCTTCCTTCCTGGTGCTGATGGTTCCTGATGGCCAGAGCTCCTCTCCATTCAACTGCTTTGAAGATGGGGAATGGCAGGAAGGGGAAAGGAGGGAGAAGTTGAGTTTCACAGTTGGCAGAGCCCTGCTCCCCGCTCGGCAGTGGGTGTTGGTGTTCGGTGAGAAAAGCTGTGCGTGGGGGAGCGAGGGAGGGGGAGTCTGTTTGCACCCTATCGCTCCAGCAAGTGTGACATGGGGGGGCTGGAGAGGGTGGGGGGAGTGGGGAAGCGAGGGAGTGTGGGTTGTTGAGCAAACACAGCGAGAGGATGGGCAGGGAGTTTTGCTTCATGATGCTGATCTTAGGAGAATCACTGAGGTGGTGGGTGAAGTGTGAGCTGGGTGGCGCTGGCTGCTGGTGTCTGTGGAACTGGGGTCCCCATTCCTGGTGCATTGGCTTTTGCTGTGGGCACAGTAGGCATAGCTGGACCAGAGGAAGTGGCTACCAGTTGCCCCAGGGGGAGTTCAGATTGGAAATGAGGAGAAATGTCTTCAGTGCAAGAGCAGTTGAACAGCGGAACAGGCTGCCCAGGGCAGTGGGGGAGCCCCCATCCCTGGAGGGGTCCAGAAGGCACTAGATGTGGCTCTGTGGGACATGGTCTGGTGGTCATGGAGGGGTTGATGATTTTAGAGGTCCTTTCCAACCTTAATGATCCTGTGACACCTGGCACAGATGATTTCCTCCTGCTCCTAGAGATAATCCAAGGGAAGGAAATGCACGAAGCAGACTCGAGGGTGATGTCTGCACCGAGTGCTGATCATCCCACCCCTGATTGTGGCTTCAGTGGAGGGCTGCAGCCTCTGGCACTTTCAAGCTGTCAGTTTTCATAGGGCAGAATTCATGGGAGTCCTTAATAAACCCCAAACCCCCGTTTGGAGTGACCCTCATCTGGCCCTGCGTTGAAATGCAAGCTAATGCATCCGAGCACTTGACCTGGCTGCTGCTCCCTTCAACCGGAGGAGCTGCACAATCCAGAAGAGCTCCTGTCAGCTCAGAGGGCCAACTGGAGCAGAAGTGATCAGTACCTCGAACCAGCAGCTGACCCAGAGCTGCAGTGCTGTGGGGCAGACCTCCAGATGCAGAGATGCTGTTCCGTCATTGCTGCAGAGGTGCAGGGGCTGCTGCTTATTTGAGAGCTGCTCAGAGCAGCAGAGGATCTCTGGAGATCACCTACTCCAGCCCGCTGTGCAAAGCCAGCCAGGGGGCCCACACTGAGCTCAGAAGGGTGTGCAGTGGGGCAAGGAGCAGCTGCAGTGGCAGCGCTGATGGGTGGATGGCTGGTGGTCAGGTGGCTCCTGTAGGTTCAGCACTGAGTTCAGCTTTCGAGAAGCCCCCTCCTCAACATGGGGCAGTGTAGGAAATCACTTGCCCTGGGATGTTGTCTGTGCTGGCAGTGCTGTGAGGCTCCTGGTCTGCTGCATCCAGGGATGCAGCATCCATGGTGCTGCTCAAGATTCATTGGTTGGACTTGATGATCCTAAAGGTCTTTTCCAGCCCAAAGGATTCTGTGGTTCTGTGATTCTGTGTCAGGGACTCCTGCTCCTGGAAGAAAACCCAGCCTTGGGTTCCCAGAACTGTTCTTCAGGCCTGTTCTCCCCATGGTTGCCACAGAGACAACCCAAAGCCTTGTGCAGTGCCACTTGGACTTCCTTGCTCGTTTGTTTCCCCCCTTGACAGGAGGCTGTGAATAGCTGAGGGGTTGAATCAGGACTGGTCTCCCAGTCAGTACTGGGGGTTGTGGGAGGCTTTGGCGGGATCCTCAGTGCCCAGGGTGACGTCAGGCCCCATTCATCACCATTAGCACCAAGCTGAGCCCTGTCAGCATCCGCAAGGAGGAGGCGGCCGCCTCCTCCGGACTGGCAATCCCTGCAATTAGCTGCTTAATTGTTGTTCCTCCTCAGGAGCCCAGCACAGCCCCCGTGTTTAACACCCCTTCCAACAGCACCATGAGCCCGTCTGATGCGGGCAGATCCCCCGCTTAATGCCAGCTCTGATGGTGGCAGCTCCTGCTTTTATCTCAGCCACCAGCCCACCTGGGCTTCCTCCTGCCTGGCCAGGGTTTGGCCCCGTTCAAGCAGTGTTTTGTTGAAGAGGCGTCTGTGTCTGCTTCTCGAGTGCTCTGGGTATTGTTCTAAGCCTATTTCACACTGACATTTATAGCTGCAAGTCTGCTGCACGGATGAAATTCAAGCAGTGTTTGCTCCCTCTCCCCTCCACCCTTTGCTTCGTTCCCCCTCTCCCCAGGTCCCAGCTGTGGACAAAGTTCAGGAGCACGAAGCAAAATCCATTTCTTCTCCAGTGCTTTGTGTAGGCTGTAAAATGCCAGCTCCTACTCATGCTCGGGTGGGGAGAGCCGGAGAACACTCAGCTTTGCAGAGGTCATCTGTCCCAAGACGTGCTGGTGACCTCTGTGAATCCCGGGAAGTTCTGTGGCCATCAGGAAACAACACCGAAAGCAGACAGTTGCTGCCTGCCATTCCCAGCTTGAAGAGTTCTGCTGTCACAAGTCAGCTCTTGCAGGAATTCTGAGCCTGCGGAGAGGGTCTTTTCCAATTAAAGCTCTTTTCCAACCTGAGACAGGGCACAGCCCCAGCTAAGGCTGCGAGGAGCTGGGTCTCTGCTGCAAGGCAGAGCAGGTGCTCCTGTGTGCAGGCTAGAGCAGGCTGCAAGCTGCGGTGGCTCTGGTGCTGACAAATGCACCATGAGGAGCAAAACACATTACGAGGGGCAACTGAGGGACCTGGGGCTGTTTAGCCTGGAGAAAAGGAGGCCGAGGGGAAACCTCCCTGCTCTTTACAGCTACCTGAGCGCTACCCTGTTCACTGACTTTTCCCCTCTTCTCTAGCTTCTTTCTTTCCCCCTTCTCTCTATTTTCTCACCCCACTCTCATTTTCCACTTCCATAACCACTGCCCTGCAAAGGAGCCAAACAAACGTGTAAGGGGACGGAGGAGGTTTCATTTCTCCCGGAAGCAATTACAGACATTAAAGAGCCCCAGTAATAAGACCCCTATTTCCAATGCAAATCCCTTAGCTGTTGTACAAGGCTGTTAGCACTGGAAGAAATGACTCCTTTTCTTATTTGCCTCTCCCAGTCTCTTCTGCTCTGCAAGTCAGCCTGGAAATCTTTCTGCCAATGCTCTGAGCTTCTTGGAAACTGAGCTCCAGCTTTGTGAGTCTGGGGCTGTCAGGGTGGGGATACAGGAGTTCGGGGGTAATGATGCTGCGTCGTTGTATCTCCCTCCCTACGGTGCTTGCAGCTCACAGTTTGGACTGCTGTGATCAACAGGGGCTGTGGAAGGGGGTGGGTTTGTCTGCTTCATCTTTATTGTCTTGATGTCTCCAGATCTTTGAGTAATCCAAGAATAGATGGCCTGCTGGCTGCGAGTACGGCTCCCAGTGCATCAGGCAGTGTAGAGTCTGGTGTCTGGGCACAAACAACCCCAGGGACCAGGATAGGGAGAGGACTGACCTGCTGGAGAGCAGCGCAGGAGAAAGGGACCTGGTGGCCAGCAGGATGACCAGGAGCCAGCAATGGGCACTGGTAGCCAAGAAGGCCAATGGGCCCCTCAGTTCCAGAAGGACACAGAGCTGCTGGAGAGAGTCCAGAGCAGAGCCACAAAGATGATGAAGGGAGGGGAGCATCTCCCTGATGAGGAAAGGCTGAGGGAGCTGGGGCTCTTGAGCTGGGAAAAAGGACCCTGAGGGGGGACCCCATGACTGTTGATCAAGATGGAAAGGGCAGGGGTCAGGAGGAAGGAGCCAGGCTCTGCTCAGGGGCACCCAGTGCTAGGACAAGGGGCACCGGGTGTCAGCTGGAACAGAGGAGGTTCCACATCAAGAGGAGAAGCAACTTTTTCACGGTGAGGGTGCCAGAGCCCTGGAAGGGGCTGCCCAGGGGGGTTGTGGAGTCGTGCCACTGGATCTAGGGGATCCTGCTCTGGCTGGGGGATTGGACTGCATGATCTTTCGAGGTCCCTTCCAATCTCTAACTTTCTGTGATTCTGTGGAGATCTGCAGCTCAGGGCTGTGGTTTAGCAGTGGGTTGGGACAATTGGGTTAATCCTTGGACTCAGTGATCTTAAAGGTCTTTTCCAGCCTGAGGACATCCACCCTCCTGAGTTGGTGTTGTGGGTGGCCCCTGCTCTGGCTCTGCTGCTCTCCCTGCTCTGTGCCTTTCACAGACTCAGGGTCCTGATCTTCTCTGCTCTCCTTTCTCTCCAGAAAGCCGATTTGGCCGTGGCGGGGCTGACGATTACTGCGGAGCGGGAGAAGGTGATTGATTTCTCTAAGCCCTTCATGACTTTGGGAATTAGCATTCTCTACCGAGTTCATATGGTAAGAGATTTATTTTGCAACTGTTGATGTCCCTCCATTATTTGCATGCAAACATGCCTGGCTGCAGAGGAAAAAATGAATGAGTCATAAAAATATGTTGGTTTCTTATTTAAACGCAAATGTGCTCAGCCTTTATTTCCTTCTCTTCACTCTTCTTCTGCCTTGTGTCAGCTCGGTGGATTCCACTGCTGTTCAACCCATCCCCTCCCCAGCTCTGTTGTCTCTCGTTCCCCATCCTCCCTAGGCTCACAACACTTACTGGTGTGGTCCCAGCACATCAGTGCTACCAGGGGGAGTGTGGGGAGATGTCACCTTGTCTCTTCTGCTTCATGTCTAGTGAAAGCCATGGGATGGCTTTGGCGTGGCCGTGACCTTGTTCTGCAGTGCTAAGGACAGCCCAGCAGGGTGCTTGGGTGGCTCCACGATGAGGGAAACCTGCTTGTTGTTACCATCCACTTGCACTTGGTGGGAAGGAAGGCTGGGCTGGGACATCTACGAGTGTCTCTAGTTAGTGTTGGGCCCCAGATGCTCTAACCCCAGCCATGCTCCCAGTGTTTGTGGTGCACAGCCTCCTCCCATCTGGCAGTAAGGTCAGAGCAGGCAGATACCTGGGGGTCACTGCAGCTTCGGTGGCAGCAGCAGTGTGGTCAGAACTGCCACCCCAGAGGCAGGTCAGGCTCTGTGTGGTGGCTGTGGGTCTGCCCAAGGGCTTCGTGTGTGCAAACACACGTGTGGCATCGGGTCCTGTCTTTGCTTAGACAGCACTTAGTGTCTTAAATTCTCACGGATTATCTTGCTAGTGTCTTAAATTCTCACTGATTCTCTTGCATCCCCTTTGTCTGCCGCTTTAGCTTCTTCCTAAAGCTGAGAGAGAACAGATTTTCCCCAGCTATGGCCAGGCAGTGTCACAGGAGCCAAGCCCTGGCAGCCAGGTCCATTGCAGCAGGATGTCAGTTGATTCCCAGTCTGCCTTCTGGAAACGTGCTCTGTGCAGTGCCGAGTCGATGTGAATTGCAGTCTTGGTTTCCCATCAGCTCCACAATAGCAGCCAAAAGGATAAAACAATTAAAGCTGCTCCTCCCAGCACCTCCCCTTCTCCATTTGAAGTCTGTTGAGGATCCAGCGTTTGGTACCCGACCTCAGCTCGCTCACAGCATCTCTCTGTGCTGAGTGGCTCTTGCCAAGAACAAACGACTAATTAAAACCTGGTTAAAATTCTGTGTCCTCTGGTACCTGCAGAATTCGGGATCAATGTCTTCCCTGATCAGAAAAGGTCACACTCTCCAGGCTCCTGGAAACCAGATGTAGTTGTCCCTACCCCATCACAGTGGGTTCGTCACACCACCAGCTTCCCCGTGGATGCAGAAAGTGTTTCTGCCTCCTCTCTCAGCTGGCATCATGACCAGGCTTCCTGTGCCCTCGCTTACATCCTTAAAGCTTGGGGACTGAGCCTGATGTGTGCTCTGCCTCTGATTTACACCGTAACCCCCAGCACGTCCCTTGACCAGGCTTCATTCCTTGAGGAGCAGGAGGCTGCTGTTGCTGCCTCCAGAGGAAGCACCAGGATCTTGGTGCAAGGATTTGCATGAGATCAGCTCTGCAAGTGCAGGGGGTTTGCAGCAGCCTTCTTTCAGTGTGACACAGCTACTCAGAGCAGAGTTCTGCCGGGCAGGGACCATCTGCTGCTCACGCTGGGACCAGTAACTCGACACAGCCACGTTCCTGCCCTTCAGGCATTTACCAAACCCAACAGGATTAATAATTACAGTCTTAAAAGAGGTCGGGCAACCAGTCTCCTGCTGTCGGTCAGGGTTTGGTCTTCAGCTGCCCAGCAAAGGACCCACTCTGGGCTTTGAGCTGAGAAGCTGCCCATACGGGTTTGCAGGGATGCTCGGGGTGTTTCTCAAGGCAGTTCACCCCACAGCAAGTCCTGCTTTGCTGCATCGAGGCCATGAGGAGCGATGCCTGGGGCAGCCTGGGCTTGTGCCTTCCCCAGGAGCAAGCCTGGAGGTCCCCCATCCCCAGTGCAGCACTCAGTTCCCCTCCTGCTTAGCCTGAGGAGGGTGTCTGGGGGCTGGGTGGCAATTAGCCTGTTAAACCGTTAAAAGTGTATTTAACGAGGAAGAGCAAGAGAGCTAATTGCTTTGGTTTTCCTTTAAGGCTGTGGTTTGCAGAGCAGGGGAGGCAGCCCCAACAGTCCCATCTGCTCCCTTCCCCGCCCCAACAAACATCTCTTCAGTGTCAGGAACTGCAGCTGACAAAATGTTAATCACAGAGAGATCAGGCAGAGCCCAGTAAATAACCAGAAATGAGTCTCTTGCTGAGGAGTTCCCTGGTCTCCTCCCAAGGTGATGGCATTTAATTTTAATTTCCATGTAACTCCAGTGGCAAAGGATTCCTGTCTCCTCTTTCCTGCCCATCCCACCAACCAGCAGGCACCACGGAGCGTGAGTCTCTCTTATCACACATAACCGAGTGTGGCAGCTTTAAATGGGGCTGTCATTTCTCTCCATTTCACTCGTGGTGACATAATCAAGTGTGGGTTTCTGACAGGGGGACTCGAGCAGGCTGCTAAGAGAGGGCTCTTTCTTAGTGGGGTTGTGTTTTTCCCATTGTGACCAACTGGTGGGACCTGTGGAAGGGAGGAGAGAGCCCTGAGCAGTCACTCTGCCTGACAGAAGGCTAAACCCAGCTGCCTAGTGCAGTGGAAGGGAATGGAGAGTCAACAAGCAGCTGAATCTGAGCCAGCAGGGTGCCCAGGTGGCCAAGAAGGCCAGTGGCATTCCGGCTTGTGGCCAGCAGGAGCAGGGAAGTGATTGTCCTCCTGTACTGGGCACTGATGAGGTCAGACCCTGAGTACTGGGGTCAGTTCTGGGCACCTCATTTCAAGAAGGATATGGAGGGGCTGGAGAGGGGGCGCAGAAGGGCAGTGAAGCTGGTGAAGGGCCCAGACACCCAGTCTGATGAGGAGAGGCTGAGGGAGCTGGGGCTGTTCAGCCTGAGGAAGGCTAAGCCTCTACAACTACCTGAAGGGGCACTGTAGA
>VZRI01011499.1:58198-142619 GCA_013397515.1 Upupa epops
GCTGGTGGTGACCTCGCTAGAGTTGGTTGGACTTGATGCTCTCAAGGGTGTTCTCCAACCTGAGCGACCGCACGATTCTGGGAATGAAGGACTAGCTAACACAGGGTTCTGGCTCCTCAGCCCTGCAAGTCCAGGACCATAGGACACACTGGCCTGTCGGCCTGGGGACCTCCAATTAATCTCAGGATTCCTAGTAGCCTGGGGTGGGCTGGAGTGGTTGTGTTTTGGACTCCAGGAGGGGGAGTCTGCATCTGGATCTACATGTGCATCAGCCACAGTCATTTAGAACATACAGACTGGTTTTGGTGGACCCAAAGGCACTGCAGTTACACCTAGCAGGCATCAACGTTTCTGCCTTCCCTGGCTCTGATTTCTTTCTTTACTTCTGACTCAGAGAGCCAGGAGAGAGTTCTTGTCCTGGGGATCTGGAGCTCAGGGCCAGGGTTCAGCAGTGGGATTAGGACTGTTGAGTTCATGGTTGGACTCGATGATCTTTAAAGTCTTTTTGAACCAAAAAGATTCTATGATTCTTGCAACTCATTTGTTTTAGGACAAAATCCAGTGAGAACTGGCATAGGTAGGACCGTCAGGGAGCAGGGGAGCACTAGGGTCTCTTCAGGCAGGGCAAGCAGGGACCTGGATGGCCTCTTAAAGACCTGAACACAGACACATCCATGCTGTATAGCTCTTCTCCTCCTCCTCCTGCATATCCTGCATGTTCAGGCTCCTCTGCCACCAGTATCAGCTCAGAGAGCTGGTTCTCTCTGTCTGAAAATTAAGATCTCCAAAAACTATCGAGGAGGGTAAGTGAATCTCTCCGGCTTCCATCTGAGGGTTTGCAGGAGACCTTCATCAATTATTGGACATTTTGAACATTTCTATTCCAGGAGAAATAGCTCTTCCAATTAACAAAGCTGCACTGGGACCAGCTAAAAATAGCCAACAGACTCCAGATATTGTCGTTCCCATCTTCAAAACAGACAGATAAGAGAGAGTTTGTGCCCTCTGTGGGAACTGAATCACTTTATTCTTATCCACAACTGTGAATGAAAAGAATATGGAGCAGCAGCCTGAAAATGACTGTAGCTGAAAAGAACCAGAACTACTACTGCTGTAAAGTCACAGGAGAGAGTCACTGCCAAGGCTGAGACTTCAAGCTTTCAACGCAATTTCCCTAATGAGAGTCATTTATTGACAAACTGCCTCAGAGGCAGAGGAGACATCGAGGCCTTAATTACAGGAGGCAACTTTGCTACAGGAGCATCTCAGGAGGGAGCCTCAGTCAAGACACCACTGGGAGCCTCCTACCAGCTCTGGGATGCCTGTGAAGGATAAGTGGCCCAGAATGATCTCAAGAAGCTCCAGTATGATCAGCTGAAGGCAGACAGAGACCTCCACACCTTGCAGACTCCCTTCACCTCACCTGAGTGTGCAAAAAGCTAAGGGGAGGGCAGAGACAGCTGAGCCAAGTTAGCTCTAGATAACAAGGGAACCAGGGGTACATGAGGCATCCAGCAGTCTCTGAAGAGCCTGCCTTTGGCTTCTTGTTAGCATCAGGAAGCTCATGACCCTTCAGATGGAATCAGGGCAGAGGGAGTGCACTGGGAGCCTGCAGACTCTGTGATTGTCTCACCAGTATGGGCTGGCGAGAGGAGCTCCAGCGAGGTGAGCAAAGGCTGTTACTGGAGCTGTGAGTCTCTCCAGGATGTTCCAGCAGTGGTTCTGGCTCTGAAGTCCTTGGTTTGGGCCCTGATGCTGTCTGGGGCAGTCATTTGTCTCTGTAGGTTTATGGGGAGAGTACTAGAAAAAGCAGAACACAGCAGAAGTTGACCCTAAAGGGGTGGGGTTGAGGATAAAAGAGAAAGCTAGTCTGGACCTCGCCTGTTTCTATCAGTAACCTTAAAGAGGCGTTGGGACTGTACCCAGGAGAACCTGAACCTTTGGGAGGTTGGGAAGGGACTTGAAATTAATCTGAAAATGGCTGCAGGATGGTCTGAATCATTAATTCTTAATTAATCTATTTATTAAAAGGCTTAATAGGACACATCCTCTGACAACACTGATGTCGCTCCCAAGCTCTAATTCATCTTGTCCTTAAGGATACAGGACTGGGATGTTGTAGGGAGGTGGCTCTTCCTGCAGGGCAGAGTTTGCTGTAGAAGGTTTGTGAGATAGTCCCAGCTGGTGACTGGAGCTGAGAATATCACAATATCGAGAGATATTTTTAGGAGAGGAAGATTTTTGTGCAACAACAAGCCTTTTCTAGCAACAACTCCGTCTTCAGAAGAGCTACCAAGACCTTGTGAAATGTAGGTTTTTGCATAAGAGATGAATACTTCAGTAGTAAAACAGTGGGGTTTTTAATGGAAATGAAATTTGGAGTGTTGGTCTGAGTCTGGGGAAGGAACAACTCTGTTTCCTGGAGACTTCAGTGAAAATAGAACGTTATTCCCCGCCTTGGGATGAAGCGCAGCAAGAAAATATAGGAGGGTGTTCTCTGCTGGCTCTGGGTTCGCTGTGGCAATCGAGGTTAGGTGGTGTTTATTGCCAGCTGTTATTAGTTTATGGGATGTCACAGACGGGCAGGACTAGGGAAAAATGAAGCCTCTGTGTGTCAGCTTTTGTGTAAAGCAGGAAGGCTCCAGCAGAGCAGCTGCCGAAAGTGCTGGGAAGCTGCTGCTGGAGGGAGCTGCATGGGGAAAACAGTGATCGATGTTTTCAGCAGAGCAAGGTGCCAGTGAGAAATACACTGGCAGCCTGGCTGGGATGTGATAAAAGGCTGTTTCCACTCTGACTTTACAGTTAAAAGCCTTTGCAGCAGCTCTGGCTCGTGGGCAGCTTCCCAGTTACAGGTGCCGGAGGAAACTGTGGAGCTGGGGGTGTTGTGGGGCTGGGTGGGTTCAAGCAGAACAGGCTGCCCAGGGCAGTGCTGGAGTTCCCATCCCTGGAGGGATTTAACCCGTGGCTGGACCTGGTGCTCAGGGACTGGGGTTAGGAGTGACCTAGCCGTGCTGAGTTGAAGGTTGGACTTGAAGATCCTGAAGATCTCTCCCAATCAATGAGATTCTGGGATCCTGTTCCCCCAGGGGTAGCACAAACCTTGAGCCCTGCGCTGGGAGATGCTGGAAGAGGTTAGGAGAGAAGATGCTTGAGGTAGATGAGCATTGCCCCAACGCTTGCAGCCTTTAGGGGTGAGGGAGGTGTGTCGGGGCAGCACAGTGCTGAAACCAAGGGCTCTCTGCTCTACACGGATGTTATACATTGCACAGGGATTCGGTGCTACCGTGTTTAAGGTGCTTGGAGAGGAGACCAGCCTGCTTTTTCTAGCAGCAAGGCCCCACTTTACAAAGAAAAGGTGATTTGCTGAGAAAAAACAGGAAATTCTGATGCAGTCTAGAGATAAAAATACCATCTTCGCCGAGATAAAGGGAATAATTGTATTGAGAAGGAGCATTTCAAGGCTGAAGAGAGAAAGAAACCGAGAAATGTGGCAAAGTCTCCCCCCCACCTCCTCTTTTTCTGCATAAAAATATTTTCTCCCCACTCTGCTTCGTGCAGAATATCCCACCCACCTCTCAGCTCAGGCAGGGGAGCCTCTCCTTTGCCCAGCAAGTGTGAGTTGTAGCCTGCTTGAGTGGGCAAGGGGACAGTGAGTAACACCCTTCCCCCTGCAGAAGCCCCTGCAGGTAGGAGGTTCAGCCTGCTTGGGTGGGCAAAGGGACAGTGAGGAACCCCCCCACCCCCAGAGACCCTGCAGGCGGGGGGTTCAGCCTGCTTGGGTGGGCAAGGGGACAGTGAGAAACAACCCTACCCCAGGATACCCTGTAGGTGGGGGGTGCAGCACATCCTTCCCTGGGGAGGGTGGAGCAGGCTGGCTGCTTTGGGATTTCTATCCCGAGTGGTTGAGGTGGGGAGAAGGAGAGTCTTGAGAGATGAATCCTAGCAGGAATGAGCTCAGGACTCAGACATTTGCTGTATTTGCTGTTCCCTGTTTCCCTTGTGAGGGAGTAATTTGTCTCCCCTGTGCTGTCAGCATCCAGGCAGAGGGGTGTGTGTGAGTCTCTTGCTTTCAAAACGGGCTCTTTACTTCGTGCAAAGCAGCTCAAACTCCTTTTTGTTTCCCTTCCAGGGCCGCAAACCTGGCTACTTCTCGTTCCTGGATCCCTTTTCCCCTGGCGTGTGGCTCTTCATGCTGCTAGCCTACCTGGCCGTCAGCTGCGTCCTCTTCTTGGTGGCTCGGTAGGGCTCTGGCAGAGCTTTTCCCTTCCTCGAGGTGCCATCTAGCGTCTTGCTCCTGGACCGTGGGGGGATGTGTGGGCAGGGGCTGGAGGCACAAAGACATCCCCAGCCCATCTGTGGGGATGGAGCCAGTGGAGGGGCAGAAGCATCCCAGCCCCACGTCCTCTGCCTGCTGGGCATGGGGTTTGGTGCTGGGGTCTCACATGGGGCCGGTCACCGGTGCATGGGGCAGCCCCAGGGTGGCTGATGGAGCTGTTGGAGTGGTTCCAAAGGAGGCCATGAAAGTGCTCAGAGGGCTGGAGCCCCTCTGCTCAGAGAGATGGGATTGTTCAGCCTGGAGAGGAGAAGGTTCTGGGCGGAACTTAGAGTGACCTTCCAACTCCTGAGAGGGGCTGTCAGAAGGCTGGGGAAGGCTGTTCCCAAGGGCAGGGAACAATAGGATGAGGGGTCCTGGTTTGAAGCTGGAAAAGGGAGGAGGCTGGACAGGAGCAAAAAAGTCTTGAATTTGAGATTGGGGGATCTCTGGACCAGGCTGCCCAGATAGGGGGCAGAGACCCCTTCCCTGGAGCCATTCAAGGTCAGGCTGGGGCTCTGGGCAACCTGGTCTGGTGAGTGCTGGCCCTGCTTGGTGCAGGGGGTTGGACTGGGTGCCCTTTGGAGGTCTCTTCCAACCGACCACAGTCTCTATGGTTCTGTGATAGCACAGTGTGACAGGAGCTGGCACAGCAGGCAGTGGTGCAGGAGGAAGAGGTTTGTGACTAAGAGTGGTGCTGTGCAAATGGTGCTGCTCTCTATAGATGTGAGATCTGCAGCAGATAAACCAGTCACTTGCCTTGAGCAGGAAGGGTGGAGGCTGACAGATACTGGAAAATATATTCAGAGACATTCACGCACTCTCCAGTCGCGATGTTTGATTCCTCTGGCCCTGCAAAACCCAGCGTGTACAGAAAAAGAAAGTTCATTAATATCTTTCAACAGCCTCGTGGTTGATGTGCAGAGCCTCACTTGACAGCTCTCAGTTCTGTTTCCCTCTGACTAATTTAAATTAGCCTTAAAATCCATCGCTGCCTGTCTGCAGCTCGTCTCCCATCGAGGAGCAGGGTCTCTGCTCCATCGCTCTTTCCCCTGACCTTCGAATAAAGTGTTTATGGTTGGTGGCATCGATGGGCCTTTGCAGGCAGAGCTGAGCTGTGTCCTGGCTGTGGGTATCACAGTCGTGCTCGGGGCCTGATGGCTCTGTGGGGACACGGTTAATAATTCTCATTACAGAGATGGGAGCTGTGCTGTCGCTCGGTCCCCTGGCATGGCTGAAGTTGTCATCCTGACAGGGCTTTAATCGTTTCTTCGAATGCTGCTGCAGCCTCAGAAACAGCGTTGTGGAGAAACCAGTGAATAATGCAGCTCTGCTGTCTGCAGACTGAGAGCCAGGGACTCTTTAGGCCCCCTTCTCATGTTTTAAACATGATCCTCCAACCTTTACACAGCTTCCCAGTGGAGATGGAGGTTTGGACACTGCTCTCAGCCTTGCTCAGCAGTAAGGAGCTGTTGACCCTGTGAATTGCAGGTGACTTTCACAGAGGTTTTTGCTGCCAGTGCTCAATCCAACCATCAGCTCTTCAGGAAACCCTCCATCTCCCCAGCGTGAGGGTGAAGAAGAAGATGCAGGAACAAACAGGAACCCCTCACGTTAGTTAGGTGCTGTGTAAGATGGCAGAGCCCTGTGGCTGTATTGGCAGCATCACCAACACGGCCCTCCCAGCAGAGCTCTGTTAACCATTAGCAGTTAATGAACTGCAGCACAGGAATTAAAGCCTTTCCTAGCAACCAGGGAACTGAGGGTTGGAAACAGCAAAAAGAGAGTGAGGCTATAGTCACCCCTGTGATGGGCTGGCTACAGTCACCCCTGTGATGGGCTGTCTGTTGTTGCAGGTTCCAGTTGCTGTCCCTATGAGCACTGGAACTATGTGATGCTTTGGAACACCAGTGCTTGACTTCTGCATAGACCTGGGAGCTAGGACGTAGACCTTGCTGGGGCAATCAGACCTCCTCAGAGCAGCCATTTGCACCAGTATAGTTATTTTTCTTGCTGGTGTCATGCAGTCAGGTCTCTTGACCTTCCCATTGATGCTCTTTCTCCAGCAGGGACTACAGCCAAAGAGCTTTGGTTCCAGTGTCCCATCAAGCCCCTGCATGTCAGGACTTATGCTGTGGTCCAGGTTTGCAGCCTTCACACAGACCATGCCCAGATTTTCAGCAATGCCTCTCAAAACTTCTCCAAATCTTCACAAGAAAGCCTCTGAGCTTAGGTTTCCGAGGCTTAGAGCAAGCCTTGCACACAGCTCTGAGCCCTGGGCATCAACTGACAGCGAGAAGTTTCCTTCTTAGAGAAAAATCTGCTTCCAGGAGAGCTGAGGCTTCACAGCTTTGCTTTTCTTTGGCTTCTTTTCCCCACGGTGCCCCATTTCCCAGTCAATTAGCTGAGCTGCCTCCTTCTTGTCGTTTTAGGCTGACGCCGTACGAGTGGTACAGCCCCCACCCCTGCTCGCAAGGCAGATGCAACCTTCTTGTGAACCAGTACTCTCTCGGCAACAGCCTTTGGTTTCCAGTCGGGGGGTTCATGCAGCAAGGCTCCACCATCGCCCCCCAGGCGTTATCCACACGCTGTGTCAGCGGAGTCTGGTAAGGACTGGCCTCTCCCTTAAGGAAGGGCTTCTCTTTGGGTCTTTTCTGGGTGGAATTTGGATGGAGAGGTCGAGGGAAGGGATGGAGATTCAGTCCCTGAAGAAATCCCAGGTCACCATCTTGCTCTCTCCTTTCCCTAGGTGGGCATTCACCTTGATCATAATCTCCTCCTACACAGCCAATCTGGCAGCCTTCCTCACCGTGCAGCGCATGGACGTCCCCATCGAGTCCGTGGATGACCTGGCTGACCAGACAGCCATCGAGTACGGCACCATCCACGGCGGCTCCAGCATGACCTTCTTCCAAGTAAACCCCATTCTTCGGCTGTTTGATTGTGCAGGGCTGAGCTAGACCCCAGTGGGTGGTGGTGGGATGGATGGAAGGATGGATGGATGGATGGATGGATGGATGGATGGTGGAGGGCAGGGAAGGTAGGATGTTGTAACGCAGCAGTGACAACATTCCTGGGATCCTGAAGGATTTCAGGTCAGAACAAGCTGGACCTTGGAGCTGTTTGGACTTAGAAAGCCAACACTTGGAGTGTCACCACATGGGTGGGAACGCAGAAGACACCCCTGTGTCCTCCCAGCCTTCAGCAGATGAGCCTTTACAGTCACATTTCCACGGCTCTCTGTGTGGTTTCAGTATGATCTTAGCTTTTCCATGAGAGTCCCAGCTCGAATGAGCAAAGCACCATTTGAAAACACCTAGGCAGACTGGTGTGTGTCCCAGTGCTGGAGACTGTTTCCAGAGCCACTCGCTGACCACACAAACAAGTTGTGTGTGCAGACCAGGGGGAGTCATTTAGCCCGGTTTAGTTTTTATCTCCCCTGCCCTATTCAGAAAGGAGATAAATGAGTGAATCTCTTTCTTCCTACAACACTGTGAATGCACAATGATTATTTATTTATTACTTGTTGAAATTCTGAGAGGAGAGAGAGCTTTTTCTCACTTTTTTTTTTCCCCCCTTCTTTTTTTCCCCTCCCCACTGTGAGTCTGAGCTGAATTAGGAAGCCTGAGAAATCTCTCAAGTAAGCCTGAGCTTTTCAACCCAACTTTACACCCTTCAGGGGTTGGGTAAAAAGCTACTTTTAAGCAGAACATTACATCTAAAATGAGCTGAAGGGAGCCCGGGTGGCTGAGATGGTTATAGACGAGGTGCTCTCTCAGTTCTCCTCAGGAAGGCTTTCAAGTTTAAAACCCAGACTGTGGCTCTGTGCTGCCTGCTGGGTGCTGGACTCACTGGTATCAGAGAAAAAATTAGCCAGGGATGTTCCTGTAGCAGTGAAACTGAGCTGGGATCCATTTGCCTTCAGTGTGATGAAGCATCTTGCCTCGGCACCTGGTTCCCCTGACACTGACACAGAGATGAGATTTAAAAGTGCAAGATGTTTAGGACCAGCAGGCACTCTGCATGTGCATCCCCTGCCTGAGTGAGGGCAGAGCTGGACATGTGAGGATGCTCTGGCCAGGAGCATGAAGGGCTCCATGTGCTTTCCATGAGGGGAAAGGGGTGAATTCAGAGCCTCCTAACACAGACAAGAGCGTTTGTCTTCAGTCTTTGTGCAGCATGTTTCCCTCTTTGCTTAGCCCACGTAAGAGGGATTATCTGCACCCGGCTTTTCTCTCGAGCAAACCCAGGTGGGTTCAGGCACCAGCAAAGTCTGAGGATTTGGGGCTGATTCAGCTGTAGTTTACTGGTGTCAATGAGAAGACTTGAGTTCTCCTAGGCAGCTGCTTTGTTTTGCCTCACGAGGGGGTGAGTCGAACCCCTGATTCAGGGAGCGACAGCCTCCAGAGGTGTTTGTTCCTCTCAGGGTGATGGTGTCTGGCGCTGCTGCTGGTGAACGGTAGAGCACAGGGTTATGGTGACAGGCTGGGAGCTCTCCAGGGAGCATTTGGTGCTTTAAATCTGCCAAGCACAAGCTATTTATTCAGGCTTTTTTTGTGTGGTTTTGATATACTGTTATGGAAACGACGTCTTCTCTCTAAAATTGAGTTTCAGCAAAGAGCGTTGCTGGAACCTATTGGCATTTCATGCCCAGCTTTGACAACAAAGTCTCAAATCCACCAAGATATTCAACCTTCTAAATCCCATTGAAGTAAACGGAGGGTAGGCATCCAAATCCTTTCTGAACCTGGCACCCGACCTGCTTTGACTCCTTTCCCCATTTGGCCTTTTTGCAGTGGTATCTAATTTGGGGTTTATAATGCAGAATGGTTGAGGCTGGAAAAGCCCTCTGAGCTAATCCAGCCCAGTCTGTGACCTGAAGTCACCACATCAGCCAGACCAGGGCTCCAAGGGCCACAGCCAGGCTGTCCTTCAACACCTCCAGACACAGGGACTCCCCCACTGCCCTGGGCAGTCCAGTCCAGGCTCTGAGCACCCTTTCCATTAGGGGTTCCTAACAGCCAACCTAACCCTCCCCTGGCAGCTTCAGGCCCTGCCCTCTCATCCTGGTACTGGTTGTCTTGAAGAAGAGCCTGACCCCCACCTGAATACAACCTCCCTTTAAGGTGTTGTAGAGAGGGAGAAGGTCCTCCCTTGAGTCTTCTCCAGGCCAAACACCCCCAGCTCCCTCAGCCTCTCCTCATCAGCCTTTCCCTCCAGTCCCTTCCCCAGCCTTGTTGCTCCTCTGGACCCACTCCAGCCCTTTAATCCCTTTTTTGAAGAGAGGCACCCAGAACTGCCCCCAGTACTCAAGGGGGAGGCCTCCCCAGTGCTCAGTACAGGAGGAGAATCAGTTTATGTTCCAACAGTTTGCTGGGAGAGAGGAACAGAGTTGAATAATTGATCCCAGTGCCATTTATCTCCTTTAAATCCCATTTGGAGGCGGTCGGTTGAGAGAGTGTGGTTCCACGCTGACTGTTTTCCCTGAGCTACCCCCTTTCTCGTGCAGAACTCCCGCTACCAGACGTACCAGCGGATGTGGAACTATATGTACTCCAAGCAGCCCAGCGTCTTCGTGAAGAGCACGGAGGAAGGGATTGCGCGCGTGCTGAACTCCAACTATGCCTTCCTGCTGGAGTCCACCATGAACGAGTATTATCGTCAGCGCAATTGCAACCTCACGCAGGTCGGGGGCCTTCTGGACACCAAGGGCTACGGGATTGGCATGCCCGTCGGTAGGCAGTGAAGACAAATTCTAGTCCTTCTCAGCTGTTCGGCAGAGGACCGGAGCGTTTCAAAGGCTGAAGCGGCTCTAAAGCCAATGTCACGTTTCACAGCTCTGCCCAGGGTCGTTTGGGTTTTTATCTCAGGAGAAAAAATGATTGCAGTTGCCCGAGGTGCACGCTCAGAGCCAGATGTACGAGACCCTGCTCTGGTCCAGAGCCATGTGACGCGCGACTGCGGCTCTTTCAATAATTAATGTGCAAGATGCTTCAAAATTGCTGCTTATCTTTTGCATTTGTGCTCTTTGCTGACTGCTTTCCTGTTTGAACCGGTGTTTTCGAGTCGGTCGGTGCTCTTTGTTTTCTCTCGGAAGGGCTGTAAAAGCGACGCAACTCTCCTACTCCTTAGCGCAACTTTCTTGACAGCTGCTGGGTCTTAAAGCTCAGAGAATGGGGCGATTCAGGGACTATCTGAGCTAAGATCGGGTTTAACAAACGCAAAGGAAGATCATCTCCCAGGGCAGCGCAGAAAAAGGATGCAGTTCGTTGTTATTCCAAGCCGTGGGCTGATCTTTTGCCCAGTCTCACGGGCTCTCGGGAAGCCTCATCCCTGACCTTTAAGCACCCGCACTTAGCAGACCAAAGCGCAGGTGAATTATATAAGAGCCATCACACAAACAGCCACTCTAGTCGGGCGAACATGCGGAAGCGTGTAAAGTCACAGTAACCCGACCGCGGGTACAAATCCTTACTTTCAGGGCTAAATTTGTTCTGACATTGTCTTGTTAAACAGTGAAACTGTAGCAGATAAGAAGAGCAGAAAGCTGCTTGCTGGGACAATAGTGCAGAGTTACCTGGAGAACCGTGGTCTTTCCCACGGCCCTTCCTTGGCATCTCTGATCGCAGCAGATCCTGCGTCGACCCCGCAGCACAGCTCTGTACTGAGTGCAGCAGTGAGACTCCTCCACTGTGGACATTTGGGATTCATAGGGTTGGAAGGGAGCTCCAAAGGGCATCCAGTTCAACCCTCCCTACAACAAGCATGGCCAGCACTCGCCAGACCAGGTTGCCCAGAGCTCCAGCCAGCCTGACTTTGAATGGCTCCAGGGATTCGGGTAGCGTGTAGGCTGAACTTCCTGCTGTTGCAAGGGAAGGATGATAGGAGAGGAGCCTCCATGGTCTGGAGGAGCAGCAGTGTGATGCCGACCTGCCTGTTCAGAACCTCCTCCTGAAGCCACAGCTCCCCCTCTAAATCCCCTATGTGTGTTTTGGTGGACAGGTGGAATGGCTGGCTGTATGTGACCTCCCCCTGCTGACATTCCCAGCAGAGAATGACAGCTGACAGACAGAACCAGCTGACAAACCCAGCAGGTTTCTATGGGCTGAAGTCCCTTCCAGACCGGTCAGGGATGAGCTCTCATAGCTGGGTGCACTGGCAGGGCACTGTGGCGGGGATGTATGGGGAGGAAGGCTGGCCCTGGCGATGCACTGCCATGAACCTCTTGGTGTTGCAGGCTCAGTGTTTCGTGATGAGTTTGACCTGGCCATTCTCCAGCTGCAAGAGAACAACCGCCTGGAAATCCTGAAGCGCAAGTGGTGGGAAGGAGGCAAATGCCCCAAAGAGGAGGACCACCGAGCCAAAGGTAAGACACAGCACTCTCCAGGAGCATCACTTCAGTATCAGCACTGCTCTCAGGGACCTGGCAGTACTGGTTGACAACTGTCTGAACAGGACCTAGTAGGGCAGGGCCTGAAGCTGCCAGGGGAGGGGTAGGTTGGATGTTGGGAAGCCTTTCCTCAGGGAAAGGGCGCTCAGAGCCTGGACTGGACTGCCCAGGGCAGTGGGGGAGTCCCTGTGTCTGGAGGTGTGGAAGGACAGCCTGGCTGTGGTCCTGAGTGCCCTGGTGTGGCCGCTGGGATGATGTTAGGTGCTGGGTTGTGCTGGCTGAGCTCAGAGGGCTTTTCCAGCCTCAGTCACTCTGTGACGCCGTGTGTGCTCCTTGCCAGCAGTGGAAGGATGGGTGTCCATCTGCACACGAGCACTGCCAGGTCTTCTGCCCGAGATTTACTTTTTCCCCTTCTTCTGACCTGAGATTCCTCCCATTACAATTCAAGGAGAAAGCAGAGCAGAGCTGCTGTGCCTCACGCTGTGTGTTTTTGCCTGGGGCAGAGAGAGCAGGGAACAACCAAATGACAAATATTGGAGGCATATGGAGGGTAAATTAGCTTCTAATGAATGTCTGGGAAAATGGATGGCTGAAAGGGATCAGCCCCACATCCTGGGTTCCTTCAAGGGAGATAGATCTCTACCCCAGGCCTGCTGGTTAATGGCTCCAAGTGAAAAGGGCCTTTTAAACAGCCAGGAGAAGGGACACAAGGACTTTATTAATCCCTCTGTAAACTGAGGAGCAAATTCTTTTGGGTAATGCTATGCAAATTGCCATAAAAGCTACCACATTAGGCTGATGGCCCAGCGTGACAGCAGTTGCCAGCTTAATGCAGTGGCTGCAGTTGGTAGTTTTGGCAGCCACCCTTTCCTCAGCAGGAGTTTTCTAAACGGCCAGCAGGACCCTGGTGGAGAGGACACTCTTCTGACCTTCCTGTGAGCACAGCCCAAGAGCTAAGCTGGGTCTGTAGTGGCTCTTCGGTACTCTTGCTGTTGCAGCAGGTGTAGAGCAGGGTGTGCGCTCCCTGAGTTGGGCTGGATGAGAGCTGGTGGGGACGGGCAACCGTGTCCCTGCTGGGCAGCACTGTGCTGCGGGTATCTCCAGAGAGAAGGGTTGGAGCCCTTCTCTCCAGTGAGAGCCCAGTGTGAGACATCAGACTCTAGGGCAAGGCAGGAAGCTATGAAAGAAGTTAATTTTGAAGGTGAGAGGCACAGGGGAGTCTTTTTCTCTGTGGACTCTGCAAAAAGCAGCTCTCACAGGGAATCTAGTCTGTGCGCTGGCTAGAGGTGGCTTCAGGAGGAGGTTCCTGTGCTGGTTTGGGCACCATCCTATGTGCTCTCTGATACCAGACAAGTGTTCATGCTGTTTCCTTCAGTCTGGAAGATGGAGGATACCAAGGGGGGACCTAGCTTCCTTAAGGGAAGTTGTAGACAGCTGTGGGTCAGGCTCTTCTCCCAGGCAACCAGCGCCAGGATGAGAGGACAGGGCCTGAAGCTGCCAAGGGAGAGTTAGGTTGGATGTCAGGAAGCCCTTCCTCAGGGGAAGGGGTATCAGAGCCTGGACTGGACTGCCCAGGGCAGTGGGGGAGTCCCTGTGTGTGGAGGTGTTGAAGGACAGCCTGGCTATGGCCCTTGGTGCCCTGATCTGGCTGCTGGGGTGCTGTTAGGTGCTGGGCTGGGCTGGCTTTGCTCAGAGGGCTTTGCCAGCCTCAATGTTTCTGTGATGAGGAAGGCTGCAGCCTGCTGGTCTGTGTGTGTGGAGGATGGATACACCTCTCGGGTGAGCTTGGGGCTGGATGTCTGAGGTGACACCCAGGCAGGGTGATAGAAGGATGCAGAGAGAGGTACAGGCCCTAAATTAAAATATGAGAGTAGCTGAGAGGAGAGGATGGCCTTTATCTTGGGTCTAAACTGTGATTACGGGCTGTTCTCTGCCCTGCAATTGCTGCCTTAGCAGAAATATCTCTCCAAAGGGCTGATTTACAGAGTGGCTGGATTGCTCTGGCGGCGATGCCAAGAGAATGACGGAGGAGGAGGGAGAAATGTGACCTCCTAAGTTTTAGAACAAAAACAGGTCAGCGATTTACAAGGGTTTCAGTGAGATTTTATGTCTAAAAGCCACACAGAGATTAAGTCAATAAATCATCGATTCTCACACTTTGATTTAAGGCTGTGGAGGGGAGAGTAAGGGTTTTTTATAGGTATTCTTGGTGAGTAATGGCTTCAGCCAGTCACCCCGTGGGGCAGAGGGTGCTGGACAAAGAGCACCCACCCCATAACCAGCTACCCCTCGGTGCCAGAGACCCCGTTTGGGGAAACAGAGGTGGGTTCTGGTCCTGTGTGGAGCCTCTCCTTGCTGCTGCAATACGAGCAGCTGTAATCATTTTTCACCAGCGCTTTGTAATGCAATCA
The DNA here is from genome assembly GCA_013397515.1 of Upupa epops. Lineage (NCBI taxonomy): Eukaryota > Metazoa > Chordata > Aves > Bucerotiformes > Upupidae > Upupa > Upupa epops. The sequence goes on from VZRI01011499.1 coordinate 72,312, forward strand.
AAGGAGCTTTTCTTGGTGCCAGCTTCCTTTAAAGTCCCTTCTTGTCATCTTCATCTCTGCCTCTTTAACAGCGTTGCTCATCTTCCTTTGCAAAGTTCAAAGCAACTGGAGCTGGGTGAATAATTTGCAGGGATTATTGTGCCCAATTGATCTCTCTTTTTTTGCCTCTCCTCTTGTTTTCAGTTTGTCCACAAATTGCTCTGTACTCTCCCCCCAGCCCTGATGTACTCGCGGTTTATCTGCAGAATCATCATCGCTGAGAGCACAGCTTCGATTGAGCCATTCTCACGACTCGCCCTGCTTGCCACCCCAGCCATGCAGTTCCCTATTCATGGGGTCAAGCTGCCTCTGTGGGTTCAGCCCCTGGATGGCTCAACCGAGCAGCCAAGAGTTGGGGGGGGGCCTCCACAGCCATGCTTGCCGTGTCTGTTGTGCCCACCTCACCTGCAGTGTGGTCTCCTCTGCTTTGTTTTAGGCCTGGGAATGGAGAACATCGGTGGAATCTTCGTGGTTCTCATCTGTGGACTAATCGTAGCAATTTTTATGGCAATGCTGGAATTTCTGTGGAGCCTTCGGCACTCTGAACAGTCAGAGGTAGGAGCTGGTAGTGTCCCGAGGGGATAGGTGTCTGTTCATTGCAGGATGCTCAGCGGTGCAGTGCCCTGGTGATGAACCCAGGCTGGGATGAGCATTGCTAGGAGCAAGACCTCAAAGGCACGAGGAGGAGCAGAGCATTGGGCAGGGTCTAGAATGCATGAGCTTCCTCTACTCAGATCCAAGCTGTAGGGATGCTCCAAGGGCTTTTGAAGGGATCCAAGAATGTGACAACATCCAGGTACTTTTCATGGCATCACCTGAGGATCTCTACCTACCTGCAGTAGGTTTGGGTCTCGTCTTCATTTGGGGATGCAGACCACAGGAGGGTCTCTGGCAAGAGGCAGAATCTGTTGGGCTAAATGGAGCACAAATGTGCTAGTGCTGGTGTCGAGAGGCAGTAGCTAGATTAACGACCGAGTCTGTAACCCTTTGGCATCAGAAGCCAGAGCAGCCGCAGCGCTGTGGGGCTGGCAGCTCACTTAGGTGAGCAGTGTGTCTCGGGTCTGCTTTCCAGGTCTCGGTGTGCCAAGAAATGGTGACGGAGCTGCGCAACATCATTCTCTGCAAGGACAGTTTCCACCCTCATCGGAGGCGAGGGGGGATGATACGGACTCGGCCCGCTCTCCCGGATGAGCGCCGAGCCCGCAGCACAACCACGCTCAGCAACGGGAAGCTGTGCAGTGGGGGCGAGCCAGACCCCCTGGCACAAAGACTGGCACAAGAAGCCGCCCTGGTTGCCCGCGGCTGCACGCACATCCGCGTGTGCCCCGAGTGCCGCAGGTTTCAGGGCCTCCGGGCACGGCCGGCTACCGGCTCACCCGCACGGAGCGAGGAGAGCCTGGAGTGGGAGAAGACCACCAACAGCAGCGAGCCTGAGTAACGCTGGGGTTGGGGGGCATTGGGGTGGGCCGAGGAGGTCCTGTTCCATTTTACAGAACACGGACTTGTACAATGTCAACTTGTTTTTAAATTAAAAGCAGTTACCCAGCTTCTCCAGAGCCAGGCGGACACTCGGGCTGGGGGGCAGCTTTGGTTTTGGGGGCCAAGAGGACGAGGAGCATCTCGCTGAAGCCCGGCACAGCAGAACAGGCTCCTCCAGCAGCTGTCTCTGTGCCACCGCACGGCTCCCAGGTGGGAAGGAGGGATGTGGTGGGTAACCGGTGCAGCAGGTGGTGCCCAGCCAAGGGCAGGAGCTGTTTTGGGACTTCTCCATGCCAGGAGAAAGGATGCTGGCACCGTCTCCCCTTGCCGCAGACTTACCAGGGGATGTTCTCAAAGGGCGGGGGGGAGGGTCTTTTTATTTGCTGTGGGTAAGGGGCAGGAAGGGAGGAGTCATCGTTTCATTCAGGTTTCTTTGGGGTATGTCAGGACCTTGTCTCCAAGGCGTCAGGTTTTAGGTGCTGAACTCTTCTTCCTCTTCAGAGTGTGGCAGGTGGGCTGAGGAGGGGAAGGAGGGGATGGGACATNTATATATATAACAATGCCAAAAACCAACCAACCAACACAGTGAACTCAAAGAGGCCTTGAAACGCCTGGAATTTCAGGGGTTCTGTGTCTTTTGTTTAGTTCTGGGGTTACCTTTTGCTTTTATTTCTCTCTGGTTTGGCGTGCGGGAGCCTTTTGAGGAACAGGAGGTGGGAGCAGGCAGTGCTGGGGGGCTGCCCTTCTGCACTGGAGAAGGGTCGTGGTGTTTGCTGCCCACTGACACTTCCCAAGGCGCCTGTGCTCTGCGCAACCCCAAGCGAGTGACTCTGAGCTCTGCTCCTGTCGTCCGTGAGCCCATAGAGCACCCTCAGCTCCGAGGGTGACTCCCAGCCCGCGTCGAGCAGCGACGGTGCCGCAGCATTTGAGAAAACCCATTAGCCCGGGGTCTGATGTAAGTAAAATATTTACTTCCCTAGCAACAGCAGCAGCTCACCCTCCGCTCGGTACAGCCGTGGGTTTTACATTGACGAGTTTAATTTTCTGATTGAAAAAAAACCACAAATTCTATGCAATTTCTGATTGTGAAAGGAAAGAGGATGACAATGGAGAGGGGCAGGGGAGATGAAGCCTTGAGTGAGGGTACATCCTGTTCTTGAATTGTTTTCTTTTCTTTTTGTCTTGAATGTACTGAAATAAAAGATGTCCTTGTATAATCAGGCTTTTTTTAACCTCTTTCTTGCCCTGACCGCAGTCACAAAGCCATGAGACCAGTTCAAGGGCCGTCTGCCTGATCAGGGAGGAACCCAGCAGCTTCTCAGCTCAGAGGGAAGAGAGGTTTTGGCTGGTGGTGGTCCAAGGATCCCCCAGCCTCAGCTCCAATGGCTTTGTCCTCCTGTCCAGCCTCCCTCTGCCCTTTTCCAGCTTCAAACCAGGACCCCTCGTCCTATCTTTCCCTGCCCTTGGGAACAGCCTCCCTCAGCCCTCTGACAGCCCATTTCAGGGGCTGGAAGATTGCTATAAGGTGCTTCTCGAGTCCAAGGACCAAGGTTAGGTGCAGCTGCTCACACCCATCATCGTGGGCAGGAGCCCTTCTCCAGCAGATGTTTCTGAGGAGGATGAGCAGGGAACAGGATGCAATGCCATGGTGATGGATAATAAGGGTTAGAGTTGTTCCACTGTTCCCAGCAGTGTGTGAAAAGAAGGGACTACCACACAGTGACAGCAAAACACGTGTGACCAGAGAGAGCTGCTCATGCCATGTGGAGGTGGGTTAGAGCTTGTTATGCAGGGCGTCATGCGAGATGTTCATGAAGGTCCTTCCTTCTGGCCTTCACAACTGTAAATCTGAAGGGCAGAGCAGTGAAGGTGCGAACATGAGATGAGGTAAGACGTTGCCAGAGCCCAGGAATCTAGAGCCAGCAGCAGGGCAGATGCTTAGCTGAGGTAAGGCAGCAAAACCCCCATCCCTGCTCTCTGCAAGGAGCCAGGCTTGAGCTTTCAAGCTTCTGACAGCAACACTGGAGACATCTGAATGTGCCTGTGTTGTGTTTAAAGGCCGACATGTTTTTACGAGCTGCAGAATATATTCATCAAAAAGGAGCTGCTTTTTAAAATTTATTTACAGATTAGCAGAAGAAAAGGCTCCATGAATCATTTATCAGGCCTGATGTGTTTTTTTCACCCCTTCACCGCAGCGAATAAAGAGGCATCTTGACAGAGCCAGACATTACTCCTCTGCTTCTCCAAAGACCTCACAGTCATCTGCTCAGACAGACGATGTCACGGGGGGGAAAAGAAGTGATGATAAACCACCTGGTTTCTCCCTGCCTTTTGCTTTTCATGTCTCCTGTTAGCTCACTCTGCCCGTATGGTGTTTTGTATGGGGGGGCTCTATTTTTTTTCCATGCCCTTCTTGCCCTCTTCTCTCTCTTTTTTTTTTAATCTTTTAAGCAAATGTTCAAGGTGCTTGCACTCAGAGCAGAAACAGACCTCCGTGGAGGAGTGGGTGGCTGATAGCTGCTGTGATTCGGAAGCCTTTTCTACTGTCTTTGTAGGTCCTGTGTGTTCTGCTCACCAGGTTTTATAGGGGAGGGACCCTCCAGCAGACAGCGTTGCGGGTTTATCCTCACAGGGATTTTTGTGCCCAGATGGGTTTCCATCTCACATGTTCTGTCTCTCCCCAGTTTTTCTTCTCATCTTTGAAACTATTGTGATAGCTCTCCCCTGCCCAGCCGGTTCCAATGCTAATGCAGTTCAAGATCTGCAGTGGTTTGGTGTCCAAAGGCTCTTTCCCAGTATTGCTGTCTCCTGATAAACCTCGAGTAATTCTAGTAAGATATCTCTGCAAATGCCACTGGGAGCCCCAGATTAGATCAATTTGAATGTAATACTTCGCTTTATCCCCTTTAACTGTTTTGTTTGATCCTCCTGCTGCCTGCTCTGTCCAGCAGCCCAGCGGTGGGGCTGAGGGCTCGCATCTCTCCCTGCGGTGACAGCCAAATTCTCCAGCCCCTGCTGCGTCAACAGCAGCCTGGCAGCTGGTAACTGAAAGGCCTGGGAGCTCTCCTCATGCTCTAACCCCTGATGTTTGTGTTGTTATTCCAGGCAGTTCCATTTTCACCTAATGATAAAAGGCTGTTTTCTCCCCGGAGGTTGCGTGGGTGAAGGAATTAACAAGGCTGGGTCTAGCCCAGAGCCTTTTACTGAACTGAGTGGCATGAGGGGGTTAGAAAAGGGTTGCTCTGGGAACCATGAGAGTCCCCAGAACTTTGGGAAGAAAGACTGTGAGCTGGAAATTCTAAACTAGAGACTGACCCCTTTGCACTTTAGTGGTCCCAAGGCAGGAATCTCTTTAACCATTTCAGCTCCACAGAAACCTTCCCTGCTTCTTCCCTGCCGAGTCCTCGTTGCTCCTCAAACCATGAGTACCTCACCAGGTAAGTGACCCAAAAAGTGGAGGAAAAGGCAAAGGGAATAGCTGTTGCTTTTCTTTTTAGCAGCTATCGTGAGTCCCAGAAAGTCTCTGGAAGGGGTGTGAGTCCCAGCAGTCATGTTCAGCCGGTGGAGATGCCTGCAGCACTGGGTAACCACAGCCATGGGCACAGGGTAACTGGGCTAGACACAGGAATGTGGGTGACTGGTGCTGATGGTTCCTGGGTGATGACCCTGAATGGTAAAGACATCACTGGGTGAAGGTGAGGTCTGCTTGATGGAAGGTGGGTGGTTATTGATTCTAGGCTTAAGAAAGAGAAAAGCAAAGGTGGGCTGCTCTGGTGTTTGGTTTGGGTTGAAGCTGTTGGGTTGAAGTGAACAGAGTCCTTTTGTTGTTTCATTTAGCTCTGAGATTGATTACCTGCAAAGTGTGTGTCTCTCTCTTCTGCTTCACATGGGTATCCAATTAAGGTGATGAAATTCCTTGTGGTGGCTTTGGCTCTATGGCTTTGACAAGAAGGAAAGGGTAGGAGGAGACCCTGTCAGTGAGACACTGCTCCAATAGCCCCGATGACCTAGATCATGAGTGGAGGCAGAATCAAGCCAGTGATCTGCAGAAGGAACTGCAAACTGCTATCAGGAAGGGTAGAAAGTGAGTCTGAGCTCACACTCACAAGCCTGCAGAGATTTATGTCTCTAACTGGTAGGGGACAGCATGCCTGTGTGAGATGAGGAGCTGCAACCTGAACAGAGCTAAAGGAGCCCCGACTCAGCATGCCCCAACAACACCTGCCGAACAGAGGATAAAGCACCCACGGTTCCAAAAACCCCATTAGAGTTTGATGGCCACTAACTGATTGAAAATACAGAGCTGAACTCTTCTGGGCACAAAGTCACACTGATGAATTCAGTATAAATCGACTCCTTCGCAACTCGATACCACACTGGGAAAATCAGCCCTGCATCAGCTGGATCGCACAATAGGCAGGTTTATGCATCTTTCAGGGAGATGTTTTTTCCCTCCAAGGGGGAATCTGCTGAGCTCTGGTTGAGTTAATAGCCTGATTATGGCAGAACTACAATATTTCATCCCAAAAAGCATTTCAGCCAGCACATGAGGGACCGCCAGCCTTGCCACCAGTACGCAGCTATCTAGGGGGGTGCAGCGGTCCATCACCAGCACAAAGGGCTGCACAAGAGCAGCTTTCTGAAAGCAGTGAGGCCAGATCGTTAAGAAAATGAAGGATGCCAGCTTAATTAACTAAGATTCTCCTCTGCTGCACTTGGCTTTGCTGTTATCAGTGTGGCTGGCAGTTCTCAAAGACTGAGATGGCAGTTAGCCGGCTGCAAACAAGAGAACTGTCAGATTAGCCAGGACACATTTTCTGCCTCGGTTTTCTATATCACACCTATCTTGAAGCATCTCCATGTATCCAAGGCACTAGCTGGCCACTTGCCTTTCCCAATGTGATAAATAAGGATCTGTTACAGCAGAAAGGCCCAACAGTTCTTGTTTCTCAGCTGTAGGATGGATAGGACTAGCATTTTTCATGCTTTTATCAATTCAGACTGACTACTCCTTCCTGCTGTTTTTTATTGTGGTTTCGTGTCTCCTGGAGTGTAAAAGCAGTGACAAATGCTGATCCTGGCAGACAGAGGTTCTTGTGACATCCTCAGCTCCTCTAAGTCAACTGGTTGCTGAACTAGGGAGCTGGACCAGACTGGCTGCTTAAAATCCTGCTGGGCGTGCAGCATGGAGAGCAGAGAGCACTGGCTGCTTTGTTTGGGACTAAATGGTGGCTGAAGTAAGGGGGGATTTCACTGGCACTGGTGAAAAGAAGGCAACTGGAAAGGGAGTCAGGTTGTGTCGGATTTGATCTTAGGAAAACTTCTTCCCAGCAAGAGTAGGGAGGCTTTGGCACAGGCTGCCCAGGGAGGGGTTCAGCATCTGGGCAGCCAAGGTGTTTGAGGAGATGGGGTAGTGGTTGTGGGTTGTAGGGCAGATGGTTGGACTGGATGATCTTGAGGACTTTTCCAGCCTTGATGGTTCTATGATTCTATTTAGACCAGTGTGCTTTTTCAAACCCATGATCTCCTTTCTTTTCCCTCCTTTTCCTCTATCTCTGCCTTCTGGGCACCTTACTCTTTCCTATTCATCCCCCAAATTCTCGTCCTCATGTTGCTCAGTCTCAGTAAAAAAGGTCTCGAATTGGTTTCTGCCTGAACTCTCAAGAAATGTTCATGAACCTAGTCCTCTGGCTTTGCAGGCTTAGCTCTTCCTGAGCTGAGGTTTAAAGCAATTTCTTTCCAAAGCCAAAAGTGAATGCAAATGAGGGGAAGAGAAGAAGGGGAGGAAAAGAAAAAGACCTCTTATTCCCAGGTGAGCACTGACGTGTCTGATCTGCCTGTCTGCAACTGATTGTTCTTGCAGCCTCTCCAGTAAATACCCCCGTGCGCAGGGGAGCGCGGCTGCGCGGGATGCTCTGATTCTCTCTTGCTGAGCTAAACTGGGACAAGGAGGTGAACACACACAGCCTCTGGTTTTATTCCTGAGCTATTGATCAGCCACAACATCTTCAGCCCACAGACAGCTGAAATGGAGGTCACGACGTGGTAGGGAGCCAGACATTAGCTGGAGGTTACCAGGTGTCCGTGCTCTGAGCCAGATCGCTCTTGTGCAAGGAGGGTTTGTTTGCTGCTCATTGTAGCTGGCCCCAGCGTGCTGCTGGATGTGTGAGTGCGGCAAATAGGTGGCTATTTCTTTGTCGAGTGAGACCTTGAATGTGAAAACAGAGCTGTGTAAGGGAGTGTCTTTGTGTGAGGAGTCTGGTGGTTTAGCAGATGCAGTACTTGCCCCGACCAAGCTGTTTCATTCCCCCACGTGGAGTCTGTGTTTCAAGAAGGCTTCATTATCCTGGAGTGAAGCCCCTTTTTCATTTGGTTTATTTTTGGACAAAATGATGTCCACACGGAGCTGTTAGACAGCAGCAGCAAGGATGACAGAACTGGACGGCAAAAATGCCACTGAGTCATAGCAGGAGTGGCAGGAGATGCTCTCCTGGGGGACTTTATGCTCCACCTGCCTCACTGGTATTTCTGTCTGTGGTGGCTGTACTGTCCCAGCAGCAAGAAGAGCAAGAGAGCTGCCACTCTACCAGCCTCCCAATCCATATCCTTCGGGCTAAGCCTGCCTCCTTTTCCTGCGTGGGCTTTCTGCACGGAGAGATAGGGACAGAGACCTGCCAAGCAGAGGAAGGACAGTGCAGGGTTTGAGATGTTGACTGCATGATGACAGGTCACAACCACTGCACCAGCAGCTATCAGCAGGGCTTTGGAAACATCATTTCCCACCCTGGGTCTGCCCTGTAAGATGAGGATGACCCCAAGTAGTTCCCAACCTCACCATGTTCACTAAATACTCTGTCAGAGAAATACAGTGGAGGGAATTTGGATTCCTGTGTAGAACTGGAGGGGGTCTGGCAAGGTTTAATCTGTTCATGTTTGCAAAGGACTCTCAGAGCTCAGGATGAAAGCAGGTGGAGATTTGCCAAGTGTTTGCTAACATTAATGGTTAATTATTAGGGATGCTGGCAGCTTACACACTCAGCCAGCATCGCTCTCTGAGTGGGATCCAGACCTGTAATGGAGTTGTTACACGCACAAGACAGGAAGAGTTGCTCCCTCTGTTTTCTCCTGTTCCCATTCCAAAACCAGGCAGCAGCAGCACGATTCTGCCTCATCTGATCAACTAGTTATGAACCCAGAGCATTTGGCACAGGAAGATGGGGCCGTTTGCTGGTCTGGACTCCTCTCTGTCTGCCTGTGCCCTTTTGTCTGACTGAACAGAATGGAAATTGCTGTCCAAAACAAGATGTGGCCCAAACAAGGCTGCGTGTGAGTGCCTGCTGAGCTGTGCAGCTGGGACAGATCCAGGTTGACTGGAGAAGGGCGCTGGATATGATCTGTGCTCAGGCTGACTCAGTGAGCAGCTGGCTATGCTGTGGCACTTCTCAATGTGTGAGATTATAGAGACATAGGGTTGGAAGGGCCCTCCAAAAGGCTCCCAGTCCAACCCCCCTGCAAAAAGCAGGGCCAGCACTCCCCAGCCCAGGTTGCCCAGAGGCCCAGCCAGCCTGAGCTTGAATGGCTCCAGGGATGGGGTCTCCACCCCCTGTCTGGGCAGCCTGGTCCAGGGATCCCCCACCCTCAGATTCCACAACTTCTTCCTCCTGTCCAGCCTCCCTCTGCTCTTTTCCAGCTTCAACCCAGGACTCCTTGTCCTATCGTTCCCTGCCCTGGGGAGCAGCATCCCCCAGCCCTCCGACAGCCCCTGTCAGGTCACTGTAAAGTCCCCCCAGAACCTTCTCCTCTCTAGGCTGAACAACCCTAACTCCCTCAGCCTGCTCCCAGTGCAGAGGGGCTCCAGCCCTCTGAGCATTTTCATGGCCTCATCTGGACCCACTCCAGCAGCTTCTCATCCCCTTGGTGATGGGCACTTCAGAGCTGCACTGGAGGATCAGAGGACAGGATGGGGACTGGCACGGCAGTTCTCAGTCAGGTTTCCAGAGTCTCCTGAGTGCGGCAGATCAACTGAAGAAAAGCAGGCTTGGTCACTTGCATCCTGCACCTTGTTCCCAGGTTGGAGACAGAATCTGTTTCATGATGGAGAGGGTGAGACAGCAGCAGCTGAGTGAGTGTAGTCCCAAGTGGGTGAGATTTGATTTGGCAGACATAATTCGATGGCCAGTACCATTGCAGCAGTACCTGAGAAAGCCTCTTTTATCTAATAGTAGCCATCCAGAAAATGAAATCAAGGTCCATTTGGTCCTGTGAACATGCCCAGCGATTGCCCAATTCTGAAAATCCAATAGATCTTCACCCTGAACCGTTACCCGTTTATTTTTTCTTTCTCCGTTCGACTGTGCAGCCTGAATTTCTTGCAGTTGAAAGCTGCTTCCTTCCCATCTTTTGAGCGCTGATAAGATTTTAGAATTATGAGTGTGGAGTAATGTTTGCTCCGAAAGGTAACTTGGAGGTGCATTAGTCTCAGATAATTGACAGAGAGCGAAGAAGTGATTTGGGAAGCGCTTGTGCAGAACCAAAGAGCTGGGTGAATTGTTACCTTAAATTAGTGGTGGAGGGAGAAGCTGCTTGGGTTTGATCAGCTGGCGGTGGTGCTAAATGAAGTCGGGTTATGAAATTATTAGCACAATCTCTATGACACAGCGCTGCTAGGGATTTATGTGCTGGTGTTATAGAATTATAGAATCCTTGTGGCTGGAAAGGACCTCCGGGATCACCAAGTCCAGCCCTCATCCCAACATCTCCCTAACCCCTAGACTGTGGCTTCTAGCTACTTGGTTTTTAAACCCCTCCAGGGATGGGGACTCCACCACCTCCCTGGGCAGCCTGTTTCAGTGCCCAACCACTCTCTCAGGAAGGAACTTCCTGTGATCCAGTCTAAACCTCCACTGATTCAGCTTGAGGCCATTTCCCCTCACCCTATCCTTAAGAATTTGGGAGAAGAGACCAGCACCAGCCTCGCTACAACCCCCTGTTAGGGAGCTGTAGAGAGCAATGAGGTTTCCTCAGCCTCCTCTAGACTAAACAACCCCAGTTTCCTCAGCCACTCCTCTTAGGCCCAGTTTGCCAGCCCTCTTCCCAGTCTCATTGCCCTTCTCTGGACCCACTCCAGCCCCTCAATGTCCTTCTGATACTGTGGTGCCCAAAACTGGACCCAGTACTCAAGGTGTGGTCTCACAAGTGCAGAGTACGGGGGCACCATCACCTCCCAGTTGGTTACATCGTTCCTGATCCAGGCCAGGATGCCACTGGTGTTCTTGGCCACCTGGGCACCTGGCTGGCTCCTGTTCAGCTGGTTGTCAACCAACACCCCCAGGTCCTTTTCCAGCAGGCAGCTCTCCAGCCACTCTTCCCCAAGCCTGTAGCGCTGCTGGGGGTCATTGTGATTAAGGAACCCAAAGCTGCAGTGTGTGCTGAGTCCACAGGACTTTGATGGGAGCATTGAGCGCTTATGTCTTTGCAGATAGGGCTTCTCATCTCAGGTTAGGCCAGCATGGCTAACAGGATCCCCACCTTGCACACCCCCTCTTAATCCCCTGATGAAATGAAAGGTCTTCTCTCGACACTTAGTAAATCTCCAATTTTATTTCTCATTATTAAATCATGAAATTGGCCATAAATGTTTAAATTAAGTGAAAGGAAGAGAGATTCGTGAGAAAATTGAAATCTCTTCGAGGAATCGAAGGATAATCTCCAAGGATGAAGAAAGTCATCGTTGCCAAACCCGGAAGCGAAGGGATCAAAAAGCTCCGAAGAAGGACTAGAAGGTTGCGTGTCTGTCAAATCCACTCCCCCAGCCCCCCCCTGAAACCTCCGGTGATTTAAACATAGGGAAAATTATTACGAGGAGCAGCAGAGTCTACGAGATGCTCTGTTCTCTGCTGCTGTGATGATCTCAGTGTGGGACCAGCTCTCAGTGGGTCTGTGTCCTCTTGTGTGACAGTGATGCTGCTTCCCTGGGAGCAGTACCAGGTGTCCAGTGGTTCTAGTGGCAGGAATTAACTGGGTTTAGATACCTCACTCTGACTGGAATGAGGCTGCTAATTTAAACTTGCTTTTATTTCTAATTTCATTTTTTCATTTTACTCTTTATTTGTTTAAAATATTGTATTATTTTTATGTATTTTATCCTTACATTTTTTATTTCTTTTCTAATGTTTCTTTATCCCATTTTTCAAGTGTTTTCATTGTGGTTTGGGGGATGGGGTGGGGTGTCCCCAGATCCAAAGATCCTCCCCAGATCAGATGGGAGAGAAAACAGGGGAGTCTGCATCCTATACTCCGGCCATTAACACTTGTTCCCTTCTTTTCCCAGTCTAAGTGAACCTACTGGGACCCCAGTAACTGCCCCCATGCCAGCAGGTGACATTAACTTGGCTGATGGCATCCTGGCTTGTAGCAGCACTAGTGTGATCGGCAGGACTGGGGACATCACTCTGCTTCTGCCCTGGCCACTGAGGAGGCCTCCCCTTGAGTACTAGGGGCAGTTCTGGGCCACTCACTGCAATAGATTGAGGGGCTGGAGCAGGTCCAGAGGAGCAAAGAGGATGGGGAAAGACTGGAGGGAAAAGCTGATAGGGAGAGGCTGAGGGAGCTGGGATGTTTAGCCTGGAGGAGGCTCAGGACAGACCTTCTCCCACTCTCCAACTCCCTGAAGGGAGGTTGTAGTCAGGCAAGCAGCACCAATATGAGAGGGCAGGACCTGAAGCTGCCAGGGGAGGGTTAGGTTGGATGTTAGGAAGCCCTTCCTCAGGGAAAGGGTGCTTAGAGCCTGGACTGGACTGCCCAGGGCAGTGGGGGTGTCCCTGTGTCTGCAGATATTTAAGACTGGATGTGGCACTTAGTGTCCTGCTCTAGTTTATTGTGGGATGTTAGGCCATGGGCTGGTCTTGCTCATCTCATGGGTCTTCTCCAGCCTCAGTAATTCTGTGATTCTGCAATTTGTGCTGCATTACAAGTGGGAATAATAAGAGAAGGGCTGTGACTGGCATGTTTTCAGACACGCGGATGTTTTCTTTGCTGAGGTTGATGAAGTTCAGCCCTGGAAGTGTGAAAATAAGGAACTTGGATCAGTGTTGCTGTCACCTCCTGTGGGTACCTTGCAGGGATGGATATGTCTGTGCATGAACAAGCTGCAGCACTGCTCAGTAGCACTCCCAGCATCACCCCCAGCACACCCTGAGCAAGGAGGCAGGCAGGAATCAAGTCAAGAGGTAACTCCAGTTCCCATGGCCTCGTTAGTCCTGGGGGAGCTGACTGTGGGAAAGACAAGAGCTTTGCAGGCTGGGTCAACCAGGATGGCCAGTGGCAGTAACAGGTTTGACAAGCAGGTACTTGTCTTCCAGGGAGGAGTAGATTGAGACCCATCAAACTTATTTACCTGGAACAATGAGACGATAAGCACATTGAATCGGTGCTAGCCTGGGCTGAATTCAAACCAGCCCCATGAGGTGAAAGACTAGATGGTGGTAACAATTCCCTGTCTTGTCTGTCTCCCTCGGAACAGCTTTTAATGTAGGACAGGGGACACTGCGGGCACTTTCTCACACTTGCAGCGCTGACCCAGCGGAGGTTAAGCAGACATCTGTCCTATCCAGTCCATCTGTAACCATAGAAAGCAGCGCTGAAATGTATTTCCAATGAGAACATAGCCCGATGGTGCCGGTTACCAGCTAAAGCATCCTCTGTCTGCCTAGGAGCGACTGAATAGCACAGGTAAGCAAGGTAAAATCCACGAGGATTGTTCCTGCAGCCTCTGAATGCAGCAGAGTTCTTTATCTCACTGGAACAGATAGGAGAAATAGCGGGGGGGTGAAGGAAAATCAAAGGGAGCCAAAGCTCTCCCTGGAATGTTTGAGAAGAAGCCAGTGAGACACTCGGAGCATGCAGGTGGATGTTTGGTTTATGGAGTGCTAGCAAGGCAGGGTTGGTCTGTGCTGGCCCGCACAGGAACTATATAAAACTGATGCTGTGTCAACAGGATAATAAGAACCAACACCAGAGAAAATCTGGCTCTGTTAGAGGGAAATCAGTCCTGTGAAAACAGTAAGAGGACTTCAGAGCTGCCTGCTTGCACTGCCAGTGCTCTGCTGCAGCAGCTGGGGATGAAAGGGGGACACAGAGCAGAATTACAAGGAGACATTCCGGTGATGTGGGCTGTTCCACGTGAAACCCCTGAACCCATCTTTGAATTTGCCTCGGGATGCACAGCAGCAGCGGGAACCTTTCACAGCCCTGCGTCAGGCGAGGCGGAGAAGTCAGTCAGTCGTTCCCCATCCGTGTGTTGCAGATGATTTATGTTAAAAGCTGTTGTGTGTACTGAGCCCCAGCACCAAGGAGAAGCGGGGAATGGGAGGCAGAGCAGCTGAATTTTAGAGGCAGTAATAGCTTGGGGCAGCTCTGATGAAGCCTAATGCAGCTTTTAACTTTGCAGCTGGGGTTAGGTAATGTGCTGATGGCTCTAACGCTGCCAGCAGTGTGCCTCAGGCTCACTGAGCATCTCGGGATGGATGTGTTCTGCTGAGATATCCTTAATCAAACTGGTCTGGCTCCAGGCAGCCCCCCAAGAGTTTCCTCTATGGCTTAGCTTGAGTTGTCAGTCTCCTGACGGTATATCTGTGGGTGTACGTGCCATCAGTCCCAAGAGAGACAGAGAAGGAGCTGATCCTGAGCTTTATGTTAGCGCTGCCCTCCCTGCTACAACCTGCAGCTGGAACACAGACAACTGTGCAGCCCTAAGATGATCTGGGGCTGGAGCATCTGTCTTAGGAGAGGCTGAGAACACTGGGGCTGTTCAGCTTGGAGAGGAGGAGACTGAGGGGGGGACCTGATCAATGCTGTTCCGTATCTAAAGGGATCAGGATAATGGGACCAGGGTCTTCTCAGTGCTGCCCAGTGACAAAACAAGGGGCACTGGGTGCAAACTGGAACACAAGAGGTCCAGTTTGAACACAAGGGAGAACTTTTTCACAGTGAGAGCAGCAGAGCCCTGGCCCAGGCTGCTCAGAGTGGGGGCTCTGGAGATGTTCCAATCTGGAACTGGAACCTGGACTGTTCCTGTGGGATCTGCTCTAGGAGGGTCATTCAACTGGATGAATTCCAGAGGTCCTTTCCAACCTCCAACAGTCTGTGATTCTGTAATCTGCCAACCTAAAAGGTTCTGTCACAGGACCAGGGGAAGTTCAGGTTGACCCTGCAGAGAAACTGCTTCCTGGAAAGAGCTGTCAGGCCTTGGCACAGGCTGCCCAGGGAGGGGGTTGCATCTCCACCCCTGGCTGTTTCACCGCCATGGAGATGTGGAGCTCAGGACCAGCTGAGGCCTGGGAAGGTGGTTCCTGGCAGCGAAGGGCTGCACAGCCAGCCAGATGGCCACAGTGTCCCCCTCTGTGTGGGGGCTCTGTGCTCCCTCAGCCCCTCCATGGGCTCTCAGGACCCTGTGTGTGTGTGACGTCACGAGTGCGGTTATGTGACGTCACGAGTGCGGTTATGTGACGTCAGAGCACGCTGCCCGCGGTGCATGCCGGGTCCCAGGAAAGAGCCTCCGGCTGGGGTGGGAGAAGGCGTCTCCGTGTCCATAGCAACCGCGGCAGGGCTAGGCCACGTGACCGGTCCCGATCACGTGACAGTCCGCCTCCGCCGAGCTCCTTCCGGGTCAATGCGGGACGCGGCCGCCGGGCCTGGGTGAGCGGGGCCCGGGGGGCGAGGGGGGTGGGGGAGCCGAGGGTGGTCCATTCGGTACTGGGGGTCACCTGACTGCGGAGTCGGAGCGAGGGGATCCGCTGTCATCTGCCGGAGCCTCAGGCCGGGCCGTGTGAGGACACTGAGGGCTGGGGAGCGGTGGGGTTGGGTGCGGGGCTGGGAGGCCCAGCCTGGCCTCTGCCACGGTGTGCTGTGCTGTCCGGTGGCACAGACAGGGTCCCACAGGCGCTTCCTCGGAGACCTCTGCACGGGGTTGTTGTTTCCAGCATCCCTGAGGTCTTTGCCGGTTGAGCAACACAAAGGGACTGGGCCAGAGGCAGCTCAAGTGACAGCTGGCAACTCTCGGGTGGTTGTGTGGAATCACAGAATCGCAGACTGGTGGGATTGGAAGGGACCTCTGGAGATCATCTGGGCCAAACTCTGGAGCAAATCTCACAGGACTACTCCAGGTGGGTTTGGGATGTTTACAGAGCTGGAGACTCCACAACCTCTCTGGACAGCTGAGGCCAGGGCTCTGGAACTTCAGTGAGTAAAAACCTTTTCCTTCTGTGCAAACTGAGCCTCCTGTTTTCTAGTTTGTGCTTAGTGCCCTTTGTCCCATCACAGGGCACCACTGAGAATAGTCCCTTCCTCTTGACACTTCTGCTTGAGAAGTTAGTAAGCTTGGATCAGATTCCCCACATTCATCTTCTCTCCAGGTTGAACAGCCCTAGGTCTCTCAGCCTCTGCTTGTGCAGGTTTCCCACGGGCGCTGTCAGCTTCCAGGAACACAGTGCTGTGGTGGGCAGCAAGCAGTTGTGATTGCTTTGCTGAAGTCCTTGACAGCATTTTGTGTGCTTGAGCAGCTCGTCCTGGTGGATCAGTCTGTCCACCACGATAAGACTCAGTTATCTGTCTCTTGAGGCAACTTGAAAAGCAATTTCCCTGAATCATGGCTTGAGAGAAGGAGTGTACGAGCTGCTTTTAGATGCTCGTTCTGTTGTCTCCATTCCTTACATTTTGTTTTCCCTGTGTGCAAACTTGTCAAACTCTCTTTGGAGTCTGATGGGTTAGGATTTGCACCGAAGGCATTCGAATGGCACTGGAGTTAATTAGAATGCAATTTATGTTTAATCTCCTGCAGGGTCTCTTGTTCTTCTCACAGGCTTAGGGCACAGGGATAGACATATTTTTCTTGTCGATCCTTCCACTTCACTCCTCAGCTGCAGCGGCCCGCTGGGCTTCCCAAGACAGGGTCATGCTCTTCTTTGCAGACACTTGCTGTGTTTTATGTCAGCAGAGCCATGGGCCAGTGGAGCATTTAAATGGAGACAACAAAACTGTTGGTTGACATCTGTAAAAGACTGAGCCTGTCTTTTGCAATCCACGCTGTCATTTAGCAACCCCGTTGTTATTTTAGGGTATGAATTGTTCCTTGGGCTGTCAGCAGGAAAAGAGAGGCACGTACCTTGTAATCATCCTGACCTGCCCTTGTACAGGTAGCATTGGCACGAGATGTGTCACGTTTGCTTTGCATAGTGTGCTCATCCTGGCTCTCAAACAATTGTAGTGATTCAGAGGAGCCACGTGCAGGCCAGATGAATGTAGTGAGTGTGAAACATGATGGGGAGGGTAGTGGAACAGGTGACTGCCCACTCCCTGGCGTTTTTGTCATCTAGAAGCAGCACTGGGGTGTAAAAGCAAACAAATGTTTATCAGTCACAGTTTGTGAATATAAATGTTGTTATTAGGGTTTCTTCTCGATTCTAGGTTGCTCCCATGGTGTCTGTGGCAACACAGGAGTGGAGCTAGTTGAAAAGCAGCAGGAAGGACAGAAGGCTTTATGTGTAGGAGAGTTCCAGAATTTCCAGACCAGGAGGTCTGACTGTGCATTTAGAAAGCAGTTTCTGTTTGTCCGACAGTACTGAGCTCCCAAATCACTCTGGAACATGGCCTTTCAGCCTAAAACCTTGGCTGTCACCACAGAACCTTTTAGCATGAAATGTAATGCCTTGTTCCTAACACAGACTTCCACTGAGATTTCTTTCTCTGATTCTAGATAGGCCAATGTCATGAAGTTAACTTTGAGTATGAATCAACCAAGTTGTTGAGGGCTGAAAAAAGGCATGGGGTGTGTTTTTAAGACACCAATCCTTTAGGTTCCTGTTTGTCACATGGAAAGTTTATATAAAATATAAAAGTTGTATCAGGCTTCAGACAGTTTGCTGCCTGTTCTGCCAAAGTCCTTTGTGATAGAGGTGTTTGAAGTAGTCTGTTGATCACTGAATCACAGAGTGTTAGGGGTTGGAAAGGGCCTCAAAAGATCATCCAGTCCAATCCCCCTGCCAGAGCAGGATCCCCTAGATCCGGTCACACAGGAATAGTCCAGGTTGGTTTTAAATGTCTCCAGAGAAGGAGATTCCACAACCTCCCTGGGCAGCCCCTTCCAGTGCTCTGTCACCCTCACTGGGAAGGTTTCTTCTCTTATTTATGTGGAACCTTCTACACTCCAGCCCACACCCATTGCCCCTTCTTGGTGGCCATACTGGGTTTGGGGAATTCAAGACCTGGGAACCACATGGTTCCCTTCCTTTGTGTGTGGTGTCGAGCTCAACGGGATCATCCAGAAAACCATGAAAGAACCCAGTTCAGAGTTTGCACTGCAAAGCAAGATGGATCAGTTCAGTCCTACCAGCCCCATGGTGGTATCATTGTGCCAAATGCTCCTCCATCTGACACTTGATATCTCTGCAGGCAGGTCAGCAGAGCCCGTGATGTGGCTGTGAGCCCTTGTACTTGGCTGTGCCCTGGGCAGATAGGAAGGGCCTGTTTATCTTCCAGATGCATTAAGCAGCTGCAAAATTGAATTGGCAAAACTTGTTATTTGTTTGGGCTGGCCAAATGCTTTGTGCTCCACAGTGGTTGTGACACAGCAGTTGTGTTCTAATTAGGTGCCTGGGTTTCCAAGCAGCCTGGAAGAGCTGTAGTTGTTTGCAGATGTTGGAGAGGAAATGCTGATGCTCCTTTGGATTTGAATGAGCTGCCCTCTATCAGTGAAGGTGAGAGCCCTGAGATACCCTGAGTGAGTTTGCTGTCAGATTTGAGTATTTTTATGACACCCCATGGGCTGTTGAGCTCCAGGCTGTTTACAGTGATGGCCTGATGTTACAAAAACCAAACCATAAGCTGCTTTGCACAGTGTTTAAACAGATAGGGAGCTCTGGGTCCTTTTTCTGTCTGAGTTAAAGGGATGTTACAGGCTAGAAACTCCTGTTGGAGCCATCTCTTGCTCCTACCCAGCTCTTGGCTCCTTCCCCTCCTTGCTGCCCTGTGCTGTGTTTGCTCCTGTGAGATGCAGAAGTTGCCTTTTGTTGCCTGGGGCATATGGAGAACTCTCTTGTAAGAGCAAGTGTGGCAAGGAAGTCTTTGACCTGTTACAGCATGACTGGGAGCATGTTTGTGTAGCTTGAGCTCTGTTGGGTTTTGGTTGCTCTCCAGGTAATGTTTACTGTAACCTGGAATTTGAGGGCTAATCTGCAGTGCAGAAGTGAAACCCGTGAGCTGGCTGCTCTCTCTCTGCCCTGTGTTCATGAGGGCCACCTCTGGAGGTGATCAGTAGTTGCTGACTGTGCTTTCTTTTTCCTGTGTTAACTAGAAGTCCAAGAAGGGAGCATGGATCAGCCCAGCGGAAGGAGTTTCATGCAAGTTCTTTGTGAGAAATACAGCCCTGAGAACTTCCCGTATCGTCGTGGACCTGGTATGGGGGTACATGTCCCAGCAACTCCCCAGGGCTCACCTATGAAAGGTGGGTTTCTAGTCTTTCTGAGCACCTATCAATGCACCTCTGGGTGGGATCAATTTCTTGCTTATGTTGAAGGAAGAACTGCCCTAGATTGACCAAAAGAGGAGACATCTCTGTGTTACAAAGCGGTTCTTACTGAATCTGTTAGACTTAGTTTGTTTCAGACAGAAAGCTGAGGTAGCAGCTGAGCTGCTTGCTGTAAAAAACAGAGTGAATTTAGCTATGGGATAGCACAGTCAGAATCCTGTCCATGCAAGATGGAAACAGAGCTCTGAGCAGTGCTGTTTTGAGGGTTCAGCAGAGCTTTCTTCAGGCTAAAGGTTCTCTGTTATGGGCTGCAGCAGCAGCAGGTATCTTGGCAGAAATGGCTTAAAGGTACGTGGCACTTGATCTAAATTGGAGGAGGGTCCAGACACTCGTGGTATCTTGCAGGCATAGGAGTCCAGGACACACAGGACTGGAGTATATTCCAAGTAAAGTCATGAGTTGCTTTGTCACAAGTAACTCAGAGAAATCTGTGGTTTGCTTTGGCTCTATTTTCAAGGTATTGAACGCTCTCTGACTCTGTTTCTGCTGACCTACTGGAGAAATTCCCTCTCTCTTTTGCTTCTGACCTTACTGTGTTGAAGGATTTTCAGGCAGATGTGTCTGGAGCGCTGTGCTGCTCGCGGATGTCCTTGAGCATCTGAGACTGCAGAATCTGTGTTGCTATTTCCTGCTCTTTGGACTGGATCCATCCTGACACCCTTCAGGCTTCCCTTGTGCTCTGCTGGTAGCATTTGCCTCTTGCTTTATGCAGAGGAGTCCAAGATCCACATTTATCCCACCAGAACTGCCCCTTCTTTGTGTAATCTCTTGCCTGTCTTGATCTGTAAGAGCAGTTTAAATATCCATCGGGTCAGTTTGTGTTGTAACTAGCCCCAGAGGGTTAAACAGCCACTGAAAGAGCTGGGTGATGTTTGTGGCTACTGAGTTTGACAGAGGAGGAGAAGGAACCTGAGTTCAGCTGAGGCTAAAATGTACGATGTGTTGCTCAAAATGAACATGGAACAGGACTTTGTCCTCATGGAATATTCAGCCCGTGTCCTCTCTGCTCTGAGCCTGAGCTGTTGGGATGCTGAAAACAGGGCACGTTTGGAAATCTTAAGCTGTGACCTAGACGTGACTTAGAGTTACGTCATGGCTGAGTCCCACAGCACAGAGCTCTCCTTTAAAGGAGGCTAATGAGCAAGGAAACTTGGAAACACAGATTGTTCCAGATAACTGTCTGCTGCTCCCTTTCTACTTGTGTAGCTGGCGAGTACTGAGGGAGAAGAAGGGCTACCTATTAAGGGGAAAGCTCAGTGTAGGATCTAGATCCTGAGAGAGCTGTATTCACATAAGAGCAGAAAACTGATGCCTCCCCTCAACGGGAATTTCTTGTGTTGAAATGGCTTCTTGCTACAAATCCACAGCTCTAAGCTTTGCCAGGTTGTGTCCTGAGCAAACCAGGCTGCCAAGGCCTTGCCTGTGAAACAGCTGTGAGAACGGTCACCTTCGTGACAGGGAACTAGAGCAGAACTGAAGCAAAGTGTAACAGGCAGAGCAGAGACCTAAATATTTCTGTGATGTAAGAATGCCAAGTGCTCTACAGCCTTGAAAAGGAGATGTTTCAATGCATCCTTGCTGTTACTGACCCCAAGTGGAAAAAGTGCAAGAGGATTAAGGGAGAGTGACCCTGTGCAACTAATGGTCCAGCTAGTGCTCTGTCCTATCTGCACTAGCAGGTGCCTGGGTGGGAAGAGCAGAAGTTCTGGCAGGAATTGATACGAGACATAGTAAAACGTGCAAAGGACTGGCCCATCCTCACTGCCCTGAGGACAGAAATACATGTAGTAACTGGAGAGCACAGATACCAAGGGATACTTTGTGTGTAGACACTAGGAAACTTCCTGATCGATATCAAACACTGTCACAAACCCCAGACTTATTTTGAGATCATTAAATATGTGAAAGCTGTGGAATTACTGCTCAGTCTTTTGCCACGTGCCATGTTTGTGCTGTTGTTCCCTGCTGTGACTAAGCGGTGCAGTGCTGACCCAAGGGCATCTTTCCTTTCTCCCTCTTTCAGATCTTTTCAACCTCCCCAGCGTGCTGGTTCTGAACAGCTGCGGCATAACCTGTGCAGGGGATGAGAACGAAATCGCCGCCTTCTGTGCTCATGTGTCTGAGCTAGACCTTTCTGACAATAAGCTGGAAGACTGGCACGAGGTAAAGTGGGTTACCTGTGCAACTTTCTGAAGAGCTGTGATGGTTATTACTGCAACTTCCAAAGCATTGTGGGGTATAAAAGTACTTTGTTCACTTAAAGCAGAGAGATTTCCAATGGTTGTGGCTTTTTTCTCATCTTAAACATCAGCCTCAACTACAACCAAGCAATAAACGTGATGAATTTAATCCATTCAGGCACTTTGCTCCATTTACCTCGTGACTTAAGATCTTGGCCTGTGGGTGACAGATATACCTACAGTTCTTGTTTGATCATGAAAAGCACCAGAACGGGCATCTCTCACGTCAAAAGGTTAATGAGCAGTGCAGTTGTTAACAGACTAAGAATGGAGGAGGTCCAAGTACTGGCAGTTGATTATACGCTGATGCTGAGCAAGGTGTTTATTCTCTCTCTGCCTTTGTCTCCCTACCTGCCAGACAGGTTTAGTAACATTTAACTCAAAGAATATTTCTGAGGCCTTGTTAAGTGCTGCTAAGAGCTGTTGTGAGACCTTTCTCTGAAGTGCTGGAATGAAATGTGTTGGATAAATATTATGCAATAGGAGGCAGCCTGTTTGAGTGTCCTTAGCACCTCCTCACTGGCTTGTGCCCTTCACTGGTTATTATCACTGGTTATTGCTGGAATCCCATGGAACACCAGGATGAGCATGGTCAAAACAACAGGGTGTTCCTGTTGCATTCAACTCCTGTGTCTTCCAGCACTGTTTGAAGAAGTGTCCTGGCTCTGTTGTAGGATTGTAAAGACAGAAGTGGGACAGGATGCCTTGTTTCTGGCATTTCCTTGTTAGCCTAGAAGGTTCTGTGGGTGTGAGGGAGATGTTGGGCTGGTCTGTGTTGATCAGAGCCAGGGAAGATGGTTTGTTCTGAGGACACATCTGCTAAGAGCTGGGATGGTGTTTCCTGGTTTGTTTTATTCTGACCCCAAAAGGCCCCTTCCCACAGTGGGGAGATGCTGTCTCTCTGCTCCCTGTTCTGCCTCTTCCCCTCAGTGGGTCAGATTTCACATCTAGTAAACAGCTGGGAGAGCTGCACACCTCACCCCCGCTCTTTGCTCAGTCTCTTTGGGCTGCCCTGGACAGCACAATTCAGCAACTTCTGCATGAGCTGCAGTGAAGCAGGAAATTAAAAGCTTTCCGTGTACTTCAGCCTCTTCCTCTGAGAGGGGATTAAGCTTTCATGGCCCATCCACAACAGATAAACATCTACTCAGCTCCTGAAAACGGCCAGTGATGGGGATTCCAGGTCCCTGGGTAGCCTGTTCCTATGCTTAGCTAATAACCTCATCATCTCAACTATGGAACTTACATCTCCCACACTGCGATTTAATTGCTTCCTGCCCTGTCCTTAGCTATTGTGGAGGAGCATTCACTGCTGTTCCTTGCACAACAGCCTTTTATACCCCCAAAGAAGAACTTCCATTTCTCCTCCTGTTTTAGTTCTTCCAATCCCTCGTAGCCTGTTCTTTTCTGAATTCTGTGTGGCTTTTGTTGCTCTGGTATCATTCCAGTTTGTCTGCTTCACTCCTGAGGTCGCAGCACCCGAAACATGACATCACTTAAGGTGAGGTGCAGACTAATTACCTCCAGCATCCTGTATGCAACTCTGGAGTTCAACCAGCATGAAACAACTGCCCTTTGCTGGCAGCTGGGCTTTGTTATTGACCTCTGTTTGTTACTGTCTGCACCATCTCCTCCAGTCCCGGAGTGGAGCTCTCTAGCTTGGTGTCATCAGAGTCAGAATTCTTTCTGGTTGTACATGTTTTTCTCCTAAAGTTAGTCCTCTGACTATCCTTGAGCTGAGCTTCCATCTCAGGGGTTTCAGATGGCTTTGCTTTTGCTTCTCGTCTTGCACCACAATGTGCTGACAGCCTGTCCCACCTCAGCATCACCCAAGGATTAAGAAAACACAGAGGGTTTGGTTATTCTGGCCGTTGAAAACCTAACAAGCAGCGTTCTGCCAGAGCGTTCTCTCAGGACATCTGCTGTGACTGTAAATCCCCAGTTTGCCTCTGCGACTAGGGTGCGGGTGGCACCAGAAGCTGTCATTCCCTTCTGAGCTTCCCACTGAATCAGATTCCCAGCTGAAGAAGAAAACGAGGTGGACGTGCTGTGTCCTTTATGAATTGGTGCTGCCTGGCTGTTCTGATCACTTCGTCGTTCTTAGGTGGCTGCAAACTGATCATTGAAATTACCTGCTCCCATATCTTTCTGTGTTTCAGCAGGGTGTGGGGCAGCACCTATCCTGATCACACAATGTGTGGTGTATCCTGCGCTCTAGAGCTGCACAGTCCTCATCTCTGGCTTTGCTTTTTCTTGATCTCTCTTCTTTACCTCCCTGCTGTTTTGCCTTCAGGTGGATGTAGGTACCCACAAAGAGAGAGTAGCCCCAGGCACTGTTACCTGAACAGCTGGATTGATTGTAAGAGAAAAGGAACTGAATAAGAAATTCCCTTCATGTGCCCAGTGAGCCTCTGTCTGTCCTTTCCTGGGCAGAATGGGGAGGCCTGTGGCTACTGGGGAGCAGTCAAAAGCTGAGTGCACGATCACTGTCACCCCTGCACCCGTTGCCTCCCTGCTAGAGGAGATAGCGCGATGGCTCCAGCGACACACTGCTGCTTAAGCCTGGTGTCGAGGTGGATTATCTGACCTCTCCTACGAGACTTATTTCTCTTATCAATCTGCTCGCAGAGTGTAATTAAATGAACTGTTGAGGTGAATGAGCAATTAACCAGTCGATCTAAATCAGTGAGTAGCTGCAGTATGAATTACAGGTAGTTAGCCAGGAGCCTTGTTTTGTTCTCCATATCATTTCTTTGTGGTGATTCCGAAAGGTCCCCTGTTGGGATAACGGGGTATTATTGCCTGAGCTGTGATGAACTGCCTGATATGCATTTCTTTCTTTCTTTCTTTCTTTCTCTTTTTGTTTCCTTTTTTTTTTCCCTTCCCACTCAGGTCAGTAAAATTGTGTCCAACGTTCCCCACTTGGAGTTTCTAAACTTGAGTTCCAACCCTCTCAGTTTGTCCGTTTTAGAGAGAAGGTGTGCTGGGTCTTTCGCCGGGGTTCGCAAGCTTGTGCTCAACAACAGCAAAGCGTCCTGGGAAACAGTGCACACCATCCTGCAGGAATTACCAGAGTAAGCTCCGGGAGCTGGGCGTGGGAAGCACCTGAGTCTGCAGAAGAAGGGACTCGGGGTGGGGACCTTCTCCCTCTCTCCAACTCCGTGAAGGGAAGCTGTAGTCAGGTGGGGGTCAGGCTCTTCTCCCAGGCACCCAGTGTCAGGATGAGAGGGCAGGGCCTGAAGCTGCCAGGGGAGGGTTAGGTTGGATGTTAGGAAGCCCTTCCTCATGGAAAGGGTGCTCAGAGCCTGGATTGGACTGCTCAGGGCAGTGGTGGAGTCCCCATCCCTGAAGGTGTTTAAGGACAGCTCTTGAGGGGTTTAGAGAACCAGTCGTATGAGGAGAGGCTGAGGGAGCTGGGCAGGGTAAGTTTGGAGAAGAGGAGGCTGAGGGGGGACCTCACTACCCTCTCCAGCTGGTTTGCAACTGCTCTGCAGTTGAAGCAGGGGAGGGTGGGATTGGATCTGAGGCAGAGATTCTTTGCAGCCAGAGTGGTTGGGCACTGGCAGGGCCTTCCCAGGGAGGTGGTGGAGTCCCCCTGCCTGGAGGGGTTGAAGAACCCTGTAGCCATGGTGCTTCATGCCCTGGTCGAGTGGCAGCAGGGAGGGGGTCAGAGTGTGTTTGTCAGTCTCTCGGGTCTTTAGGTTTTTTTGTCGGTGTGGAGGTGGTTGGACTGGGGATCTAGGAGGTCATTTCCAACCAGGACTTTTCTGTGATTCTGTGACAGCCTGGCTGTGGCACTTAGCATCACCCCTTCAGCCAGACCAGGGCACTAAGTCATGGACTGGGCTGGGTGAGCTCAGAGAGCTGTTCCAGCCTCAATAATTCTGTGATTCTGATGGGTCAGGGCTGGTGTATGAAAGCACATGGAGAGGGACGAGAGAGGGTTCAGGATACAAATGGCATCTGTATAAAGAACGGGGTTTTTGTGTTCTTGGGGAGCTTTTGTATAGGACAACTTGATGCTTTAAGTTGTCTTGAAGCTGAACTTGTGTGGTGAAGCAAAGCCTGAGCCTTCTCATCCAAATCCAAACACCACAAGAGGTTTGATCACCCCAACAATGTCGGAGGTGGTAGCTTTCCTCTGAGTCACTGAACAATGACGGGTACAGTCATACCTGTGCTAAGAGCTCTTGAATGGGCTGTGAGTCGGAGGGTCTGGCCATTTGTCAAGTCATATTTCATCATGCTTTTCTGTGCAGAAGTGTTGATTTCTGTGGTTTGGCAGTGGTCCATCTTGGCAATGGGTTTTCTGCTTCCACGAATGCCCTTGGTGGCTTCATTTTGATAACAGATTCCTCTTCGTACAGCTTTGTAAACCGAGATGGTGACTGTGTGGCCAGTGTGACTGCTCTGGCATTAGGAGAGCTAGTTCAGACCTTCCTCTAATAGGAATCTTTGACAGAAGCAGTGATGTGGGGAAGGAAGCATCATCTGTGTGACATAGAACACCTTTTAAATTTAAGTGGTGAGCACTGAGAGCAGGTCCCAGTCACCACTGGTTGGGTTGGTGGTAGCTTGTTGGGTACAAATGTGTCACACCACTCCAAGCTGTGTGTTACACAATTAATACTGAGAAACGTGGGGAGCACTTAGAGCTCTTCTGCATCTGTGGAGGAAGCTTATGGATGGGAGCACAGACACAATCAGAGTGCTCAAAGGTCTTCTCTGCACCAGGGTTTCAAATCACTCAGGAGCTGTTACAGAGTCGCAGAATCATAGAGTGTGCTGGATTGGGAGGGATCTCCAAAGGGCATCCAGTCCAACCCCCCTGCACCAAGCAAGGCCAGCACTCACCACACCAGGTTGCCCAGAGCCCCAGCCAGCCTGACCCTGAGTGGTTCCAGGGATGAGGCCTCCACCTCCTGTCTGAGCAGCCTGTTCCAGGGCCCCCACCCTCAGATTAAAAAGTTGTGTTGAGATCACCTAGACACGTCCCCATGCCTTCGAGGGCAGTGTTTCTCGAGGTGTGTTGAGATGATGATGATGATAGTCTTTCCTCCCCTTTGCAGCTTGGAGGAGCTTTTCCTGTGCCTTAATGACTATGAAACAGTGTCTTGTTCTCCAGTTTGCTGTCAGTCTCTCAAGCTACTCCACATAACTGACAATAATCTTCAAGACTGGACTGAAATTCGAAAATTGGGGATTATGTTTCCATCTCTGGACACACTTATTCTGGCTAACAACAACATCACAACCATTGAAGAATCAGAAGATTCCCTAGCAAGGCTCTTCCCCAACCTGCGATCCATCAATTTGCACAAGTCAGGTGAGAACCTCCTTTAGCTTTTGTGTTCTCAGCATGCGTGACAGAGGTTCACTGGGGTCTGTCCTCTTCAGGAGGGGACAAACACACATGTGCTCCTTGAAACTTGGGGTTGCTGCTTCTCCAGGCCTCTGTTAGCTCTCAATAGCTTCCAGCAAAGTGTGAGGGAGAGGTAGGTGAAGGCAGAAGTTCCGAGCAAGAGCCTAAACCTTTGTTTAGTTCTGTTGCTCTAGCAGCTCAGGCATTGCCCAGTGCCCTTCTTCCTGATCTATCCCAGCTTCTCGGCAGAATCGAAGAGCTGTTGATAAGTGGAGCCCCAGAAGACTTGTTCTGCTCAAGTCGTTTCCTGATGGTGCTAATGGAGGGCCATGCAAACAGACACTTACCCAAGGAAAGAGTTAGAGTTAAGGGAGGAAAGTAGGCAAGAAATCAACTTGCCTGTCTCCTGTGGGCTTTACCTGCTGCTCCTGGGGGTTAGTAGTTACCTAAAGGATGAGTTAGAGTAGTGTGGGCTGGCGGTTGCTCAAAATGAGCTGGCAAAGGGTTTTTACATGAGTAGTTTCCCTCTGTTTCCTGTCTCTGCCTCTGGTGCTTCTGGCTGGAGAGGAATAAATATCTGTCTGGCAGTAGAGGGGGATGAAAGGATCCCGTTTGCCTTTTATTCCCTCTTTTATCTTGGGTAAAATGAGTGTAAATGTAGCTGTGTGGCAGCTAAGGGCTGAGCATTCACCAGCAAGTGCTGTCTGTCATCTGTGCTCAGTTATTAGGAACTCCCCACAAGTTCTGCTTGAGGCTGCCTTTACACTCCATCCCCGGAAGAGTTCCCAGCCAAGGCTCCAGCAGGAGAGTAAGGGTTTGGCAGGTCGGGAAGGGCACCCTGTGCTGAGAGAGAGGGAGCTGCAGGGCAGCTGGTGAGGGCTGTTTGTGAGACAGCACGTTCCTATGTGCCAAGATTATCTGCAGGAGCACTTAATGCTTCATCATCTTTTGTTCTTTGAGGCTTTATGTGCTGTGTAAGGGATAGGTAGGTGTTAGCCAAGGTGCTTTATTAACATGCTCTGCGATGTAAGCATCAAGGAATCCCTATAATAAAAGCTTAAAGCCTAACTAGAGGAAGAAAAGCCTGTTAAGCTGCATTTGAAAGCCCTGTCTCACCAAGGACCAAGTAAGGAGCTGCTTTGGTAAGGAGCTGTGTAGTTCTGATGCCAGGTATTTAAGATCCTGTGTTGCATCTTGATGCTGTGGGAGCTGAAAGTCAAAGACAAATCCCAAGGAGATGTTAAACTCTACTCCCAAATTCTGTCACATGAAGGCTTCAAAATGGAGCCTCTTAGCTCTGTGGAGCTGAGGGATGAGGGATGAGGTGATGGTTATTACTGAAGTTAGAGAGCAGCGGGGTCACGAGGGGACGCACAGGTTTTCCTGCTGAGGCAGATGCCAGGGCTGCCAGCAGTTTCTCCTTCAGAGGTTGTTGTCTCTCTGCACTCCCAGCTTTCTCCCAGCTCCAAGGGCCTTTTGACTCCTTCAGAGCAGCACGATGCAGACAGGCACTGGGCACTCCTTGAGCTTGTACCCCAGACTTGTGCCCAATCAGTCTGTAAATGTGGCTGATACTGGTAACCAGGGGACACCTTTAGCCATAGGTGACCTTGGCAGAGATGTCTGAGCCCTGTGGGGGAAGGAAACTCTCCCTGCCCACCTTACCCAGAGCGCTGTGATACCTACAGGAGCTTTATTTCTGCTCTGAAAAGAGCATCTTCTTCTGAGTTGTGGTTGTGACCCACAGTTTGGGCTTGAGCAGGGCATTTCCTGCCAGGCTTAGCTCAGCTAAACCCCTGATTTTGTTTGAACTGATTAATTTTTCTGTGGTTTTGCACCTTTTCTGTGCTGCGTGGGTGAAGCTGTTGACTGTTGTTCAGAGAAACCAGTTTTCTAACTGGTGGTGCCAGCGTAAGCTTCTGGAACAGTCCCTGGAATAGCATCACAGTCAACATTTCTGTGGTCACAGCACAGGGAAGCAATCAGTGCTGGTCTCATTGCACAGCCAGGGCTGTATTGCTGCTCAGTCCT
The DNA here is from genome assembly GCA_013397515.1 of Upupa epops. NCBI lineage: Eukaryota > Metazoa > Chordata > Aves > Bucerotiformes > Upupidae > Upupa > Upupa epops. Next base: position 101,047 of record VZRI01011499.1, read on the forward strand.
CTGCTTTATTTTACCCTCTCTGCTTGCCTTACCCCAAACATCAGCACTAGAGAGGCCTCACAGGGAGGGAAAGCCTTTTTCATTGTATTATAGGATCATGGAAGGTTTAGGTTGGAAGGGACCTCAGGCATCATCTAGTTCCAACCCCCTGCCATGGGCAGCGACACCTCTCACCAGACCTGGTCTTGAAACCTCTCATAACCATCTGGGAGTAGGGGATGGTAAGACCTGCAAAGGGAGAAGCTACTCCTATGGCTGGATGGCTTCTGGGACTGTTTTACCATTGGGTCATGGGAGGAAATGGGACCCAAGGTCGCTGTGTGTGTGATATCTAGGATGACAACAGTCCTGAGGACGCTAGTAAGGCACCATCCCTTTATAGGTACAGCCTTCAGAACTGCTGCTAGTCACTCCTTGGCAGTGAGGCCAAAGGCTGAACAGTCCATAAAACCCCTAAGCTCCCTGATCATCCCTCTAGATCAGCCTTACAGAGGAGAGAATTCAGACTGCTCTGTCCTGTAAGCAAATCGAGGAGTTGTTTTTGCATGGCATCATGAGCAAAGAGCCAGCTTCTCCAGGAAACAGCAGCTGCCGCTCGCCTGTCACGTATGTTCTGTGCTGTGTCTGATCGCCCTAGATACGCCATGTGTTTGTTGTGTGTGCCTGGTGTTGAAGCGAGTGTTTTCTTCTGAGCAGGTCTGCATTGCTGGGAAGACATTGACAAGTTGAATTCTTTTCCCAAGCTCGAGGAAGTCAAATTGCTAGGAATCCCTTTGCTGCAGTCCTACACCACTGAGGAGCGCAGGAAGCTGCTAATAGCCAGGTCTGTTGGTTGGTTGGTTGGTTATTCTGCTCAGAAGAAGGGTCCCAGGGCTGGGAGCAAGAAAGTGGGTGGAAGAGGCTGTTAAGAGATGAAGATTTGCGTGAATTCAGCACTTGGAAACCCTGGAGCTTTCTTGTGTTGTGTGGGGAAGTGGAAACGTTAACACGACGACAAGTTAGACTGAATGTTGTGGCACTCAGCTTTTGATGGTGACTGTCTGGCTGGGCACCCTGGGTGGGTTTCTCTTGCTGACTCTGTTTCCTGCGGTCTGCACGCAGGTTGCCATCTATCGTGAAGCTCAACGGAAGCATCGTTGGTGATGGGGAGCGAGAGGACTCGGAGCGATTCTTCATCCGATACTACATGGAGTTCCCAGAGGAGGAAGTCCCATTCAGGTAGGGATTATGTTTGTTGGAAAGGAGAGTGGGGCAGAAGGAAAGGTGATGGTTACATAGGAATCCAGGCTGGCTGTTCCATAAAAACCCACCCCTCCTTTCCTCCTGCCTTGCCTTCCTCAGTCTGGTTTCATTGTTGCTGTTAGAGCGTTGTCTGATGCCTTGTAGAATCACTTCTGAGTCAAAGCCGGTCTTAAAAGTACCTGTGTCGAGTGCCATAAAACAGTGGGGCTGCTCACTTCATGATCTTCATTGCCCCCTGGCCTCCCCAGCCACTGTCTTCAAAGCCCACCTGTGTTTGGGAGTCCCAAGCAGCCAGGACAGATCATGCTCTCTGGTGCCAGGCCAGGGCATCTAATTCTCTTGACCATCTGGTGTGTGGAATGTGCCTGGTGATGGGAATCTGTCCCCTCACTTTCAGGCCCTGTGAATCACAAGTTTGATGGGTTTTTTTTTGCCAAAGAAGTGTGGCAAATGAGCCGTTCATCTTGGTAAACTAATGAACTCTGACAGATGCTGTTCAGCCGGTGAGGTCTCTGTGCCAGCATCTACTTACTGCTTCTTAATGGGCTGGGGGAAGGATCAGGGAGCCACAAGCCACTGCATTTCCATGCCTTTTTGCCCTAAAACCCTCGTGCCCTGTTCAGACAGCAAAGCTTTGTAGCTCTTTAACACTTAGGCTGAAATGTCTCTTGGTTCTGGGAAGCCCTGGATGTGTGACCCACTGACACGGGATGGCATGGGGAGGCTGGAGTGGGAAACGAGGGTGTGCCATTGCCTAGGAATACTAATAGGTGCAGTGATTATAGTGTTTGTTGAAGATTTACTGGGGTCAGTGCTGGAGCAAAGGGCTGTGAGACAGTCAGAGAGACAAGACAGCTGGTGATCCCTCTCCTGCCTTTTTCTGAGGACAAGTGGTGGCCTGTAATTTTTGACAAATTGGAAGCAATATTGGAAGGGACAGCAGCAGAGGCGGGGAATGCAGAGGAGAGGAAGGGGAGATTAGTAGTGCTGCTCCCAAAATTGATGATTTCCCATAACATTTTATTTGTAAGATGACTGCTTCACCTAAACCAGTCTGTGATTCTATGATCTATGAATCTCTGTTTCTGGTTTTGTGGCTATTGAAGCGGGGAGCAGCAGGGCAGCTGAGCTGAACAGCTGATGCGGAGTCCAGCCCTTCACTGGACAAGGCAAGGCAGACCCTCACACTGCCAGTGCTGTACTGGGTTGCAGACTGGGAGGGGATCTACGGAGCGAATAGCCCTTTGATCCTGGTGGAGCGGGTGAGCTGCCCTGAGCTCAGGAGAGAGGGTTTATGCATGAGAGGGAAGGGAAAAAGAAGAGATGCCAGGCTCTGACTCTTTTCCTGCTGGACTTGCATCCCAGGGCAGATCCCAACATGCAGATACCTGCTGTTTTGGTAAGAAGCAGGAAAACTACCTCCCCTTCTCCTGTCTTAACCTTTAAAAACCGTTCCTACTCTTTTCATGGTCAATGGGCTCTTTGTCTGAATCCCTTCATCTGTGCAGCATTTCCAAAAGCCAAGTGTCTACTAAAGAGGGTTGTTGTGTTCTGGAGGACTTTTGTGCCATCAGACTATTTTCTGACGAGGCTGCAGATGGCTGAGCTTGTCTGTACTGCTGGGTTTAAGTTCTGGACCCGAACGTAGCAGCCCTCATAGGAAGGGAAACCTGGCATTCTTGACAGAGGGATTTTCTGTTTGTTTGCTGCCAGAGTTTCTTTGCTCCCCAATCTGGTGTGGTCTCTCCAAAGGTGGTTTTGTAATTAGAATCCAGTCAGGACACACAGGTTGGTGTTGGGGGTATGGCATCTGCATTGCAGTGCTGCTTCACACCAGGGAAACAGCACACTGGGCACTGAAAACTTAGTCCCTCTCAACACCGTCGAGGTGTAGTGTGTGGTAAGGGGATGGAACACACGCTGCCATTGCAAAGCCTCCTGCCTCTTCACAGGCTGCAGCTTGAAGGGATGAGGAAGGGAGGGAAATGCACAGACTGATTTCCCTCTCTGGATGCTGAGGGACAGAGAGGAGCGCTGACTGTACAATCCAATACTGGCTGTCTTCTCGAGTGATGTCTTTGTGTCTGTGGGTTTTTAATGAGTCCTCTGCTTGTCTGCTCTGCAGAGCATCAGAGACACTTTCAGCCAGGCTCAGTTCTTCTGCATCCTCTGCTCTGGCAGGCAGCGTCTGCCAGGCTGCAAGGGGTGATTAGGAAAGTCTCCAGGGTGCCTATTATCAGGGTACAAAAGAACCCTGTGAGCAGCGTGCCCTCATCCTTACTGATTTGAAGAAAGCCAGCCATTCAGACTTGTAACTGCAGCCAGTGTATGAGGAGCAGGCTTCTGCCTTTCATCAGTATGAGGAAGTTTAAGGCAATGATGCTGACCCTCCGTGTATTTACAGCTCACATCTGGGTAGTCTAAGGCCACCTGTGGTACTTCTGTCCTGCAGCTTGTCCCACTCTTTATCTTCTTCCCAGCATCAGCCTGGGAGAAGCTGGGGATCAGCTGGAGAATCAGAGGACAAGGCTCCGGAAGGACCTTATAGCTTCCTTCCAATCCCTGAGAGGGGCTGTCAGAAGGCTGGGGAAAGCTGTTCCCAAGGGCAGGGAATGATAGGACGAAGGGTCATGATTTGCAGCTGGAAGAGGGCAGAGTGAGGCTGGGCAAGAGGGAAAAAGTCTTGAATCTGAGGGTGGGGGATCCCTGGAACAGGCTGCTCGGAGTGGCAGGTGGAGGCCCCATCCCTGGANGCCCTGGTCACTGCACTCACTTCCCCTTAGCACCTGGATCAGGACTGTGCTTGGCTTCAGCAGGTGGGAAACTGCTGCTGCTCTGCAGGGGAAACTTCTGTGAGGAAATCCTCCCTCCCCGTACGTGACAGGTTGGCCAGTGCCTACTCTTCCTACGGCCAGTAGCCCCGTGGGTAAAGTATAGGGAGCATACTGTATCCTCTCGGCACTAATGGCTTTTCCCAACAAATATCCCTGATCCTATCGCCCGGGTGACTGTGAGAGCAGGGCACCAGCCTGCCTTTGGGCGCTCAGCCCCGACCAAGGCTCGTTTTGTCTGTAAGGCTGGGGAAATCCTAGTGCGTTGTGGCCCTTACCTCATTGCCCAGCACACAGAGGGGCTGCTGTTCTCCAGCAGCATTCCTGCCTCCAGCAGGACTCCCTGGGGTCACCCGGCCTGCCAGCTCCCATCATGTCTCGACAGGGGCTGTGACACAGCACCGATCGCATTCAGCTTGGTCTCGGATCGGGAACAAAAGCGCTTTCTGTGAGGTGCACATTGAAGGGCCCCTGAAACGTTACCTGTGCTCGGCAGCTCTCTGGGCTTTGTAATTCCAATCACACTGTGTTTTGTGTGCCTGTTCTGCCTCTTTCCCAGCCAGTCAAGGTAGATGCAGCCTTGTCCAAGGGGAGCAATGCCCCAGCTTCCCAGGACAGAGTACACGAAGGACAGCATCAGAAAATTACTGAGGCTGGAAAAGACCTCTGAGCTGATCCAGCCCAGCCCAAGACCTAACGTCACCATGGTAAGCTAGACCAGGGCACTCAGGGCCACAGCCAGGCTGTCCTTCAACACCTCCAGACACGGGAACTCCACCACTGCCCTGGCTGGTCTATTCCAGGCTCTGAGCACCCTTTCCATGAGGAAGGGATTCCTAACATCCAACCTGGCCCTCCTCTGGCAGCTTCAGGCCCTGCCCTCTCATCCTAGTGCTGGAGAAGAGCCTGACCCCCACCTGAAGACAACCTCCCTGCAGGGAGCTGGAGAGAGGGAGAAGGTCCCTCCTGAGTCTCTTCTTGTCCAGGCTAAACACCCCCAGCAAAATCCCCATGTTGTTTCAGAGTGGACATGAAGGGTCATTTGGCAGAAGTTCCTGTTGGTTATCACCTCCCAAACCATGCAGCAACTCCCCTTGATTTGGTGATCTTGGTGATCAGTGGGACTTGTGTGGCCACAGATAGATTAGTGACCTTCCAGCTCCTGGAAGGGGCTGTCAGAAGGCTGGGGAAGGCTGTTCCCAAGGGCAGGGAATGATGGGCCAAGGGGTTCTGGTTTGAAGCTGGAAAAGGGCAGAGGGAGGCTGGACAGGAAGACAAAGCTGTTGAATCTGGATCCCTGGACCAGACTGCGCAGAGAGGCGGTGGAGGCCCCATCCCTGGAGCCACTCAAGGTCAGGCTGGCTGGGGCTCTGGGTAACCTCCCTGAAGGGAGGTTGCTGTCAGGTGGGGATAAGGCTCTCCTCCCAGCACCAGAATGAGAGGGCAGGGCCTGAAGCTGCCAGGGGAGGGTTAGGTTGGCTGTTAGGAAGCCCTTCCTCAGGGAAAGGGTGCTCAGAGCCTGGACTGGACTGCCCAAGGCAGTGGTGGAGTCCCGGTGCCTGGAGGTGTTGAAGTGCCCTGGTGTGGCCGCTGGGGTAAGGCTGGGCTGTCTGATCTCAGAGGGCTTTGCCAGCGTCAACCATGATGGGATTATGTGATCTCTAGAGGCCCCTTTCAACCACTGACATCCTGTGACTCTGTGGTGCTATAAAGTGAAAGAGAAACTGGCTGGTGAAACCTGCCCTGGCTCTAGGAGCAACTCTGCTGTAACTCTGGGCTTCTTCAATTTTTCAGGTATCACGAACTGGTGACAAAATACGGCAAGCTGGAGCCCTTGGCAGTCGTGGATCTTCGGCCGCAGAGCAGCGTGAAGGTGGAGGTTCACTTCCAGGATAAGGTGGAAGAGATGTCCATCCGTCTGGACCAGACTGTGGCAGAGCTGAAGAAGCATTTAAAAACTGTCGTGCACTTGTCCACGAGCAACATGCTGCTCTTCTACTTGGACCAGGAAGCTCCTTTCGGTCCCGAGGAGATGAAATACAGCTCACGAGCTCTGCACTCCTACGGCATTCGGGATGGGGATAAAATTTACGTGGAGCCCAGGATGAAATAGCCTCCTGCTGACCTTGTGCCCCCCACACACCCACACACATGCATTCAGGCGTTTGGGCAAGGGGTTTATTTCAGTCGGTTGGTTGAGGTTTGGTTGAGTTTCTGTAGCAGGTGATTTCTTAGCCTACAGGAGGAGGAGGAGGAGGAGGAGGTGCTGTGATGTGAGGACCGTGCCCGCCACCCACTGCAGGTGACCTTGAAGTGACAGTTGACTTGAGTGCGTGTGTTTCAGTGTGTGCAATACCTTGTTGTTTTTCCTTCGACGCTCCGGTATACTCGTGATTTGGCATGAACGGTCACTTGTTCAAGCTCAAGAATGCCAGGGTTCCTAAGGGAGAAGATCTCTCAGTGCAGAATTTGACCGGTGGCTTTCTTTTTCTGAGTTTTGGGGGGGGGGTTTGGCTCCACCAAAGCTCCCTTTGGCCCAGCTCTCCGAATGTGGCTTGAGCCTGCTGAACTCTCTTTTTTCTTTTGCAGCTGGGTGCTATTTCGACCTTCTGTTGTGCTCGAGTTCACTGAAAAGATCGAAATTCCGCTTGATTCAGAGCTCAGGTACTTAGTGCGTCCACTTCACCCCACTGGTGTGGTTTGTAGGAGTGCACAGAACAGGGCAAAGAGAGAGAATAACAGAGAGAGACCTTGGTAGAAGCGATTTGGTTTCCAAACACACTCAATCTCCCTCTGCACTGTCCTGCTCTGATTTTGGGGATAAAAAAGGAAAGCTTTGATTTCTGTACCTCTCTCTGTGTCCACAGCCCGCAGCAGTGGCAGTGCAGAGGCAGAGGGACCTATCCTGTGTGACGTGAACTTTGGAAGGTGATGGATGGGTGTTGTGTTGGAAGGGATTAGAGTAATGGGTCAAAAAGGGGTTGAGGAGTAGATTTCCCTACCCCCTGTTGACCACAAATCATCCCCACAATGCTGAAGAGATCCTGCAGTGTGCACTTAACCTCCTACCAGTTTGTGCTGGAAGTGAATGGCTAACATTGCTCTCCTGGGAGAGAGAAAACGTTGATGTTTGTGTTTGTTGCTGTTGCACCAGAAATGAAACCTAGCACTTTCCCCGGGGCCCCTGGCTGTAGGGTCCCAGCTTAGGGTCTGAACTGGAAATGTGTGTTGGCTCGGATCGGTTCCTAGAAGATGAGTAACAAAGCAACTGGACTCCTGTTTATTGTAAAGCAGGTTTTCACTCTCCCTCTTGGCTTCCCCTCCACTTGCACCTTGTAGGCATCACATCCTGCTGCTTCAATTAGCCCCCCATTTTCTACTGCTGAGCAGATTACCTTTCTCGTGCAATGAAATCCTCCTTCCCTTCTATTCCCTGCCCTCCTGTGTTCCTCTGCCCCCCGATGAGTTGAAGACTTTTCGAGTTACCTAGTGCTAAGCAGCTGCCTAAGAGTTTTTGAAGCTGTGCAGTGAGGGCTCTAGTTACGCCTGAACTTCTGACCTTCGTTTTGAACTGCTCCCGTATCCCCACGCGCACTTTCTTTCCCCTGATGATGCTTTTGGCCACCTCACCGAGCTCCTTGTTCACCTTCTGGGGGCTGTGTGTTTTTCTTCATATCTTACCTAGATGGTGGAGTGGGGTAGGATGGGGAGGGAGCAAAGTGTTATCTCATAGCCTTCAGGCTCAGGATGTGGGGGGGGACTGTCCAGAGGTGGAGGCCAGTCGTCCTGCATCCAGAGTCGTGATTAAAAAAGGAAGGATTTAAGACAAATTTGTGCCTCATCCCTGTAACAGAAATGTCCAGCTCCTGGCCCCGCTGAGATGAGCGATAGGAAACGGAGTGAGACTCGCTGCAGGTAGCGAAGAGGAGCTGTGGGTACCCATGAAAACCCCAAACAAGCAGGGAGGTGGCGGCAGTGTAACCTAAGACGATGCTTTCCTAAGGTAGAGCTTTACTGAAGATGTATTTTCCATTTGGGCAGAGAAGGCGGCCCTCACTGCCTGGGAGCAGCACTCTTCAGCCAACACTTGTGTATGATACATAGGAAAAGTTGTGTTTAATAAGATATTTTGTTATAAAGCAAAGTTTTATGAAGATATGGTTGTTTAATATTAGAAGCCTATTTCCTCCCCTTGACCTCCAGTTTGTGTAGGTTCTCCCTTAGCTGCTCCAGTGTCAGAGGCAAAGGACCAATGGGGATTCTCTGACCTTGTTCTGGAGAGCAGCGGCTGCCTGTGTGAGTGTATTTATGGCATTGTAACCGGTCTTAATGGGATGCTGTAACTATTGACCAATTTCCTCAGCACAATTCCATGTCTCGGTTTCAGAGAAGGAAAATAAACAAAGACAATTAAAAGAATGGAATGGGATCTTACAGCAGACCCAAGTACGTGCTCCTAAGGTCATTTGCCCACCGAGGGTTAGCCAGACCCTGGAGGGAACGGTGCTGCCACCACACCAGCTCCCAGCTGGCAGTAAATGATGCTTTTATTTAGGGCAGGCCTGGTGGGAATGGCAGATGGAGGAGGAGAACACCTGCGAGGCCAACAAGCACCACGGAGCTGCCAGGGAATTGGTGCAGACATCCAGAGCAGCTCCCCTGGCTTCAGGTCAGCCAAAGTCCTGCTGTGAACATCATCCCGTTGCCACTCGGTTGGGAAAAGGTTCTTTCTGGACTGTGGTGTTAGGCCATTCCCCTTCCGTGCAGCCAGCAGAGCTAGGCTAGAACTCTTGGATGGTTTCCCAAGGAGAGGAGAGTCCCATCCAGACCCCAGGCACAGTTTATGGGTCCAGATGACTGACTTGGAACAGTGGGACCAAATGATGGGCAACCAGTGCAGTGAAATATCCCAAACTGGCTCGTTTTTCCCTCTAAAACCTTTTGGGAAGGGGTCTTGCGTGTGTGTGTCCTGCTACAGCTTCACAGGGGACTGTGCCTCAAGGTGTTTGGGACCAAAAGTGGGTGCTGAGAGAGCGGGAGGTTGGATTTCAAGCCATGTGGTGTCCTGCAGGGCTGGTGTCCTGGAGCTGTGGGCACACACCCACCTGAGCAAAAGGTCCCTGCTTTGTCACATTCCTTCTTAAGAATCCCAAGTAGAGTCACAAGCTTCTCTGTCTGGCGTGGCCTGCAGTCCCAGAGCTACCTCTGTCAGGAGCTGTTGTGTTGTTCGTGCTAGGTGATGCATGAAGGTCTGTCTGCTGTGAGCAGCTTGCGCAGCAGCCAGAGCACCTGACTGGGAAGGAATTAGGTGACATCCCCACACCAAAGCGTTGCAGGGCTCCCTGTGCTGGGATGAGGAGCTGAGTCCCCGTGGGGTCGGGTTTGATGCCGTTGAATAGCTGTGTTCTGAGCAGATGTTTGAGGAGGGTCGCTTGGGTGCTGATGGTGTGAAGCGCATGGTGGGGCAGCTGACCTCTGCTCAGTTGGTGGGGTTTGTCACCCCTTTGACGGGGTGTCTGCACATCCTGGTGGCCTGGAGCAGCTTGCAGGGCCCACTTGTTGCTTCTGGAGAGAAGCTGGACGAGGCCACGCGGAGGCTCTGCCAGTCGCTGGTGTTTTGCTTGAGAAGAACATCCTGTAGGTTCTGCCTGTGTGTGGATTTGCAGATGCAAACGAGGTGCTGGGAGTACTGCTCCCTCAGTTCTGGGAGGCTGTTCTGTAGGAAGCAGAGACGCCTTCCCCAGAGCCACATTTGAGGGACTGCAGCCATCTCAGCCCTTCGCTTCTGTGATTGCTTCTCTGCACTGCTTGGGAACTTCAAATCTAATTTAAACACGAAGGCCTGTTCTTGCTTCCTATTCGTGATCCATCCCCGTCTCATTTTAAAGGAAGAAAACGGAAGAACAGTAAATCCATCTCAAGATTTTATTCTGGTTTCTCTCGCGGGGAATATTCATCCTTGCTCCCACACTTTGCCTTTGGGTTGTTCGCAGACTTTAGCGGGGGAATTCAGGCCAAATAGGTAATTGGTTTGGATCAGTTCAATAAACTTAATCTAAGTTTTTCACAACCCCCCCTCGGCTGTGTCCTGCGTTTTGCACTCTTTATGTTCCCCGAAGCCAAACGTTTCCCTCCAGCTCACCCTCGCGCTTCAAGAGGGTGAAGGCTGCTGACGTTGCTTTGTTCCACTGGCTGGTGGCGTGAGATGCCCTTTGCTGAATGAAGGGGTCACAGTGCAGGAAGCCCTAGTGCTTGTCTGGATTCTGTGTGTCCGTGGTGGTGACTTATCTCCACCTCCAGGTGAGGAATCCTGGAATCACAGAGTGTTAGAGGTTGGAAGGGTCCTCGGAAGATCATAGAGTCCAACCCCCCTGCCAGAGTGGGACCAAATCTAGGGCAGATCACTCAGCAATGCCCACAGACAGGGCTGGAAGGGCTCCAGAGAAGGAGACTCCACAACCTCTCTGGAGAGCCTGTTCCAGCACTGTGTTACCCTCCTCATGGTGAGGTGGAGCTTCCTGTGCTCGAGCTGGAATCTATTGACCCTTGTCCTGACCCAGGACACAAGTGAAAAGAGGTCCCTGCCTTCTTGACACCCAACTCATGGATTTATAGACATGAATGAGATTCTCTCAGTTTTCTCTCTAGCCTAAAAAACCCAGGTCTCTCAGCCTTTCCTCATAAGGCAGCTGTTCCAGTCTCTTCGTCATCCTCTTAGCCCTCCATTGGACTCTCCAGTAGATCTGTGCCTCTCTTGGACTGGGGAGCCCAGAATTGGATGCATTACTGCAGGTGATGTCTCACCAGGGCAGTGTAGAGGGGGAGGAGAACCTCCCTGGATCCGCTGAACACACTCTTCTCACTACGCTGCAGTTGGAAAAAACCCTTGGGATCATTGAGTCCAACCAACCCTACAACCTTCACCCCTAAACCATATCCCCCAACACCACCTCTAGCCTCAAGCTCTCTCTTACCTCCTCAGTGTCCTCAGGAGGTTTTGCCTTAGGGTTAAAGTGAATTTGACCTCAAGGAGAGGTTTGTAGTTGCTGCTGGGGAGGGCACTATGATCCCAGCAAAGCAGCACTCATGCGCTTAGCCCTCAGCAGGGTGTCTGCCCTGAGCTGGGCTGGTTCCTTTGCTCTGGGCACTGCTGTGCAGCCAGAGCCTCCCTCTCGGGTCTTGGGTCAGGGCACAGGAAGGATGTTTTCTGCTAGGAGAAGAGAAGAACAAAGGGAAAGGGGCTGTAGGTTCAGCTCAGCGCTGCACGGGGAGGGGTTCCCTGTCTGAAAGACAGCAGCCTAGAAGAAAAAGACTTCCCCAAGGAGAGAGAGAGAAAGAGAAACCTAGGTTAAGCCACCCAATTGACCTTGTCCAGGACAAACAGGACCAGAGTGTTAAACTGACAGAGGGGCTGAGGGAAACCGTTTTCACCAGCTTTCTGTCTTACAAAACAGGATGGGAGAGGCGATCGATTTTCCTGTGGCTGTTAGCGTTTTGGCTGGGGATGGGAGGGCATGGAAGGTTAGTGGAGTGGGCACTACTGCCCCTGGAAGGTCAGGCAGGGCTTTTCATCCCCCTGCCATCCTAAAGTAGGTGCTGCTTTAAAAAAAGGGGGGGGAACTCTCCCCCAAAATGCTGTAATGAAAGGAACTACTGATGCAACGCAGGGCTCTTCAGGGCTGAACTTACTGAACAGCCCTCAGGAGCACCCAGAGCCCTAGAGAAAAGTCTGGGGTTTCGAGTGCTGCTTGTTTGGCTGCTGGCAGCCCTCTCCCCTCTCTGTCCCTGATGAAGGGTGGGGAGTGGGTGTGAAAGGGGCACAGGAGAACCTGACTACCCCCCTCCTAGCACAAAAAATGGGTAGGAAAATGCCCCCCCCCCCATCTAAAAGAAAAGTCAGGAGGGAAAATCCCAGTTCTCTTCGGTCTCTTTCCATGAGAACACAGAGCTTGAGCCACGATGGTCTTCTGGGGTTGAGGACTGCCTGTTGGGATCAGGGGAGATGGATTGGGCTGTGGGTGCCTGCAGGAGCAGGGGGATTGTGCCCAGGAGAGACTTCAGCATCGCTCTGTGTCTGTGCCGGGCAGCCCCAGCTCCAGAGTAGAGAGAATCCCCATGGACACTGCAAGAGTGGTAAGAGCGATAAACTACCAGCACTCCCCCGTCACTCAGGTTAAGCCACCAGTCGCTCCTTCCAGATAGAGAGTAGGGGAGCAGGAACAACCCCAGAACCCCCTCTGTCAGATCTGCGGGAGAGAACAGGCGGCACCGGTGAAGTTTATCCCCTGCTGCCTGTAAACGCTGCAGAAAGCTGTGTTACAGAAAATCAAACAAGGCTTGGATGGAAAAGCAACTCCGCTGAGACTCCGGGGCACGGCCTTTAAGCCTCGCACTGTTTAATGCTAATCCTGTAACCCTATATAGATGGGTTGGGTTTTTTTTCCCCCCCACTTACACAAAGGAGGAAGGGGCTCAATTCTTCTGAGAGGACTTTTTTGTTGATCCCTTCAGCGAAAAGCGATGCTGAGCAGCCCAGCTCCGGCTCGCTGACATTTCCATCTGAATCCCACCTGAAGGGGGTGAGCTTGGAGGGGGGTGGAAGAAAGAGGCTTCTCTCCCTCTCCAGGCCAGAATCTGATCTCCAGATTAGCCTGCTGGTTATCAATAGAGGCAACAGTTGTGATTGCAACTCAACACTCCTCCAGCTCTGCAACAGCGTCGAAGGAAACGGACTTTTTCGATCGCCAGAGCGAAGGGACTGGGACATCGTTTCAGTCATCAGCGATAATTGGCAAAGCAGCTGCGGCATGTATTCGCCATTGACATAGGATTGCTCCCCGCTCTACCGCCATCGGTCTAAAATTTCAGGCTCCGTCGCTCCTCCAGGCTACAGATCAGGTTGGTCGCTATTTTTTTAACCTTTCCCTCAATATCTGTCGCTTTCAATGCGATGGCTCAGCGGATGTGGGGTTTACGGTCCTGCCTCCCCAGCCCTGGTGGTCTCTCTCTTGCTTTTGGGTTGCCCTACTCCCCACTAGCCGTTGCCTGCTCTGTTTGTGCGAGTGAATCTGCAGTGACTGGGATTTCCCATCTATTCTGTGATCCCATGTGTAACCCCCCAGCACCTTCCTCTCCCCTCCAAGGCAGGGAGCGTGGCAAAGCCTTCCCTTGGTGGAATGAAGTTTTCTCTATGTGGAACAGGGAGGAACTCCCTTCCTCTGTTGCTTTGAGCTCCTGGCTGTGGCAGTCAAGCGGAAGCGATGCGGGATGGGTGATGTTCCACACCACAGCCCTGTGCTTTCTGCCTTCTGTGGGTTTTCTTAGGAGGAGCTGGATCTGTTGACCCTGTACGCGACCCAAACAGACCCGCAGGGGCAACACAAACGGATGCTGCTGGGTTTTGTAGCTGGTGCATCCACGCAACTGAAAGGCACGGGGCGTATAAAGCCGAGCAGGTAGAATTTATCACTGGAGGGAAGGCAGAGCTACATGCCTGTGGCTCTGGGGTTGGAGCCAGACGCTCTTTAAGGTCCCTTCCAACCTAAACCATTCCACGATTCTATAGTTTGTGTCTCAAGCGGATCAGGCTCTCACAACCCCGTCCCGGGAGCAATACGTGAGCCACCCTGCACGTAGTGAATGGCAGCAACAGGCGAGGAAATCCAAGCAGGTGGTTTAGCAGTGATTTCTATTGGATTAATAACAAGTAACAAATTGCATTAGGTACAGGAGGAATTAGCGCTGGCACAGGGTTCTCTCACTCTCATTTTCCCAGCACTGGATCCGCTCTTCTCTCATTGATTCCTGTGCAGCGAGAAGGTGCCCAGCTGAGTAAATGTTTGTGCTGCTTCCACCCTTGTCTGAAGCACTAAGTGATGCTAAGGATTAGCCCAAGAAATATCTGGAACCCCTCCACTAGAGATGGGACAAGGGGATGGCTCCAAGCTAGCTAGATTTTAGGATGAAACCCCTCCCTGTGAGGGAACTGAGGCCCTGGAACAGGTTGCTCAGGGAGACTGTGGCTGCTCCATCCCTGGCAGTGTCCAAGGCCAGGTTGGATGGGGCTCTGGGCAGCCTGGTCTGGAGAGAGGTGTCGCTGCCCATGGCAGGAGGTTGGGACTGGGGGAGCTCTGAGCTCCCTTCCAACCCAACCCACTCTGGGATTCTGTGACTACAAGAGCAGCTCTGCAGCACAAAGCTGTTCCCTTGGAAGGGAGGCAGAAGCCTCCATCCTCACTGTGAGCAGATCAGGCAGGAATTGCTTTTGAACTATCGGGAGGACAGACGGCCCACGGAGAGAGCTGGGGCTGTTTCAGCTTCCAGACACTGCGTGAAATTAGCAGCAGCCCTTTCCGTGGGGGCACAGGCTGCTTTGACAGTACCTGCAGGGCAATTTGCTGTTATCACCAGGGAGGTCTCATTACACCACTTAACTGAACAGTCATTTCAGGGCTGCCCAGCGGGTGAGGGACCTCTGTCTCGGAAACATCTGCGTGTCGGCAGCAGCCGGGCGGCTGCGGGAAGCGGCAGAGGGGCTGTACCTGGGGTTTGCTCGAGGATGCGGTTTCCCAGCGATGTGATGCACGTCAGGGTTTCTTTCCTTCCCGTAGGATGAACAAACGATCGTTTCTCGGAACCTTGGTGGCTCTTTTGGTGACAACTTGGCGGCAGCAAGGTGAGTGTCCCCTGCTCGGGCACTGGGAGATCCATCATCATCAGTAGTAGCTCAGAAGTAGCCTTGGGAGACACTCTCAGCCCCACGGGTGTGCGAGGACAAGGACCTAGGTATCTCCGTGCTTCCTATAAGGAGGAAGAGGGACAGCTGATGTCAAGGGTGAGCGCTCAGTAGGGTGATGAGTGCCTCTGGGTGGATGAGCACAGGGGTCAGAATTGCACGAGTGACAGCTCAGGAAATGGGAGGTAGGGTGGTCATCAGCCTGAGCAAAGAGCCCTCGTCTCACTGAGAGCAGGGAAGCAGCGATAGTTTCCATCAAACAAGGAGCTGGCATGGGGTGACAAATGGGAAGCTCATGAGGCTGGCAGGGAATATGGGCCACAGAAGTTGAAGTGGAGCCTGAGGAGAAGAAGCTCCATGTGGACTTTATAATGACCTTCCAACCCCTGAGAGGGGCTGTCAGAGGGCTGGGGAAGGCTGTTCTCAAGGGCAGGGAGTGACAGGATGAGGCGTCCTGGTTTGGAGCTGGAAAAGGGCAGAGGGAGGCTGGACAGGAGGACAGAGCTGTTGGAGTTGAGGCTGGGGGATCCCTGGACCAGGCTGCCCAGAGAGGGGTGGAGGCTCCATCCCTGGAGCCATTCAAGGTCAGGCTGAAGGGGGTTTTGGGCAACCAGTTCTGGTGAGTGCTGGTCCAGCTTGTTGAATTGGGGTTGAACTGGATGCCCTTTGGAGCTCCCTTCCCACCCTATGATTTGTGGCTCTGGGGTTTGGCCTTTGAGCTGTTTCATCAGCAGGTCCCTCACCACCTGAAACAGCAGCTCCTGTCATCCTGGAGTGGGGGGACTTGGATCTGCTGTCCTTGTCCCTCTGTGAAGCCAAGGCAGACATCAGGACGCTGTCACAGCTGTATGGGAAGGAAAAGTGCAGCTGCAAACCCTGTGAAGGTCTTGTGGTCACTGAAGGGTCTCTGAAGACCCTGAGCCAACACCTCTAACCCTGCAGTGAGACCTTTGCCTGCAGGAGATGGGGAGTTTTGGTGCTGTCCAAAACCAGAATAGGGCATACTGGTTTGACTGGTCACAGTCACTCCCACCCCACAGCCTTACGGGGTTGAGGCACAGGCTGGTGGCCAGCAGACCCTTGGCATGGCGAGTGAGTCCTCACTAGGGAAGGAGTATGAGGGCAAGGCAGCTGTTTTCTCTTCACAGGAGGCCAGTGCTTGGGGATCAGCAGCCTTGGAGCCCCCTCTCTGAATCCGGGACTGGTCCTGCCATTGCCATCAGGACTCTGTTGTCTCTCTCCTTGCAGCCCACGCCACGTCGAGCCTGTATCCCTTCTGGCAGAACGACACCAGAACACCCAAAGTTGATGATGGCAGCTCTCCCGAGATCAAGATCTCCATCCCATTCATCTTCTTCGGAGCACCGTACAGAAGCATTTACGTAAGTGGAAAAGCAGACCTTCTCCTTCTTCTCCTCGTTGCCATCAGCAGCTGCATTTCAAACGTGCTCTCCCTGACACCAGCAACTGGAAAATTTATGAGCACCTAGCTGACAAGTTCCTAGATTTCATGAACTGATGGGTTTTATGGTGAAGGAAGTCAAAGGTGTATTTAATGGGCTAATGTTTGCAGGGAAGGAGTAGAAAAGGTAATAAATTGTCTCTGTAGGTGATGAAAAGGCAAAGCAAAGCTGAGGCCTCGACTAGAGAAACATTATTATTCCCCTTGCATCACAAGAAAGGGGAACGTGCAGAGATCTGCAGGGGCAACAATAAAAGGGGCAGTGATTTGGACCCCTCTGTAGGTGCTGGAGTAGCTGCTGCTCTGCTCAGATGATGGAGCCTCAGCTAGAGCCTGGCAAAAGGGGACCCTGGTTCCTCTGGGCTGGGCCGAGAGGTTCTACCTGAGAACATCACAACAGGGTCCTGAGTCAGTGCGACCACACACCAGATCCCCAGCGTGGCCATGTGTTGTGCTGAGCTGTTCCCTGACCATCTGTGGCAGGGTCCCAGCTGGGTGGCTGCCATCCTGCTCTCATGGGTGCCATCCCATCCAGCCCTGTTTTTCCAAGCCTTCTCAGGATTTTGTCCTGTTTGGATGACCCTCTTAACCCTTTCGTTACTCTCTGGTAATAAAACGTGTTGTTCTTTCTTTACTCTAAGTTTTCTGTTGAGTTTTGTCAACCCTGAGAAACCCAAAGCAGCACAAAATCATCTGAGTGTGGCTTCCTACACTCAGCCCTTGGCCACCGCTGGTGGGATAGAGTTGAGTGGCTAGTTGAATGGCTACCTCGATGGTCACCAGCTGTCACTCTGTTCACCCAACCGTCGCTCACCCCACGATTTCTGACAAACCAGCAGCTTTCAGCTACCTGCTAGGTCTGGCTCAAGCCTGGTGTCTTCACGCAGGTCAACAACAACGGCGTCATTTCCTTCAACGCGCTGGTCAGCCAGTTCACCCCAGAAGCCTTCCCCCTGACAGATGGCCGGGCCTTCGTCGCGCCCTTCTGGGCCGATGTGCACAACGGCATTCGGGGAGAGATCTACTACAGGGAGAGCACAGACCCCGAGCTGCTGAGGAGAGCCTCCAAGGACATCCGCAAGCACTTCAAGGACATGTCCTCCTTCTCCGCCAGCTGGATCTTCATCGTCACCTGGGAAGAAGTCACGTTCTATGGAGGGAGCAGCACGACTCCAGTAAGAGGCGTCAGCCATGCTGGGTGCCGTGGGGTGGGGGAGCGTGGCGGGGGGATGTTCCTCAGTGTGATAGAGTGACCTTTATCAGGTGGGATTTGAATGGAGGACCTTTTGCTTTTCAAACTGATGCTGTTTCCATGGACACGCGACAGCCCGAGATCCCTTCTCCTAATCCTTTTCACCGAAGGAATGTTTGGAACTGGGGACTGCCTTGCTCTCAGGCTTCTGGAGTCACTGTCTTCAGGGTGTTTTCTCCAGCTGGCTACAGAGCAGAGGCTCTGTCTCCCAGATCACTGATTGCTTGGGACAAGTGACAGACAATTCTTTTTCCATCTTTGTTTTCCTCCTTCTCTCTCTCTCAATAGAGTGGGAAGCACCTTTTGCGGTGTTAGGAGCCTGGCAGGTTTCATCTGTACTGGGAGGAAGGAGGAGGAAAAGCAGCTGGGTTGGGGCAAAAGGCACCAGCTGTGAATTTTCTCTCTTTTCAAACCTTTTCTTTGCTTTTTCTGTTCATGAATTCCTTATCTCTGTAATAATTCCATGGATTTTGCTCTTGAGCCCAAGAGGAATAAGCAAAACCAGAACATCCAGGGCATTAAGAGCTTTTAAACGTCTCCTTAATAAATGAGCTGCAGCCACAGCTGATGTCAGGAGGACTGGGCTGGGCTGTTGCTGGGATGTAATTCTCCTCCTGCACTGGGCACTGGGGAGGCCTCTCCTCCAGTCCTGGGGGCAGTGCTGGGCCCCTCACTGAGATGGAGGGGCTGGAGTGGGTCCAGAGGAGCAACAAGGCTGGGGAAGGGACTGTAGGGAAAGGCTGATGGGGAGAGATTGAGGGAGCTGGGGGGGGTTAGCCTGGAGAAGAGGAGATTCAGGGAGGAACCTTCTCACTATATATAACTAACTAAAGGGAGGTTGCAGTCGGGTGGGGAATCCAGCTCTTTTCCCAGGCAGCTAGTGATGAGAGGGCAGGGTCTGAAGCTGCCAGGGGAGGGTTAGGTTGGCTGTTAGGCAGCCCTTCCCCACGGAAAGGGTGCTCAGAGCCTGGACTGGANTCTGAGGTCCTTTCCAACCTCACTCATTCTATGCTAGAGGCTGTGTGGAAGCTCTGTCGGGGGCACCGACCAACAAACGCCCATGCTGTTTGTACTGTGGGTTGTTTAGGATTAGCCTGGGTGCCAAAAGCTGGCTGCTTCTGCCTGGAGGAGTTGGCTTTGATAAACCATTCCACTTCTCTTCCATTTGTTAGAGAGGCTCGAGATGTAATGCATATTTTTTTCCCCCAGCCCTGGCAGCGCTTGCAGAGGAGAAAAAAAAACCCCTACATATATATATATATATATTTGCAGACAGCAAGCAATATAGAGACTCGTGTATTGCCTGAGGAATTACATTAGCAACACAATGCAATCTGTTTTGTTACAGAGCAGCCTCCCCCCTCCCTGTTCAGTAGCGGCCAGGGCGCTCCGAGTGGGAACACGTGGAGCAGCACAGTGCAACTTAAGCAGGAAAATTCATCGCAGTGCAGAGAAGCTGCAGGAAACTCTTTGGTGAACGTGGCCTCAGGGATCCTGCCGCTCCTGTCGCCCGATGGCACTCGAGCGAATGGGTTTAGCTCCCAAGAGCCTTGTTAGACAGCTGGGGTGCTCCATGTACACGTGAACACTGAGCAGGGGAGTGCGTGTGGACCGATGTTTAGGACAAGGGGGATGGCTTCAAGCTAAAAGAGGGGAGATGGAGATGAGATCTTAGGAGGAAATCCTTCCCTGGGAGGGTGCTGAGGCTCTGGAACAGGTTGCCCAGGAAGGCTGTGGCTGCTCCATTCCTGGCAGTGTCCAAGGCCAGGTTGGCTAGGGCACCCTGCACTGGTGAGAGGTGCTGCTGCCCATGGCAGGAACTGGGTGATCTTTAAGGTCTCTTTTAACCCAAGCCGTTCCCTGATCATGAAGTGCCCCTAACGAGGAGTCATCCTAAACCTCCTGGTACCAGCTCAGCTCCTGACTCTGCTCCAAGAGGGATCTGACTGGGGCTGGTTTGTTTCTAGTGTTGCTGCCTTTATGCAGCTGTGTCTGACCTCTTGGTGAGGAAGTGTGCCAAGGGGGTGAAGAGAAAATGGGGTGCAGGAGGCAGAATCCCAGGAGAATGATGCCTGAGCTTCTCGTTACCTTGCTCTCCTGTCTGTCCTGGTGTGCACTGAGCCAACTGCAACTGCTGTGAAGAGCAACTGCACCTCCTGCTCTCCCCAGCAGCTCATCCAGGCTGCTTCGCCTCCGTTCTCAAGATTTCTCTTGGCAGGAGCCTAATTCACCTTGGAAGTGTCATTCCTTGTGGCATGAGAGTAGTGAGTTGAGCCATGGGGCCCCCCTCACTGATCCTGAGGCATTTGTGTTCACCTTAGCACCAGTAATCAAACTCATGGGTTTACTGGAAGGGAAGGTTAAGTGGTGCAAAGTGACCCCCAGCCCCTCGGTTCTGCTGTCTGCAGAGCAAGAGAGAGCATTCTCCCCCTTTACTCTGCTCTTGTGAGACTCCACATCGAATCCCATGTCCAGTTCTGGTGTCTCCAACACAAGGAGGACATAGAACTGTTGGAAAGAGTCCAGAGGAGGCCACAAAGATGATCCAGGGGCTTGAGCACCTCTGCTTATTCAGGACAACCTGAGAGTTGTTCAGCCTAGGGAAGAGNAGATCTGAGGGAAGTGCAAGGGTGGAGAGACTCTGGAATTGATTGCCCAGAGAGGCTGTGTCTGCCCCCTCCCTGGAGGTGTTCAAGGATAGGCTGGATAAGGCCTTGAGCAACCAAGTCTGGTTGAGAGGGAGGTTGGAGTAGATGAGCTCTGAGGTCCCTTCCAACCTGAACCAGTCTTTGACTGCCCCTTGTTGATGCAGATGACTCGGCTCTCTCTGCTTGCAGTGCTCAGGGGTCACTGGCAGGGTAGACCCTGATGCTTTCTGGCATGAGATGTTATTCCCCCTCTCAGCTGATAATTTCATGTGTGGCTGTAGTTTCCTTCCCAGTTTGCAGGTCACTGGGCTCCTACTATTTTTCTTGAATAGGTAAAGAGGGGCATCTTAATCTACACTTCACCCCCTGCTGAAGTCCTGTAGCTCAGAGGCAGGAGGAGCAGTTGATCAGGGCATGATCCTGGCACAGATGTGCAGGAAAACAAAAAGCTGAGAGCAGTGATTGAGCGTCAGTTCCCAGCGATGACCTCTGCTGCTGGATCTGCACTGACAGAGGGGGTGTCTCAAGGGGAGAGATCTTCTGTCTTTCTGTGCAGCCTCGCAGGGAAGGAGCTCAGGGCTGTGCTGCCAAAGCCTGGTGCCCTTCCTGCCCTGCCAGCCCTTCCTGTTGCCCGAGTGGCTGTGGAGCTTGGGGGGCTGGAAATGCAGAGTCATTTGGAGTGAGAAGAACAACGCCAACAGCAGACTGAGCAGGTACAAGGGGATTTGGCAGCCAAGCCCAGCACATCTGATCTACATGGCTGACTTGAGTGTAATCCACCGGTACCAGTCCTGAGGGGTGTGAAGGAAGCGGGTAAGATAATGCAGCGAGGAACAACGCTGAGATAGTGTAATGGAAGGGAGATAACGGGTGGAAACAACCCTAATCCTGATGATCCCTTCTCCCTACGAGTTTATTCTCATGCTGCCATCTATTGGCGTTAAACTGGATCGAGATGGTCTTGGCCATTCAGGCAGAGGTGGCAGAAGGGATGGAAGAGTATTTCAGGTCTCGTTTGGCTTCTTCACTCTTCACTGTGAGACTCCTGCACCTCACCCAGGCGAGCAACGAACACAGCAGAAGGGCAGGCAGGGACCATGAGGAAAGCACTTTGACCTGTGAATGCGCTTGTGGTTTTCCACAGGTGAACACTTTCCAAGCTGTCCTGATCACAGACGGAGTGTCGTCCTTTGCCCTGTTTAACTACCATGAAATCAGCTGGACCACAGGCACGGCCAGTGGAGGGGACCCACTGACTGGTCTCGGTGGAGTGGTGGCCCAGGTGAGGTTCTTTTGTCTCAGTTTCTCTCACATCCACACTACCTGAACACTGAAATCCCTTTGAAGCTGAAGGTCTCCTGAGGAGTTGTCGTGGGGGACAGAGAAGTGTGGAAGCACATCGCTGCTTTGCTATAGATTGGGTACTCTCGTTTCCTTCTCCTGAGATAAAATTTGCTCTCTCTCTGTTTCAGGCTGGATTCAATGGTGGAAACATCACCAACTTCTTCAGCATGCCAGGCTCCAGAACCCCAGACATAGTCAACATCGAAGAAACAACCAATGTCAACATCCCTGGCCGCTGGGCTTTCAAAATAGATGGCAGAGAAATTGATCCGGCCAACGGCTGCAGTCTGAGAGGTAAGAGGGAAGCGACATCGCTGCCGTTCAGCTTTTGGGGTGCAGTGTTGGGATGCTGATGGAGAGGAGTCAGGCTGCTGCACAGTTGGTTTTGCCAAAGCCTCCCCTCAAGGGGTCAGAAACACGTGAGTGGAGTTTGGGTTCTGTGCACATCTCTGTGCTGCTGCACACGGCTTCCAGCAACAACTGTCAGTCTGTCCATGGCAAACTTTCTTCCCAGACAGAGTGGGGAGGCCTTGGCACAGGCTGCCCAGGGAGGGGGTGGAGGCAGCATCCCTGGAGGGGTTCAGCAACCAGGGCAGCCAAGAGGTTTGAGGAGCTGGGGTAGTGGTTGGGGGTTGCAGGGCGAGCAGTTGAACTTGATGATCCTGAAGGCCTTCTCCAACCTTGATGATGATTCAGTGATTCTGTGAAAAGAAGTGTGAGATGACTTGAAGAGAAGACGTGGAGCTTGGTCATTTGTGTCAGCCCCACTGGAGGTTCCAGCTGCCAACCCTAGGAAGAAAGGCTGGGCTTTGCAAAGCGGCTGGAATCCAGTCTGGGCTTTGCAGAGGTTCATGTTGGACAGCTGGTTGCCCTCCTCGAGAGGAGTTTCAGCATGAGGGGTCAGAGTAGAGGGGTCCTGCCATATCTACTGGTGCTCCTTTGCCCAAATCCCTTCTGCACCAAAAGCAGTAGCCCTTGCAAGCGGGTCCTATGAAGAGATGATGTTTGGTGCAGAAAACAGCTTGTTTTTTGGTAGTTTAGAGGGAAGAGAACAAAAAGTTGTGGAGGTAGCTTGAGGCAGCGCACGGTGGAAGCCACGCGCGTGAGAAGTGT
Source organism: Upupa epops (assembly GCA_013397515.1). NCBI lineage: Eukaryota > Metazoa > Chordata > Aves > Bucerotiformes > Upupidae > Upupa > Upupa epops. The sequence continues at coordinate 123,674 of VZRI01011499.1, forward strand.
GAAAGTCAGCCAGATGGAGGAGAGGGAAACTCTCACGGGTATCTGCCACCCTGGTTCTCCCGTCTTCCCTCTGCCTCTCACATCTCCCACCAGCCAAACCTGCCTCCTTTTATAGTTCCCCCATGTCACAGCTCTGCTCAGTCTCTTGCTGAGCGATCACCCGGTGCTTCCCGTCGTGGCTGGTGTGTGGTGTGAGGTGTGGAAGCTGCAGATCAACAGCTCTTGGGTTTCATAACTACTATGAGCCCTCTGAATGGAGTGAGTTGCTTCTGGGCTACTGATGGCGGAGCTGTTCTTTGACTGGCAAAGTGAATGGAGGAATTGTGGAGCTGGAGGAGAGCGACAGAGCTGGAAAAGGTCTCCAGTGGACCCTCGCTTTGAGGAAATGGCACCAACAGCTTGTTTCCTGCGATCCTGAAGCAGAATGACAGCGCTGGGTGTCCTCACGGGACACAGGAAGGACTAGATTTCACGTTAACCAGCGCTGCCCTTGCATTTGTCAAAGTGCTCATGGGGACAACCTGAAAAGACAGATCAACATTGAAAATGACGTCTGGCGATCGCAGCAGTTTGCTGAGAGGCTCTTGCCAGGAGTCCTGTGCGCAGAAAGCAGCTGAGAAGCCTGGCAGCAGGTGGTGGCCTTGGTCCTAGGGCCAGCAGACCCCGCCAAGGACCGATGCGGTGCACTTCGTGTTCCTCCATTTAAAGAAGTGATGGGTTTTTCCCTTTCTGTCTTTCTAGGGCAGTTTCTCCGTCAAGGGGAGATCTTCTGGGACAATGTTAACTGCACCACCAAGTGCCGCTGCCTGGACTTCAACAATGAGATCCTCTGCCAGGAGATGGCTTGCGGCCCCTATGAAGTGTGCGAGCTGAAGACTAAGTTCTTCCAGTGCGTGCCGGTGGAGAGCAGCACCTGCGTGGTGTTCGGAGATCCGCATTACCACACCTTCGATGGCTTCCTCTTTCACTTCCAGGGTTCCTGCTCCTACCTCCTCGCCAGGCAGTGCTGGCCAGGCTCCCAGCTGCCCTACTTCAACGTGGAGGCCAAGAATGAGAACCGAGGCGGCTCCTCCGTCTCCTGGCTGAGGGATATTTTTGTGGAGGTCTACTCGCACAAAATTGTCCTCCCCAAGGGCAGCTTTGGGAAAGCAAAGGTAAGAGATCTGCCGAAAGGGGACAGCTAGCTGGGTCAGCTCCTCTGATGTGGCAGCAAGACCATGGCAGCAGCCCAGAGTGTGGGATGGCACTTGTGGGATGTACTTCCTCAGGGACAAGCGCGGGTGATAGTCTTGGTGGCAGATGTCTCTGTCTTATTGGTGGCCATCCTTCTCTGCATGTCCCTAACCCTAGGACTCCCTAACTGAGCTGTGTGTCTCCTGTGTCCCAGTACCCTCTTTGCTGTGCCAGCTTAGTCATCTGATGTTGTTCCTGCAGGTGGATGACTTGATGGTGTCCCTACCCATCTCTCTGGAACTGGGTGCAATAAAAATCTACCAGAGCGGCTTGTCCACAGCCCTGGAGACTGACTTTGGGCTGCTGGTGACCTACGATGGAGAGCACTACGCCTCTGTCTCCATCCCAGGCACGTACATCAACTCCACATGCGGTCTGTGTGGGAATTACAATAAAAACCCTGAGGACGACGCCCTCCGCTCCGACGGGAGGTTGGCCATGTCCGTGCCAGAGCTGGGGGAGAGCTGGCAGGTGCCACATCCCGATCGGAAATGCTCCTCGGGCTGCTTGGACAACTGCAGCGTCTGCGATGCCGACACCGAATCGCTCTACTTCAGCTCTGACTACTGCGGCTTCCTCAACAAGAGCGGGGGGCCACTGTGGGAGTGCGGGGCTGTGCTGGACCCCACCGCCTTCGTCCACAGCTGTGTCTACGACCTCTGCAGCGCACGGGACAATGGCACCGGGCTGTGCCAGGCCATCCAGGCGTACGCTGCTGTGTGCCAGGCCCTGGGCATCACCGTGGGAGAGTGGCGCACACAGACAGGCTGCGGTAAGTGTCTGAGTTGGGGAAGGGCTGGGAGAGCAGCTGAGAGGACTGGGGTGGTTTAGTCTGGAGAAAAGGAGGCTGAGGGGAGACCTTATTGCTCTTTACAGCTAGCTGGCAGGAGAGTGGAGAGAGCTGGGGGTCGGTCACCAGTCCCCAGTGATAGGACAAGAGGAAATGGCCTCATGTTGTGCCAGGGGAGGGTTAGGTTGGGCATCTTCCCTGACAGAGTGGTCAGGGGTTGGAACAGGCTGCCCAGGGAGGGGGGGAGTCACCACCCCTGGAGGGGTTCAACAAACAAGCAGCTGTGGCCCTGGTAAACAGGGTTTAGTGGGCAGGGTGGGGTTGGCTTGGTGGTTGAACTGGATGATCTTGGAGGTCTCTTCCAACATTAATGATTCTGTGATTCTCTAAGTGCCTGTGTGCTTGTGCTGGCATTCGTCACCCTTGAAGGAATGGGGGGGATTTGAGGTGTCTGCCCAGGTGCTCCCAGATAAAGGGGGATGCATCCAGGCAAGGAAGCTGTCTGAGGTGGAGGGAGTTGTGTGAGAGCCAGCTGGTCTCTCCTCTCCACAGCATTAGACTCTTGTGCCAGCAAAATCAGGGACACAGTGGGAGTTGTACATTGCTCTGCAGGCAGTCAGCTGTGGGAGATGGAGGCTGGACCAGAACCAGCAGTGGCTGCTGGCACTGTTTTTGGCCCACCTTCCTCACTTGTGGCATTAAATAGCTGCAGGTGGCTCGATGGCTCTGAAGAAGCTGTTGCCTGCATGAAAGGAACAGCTAGGGAAGTGGGGAAAGGGAATGGAAGGACCAGTTCTACCATCGAGCAGAGCTCCTGGTTCTCTCAGCGTTGTCTCTGCCAGGAGTCAATGAGGTGACTGGCCCTGAATCATGCCGTAACCTGCTCCTCCTGTTTGTCCCTGTTCTGTGCCCACAGCAATGGCTGTGCAGTGCCCAGAGCTCAGCCACTACTCAGTGTGCACCAGCAGCTGCCCTGCCACATGCTCTGACCTCACAGCCCCGCTGGCCTGTTCCTCCCCATGCGCCGAGGGCTGCGAGTGTGACGAGGGCCATGTCCTCAGCACCGACCGCTGCGTCCCCATCCCCAAGTGTGGCTGCGACGTGGATGGCCGCTACTACGCCGTTGGCGAGTCGTTCTGGGCCGTGGCAGACTGCTCGGTGCAGTGCCAGTGCGAGGAAGGTGGGGAGGCCAAGTGCTTCAACACCACCTGCCCTGAAGGAGAGGTCTGCACCGTCGAGGATGGCTACCGAGGATGCTATCCCAAGCGGGAGACGTTGTGTTTGGTGGGGCAGAACCAGGTGCTGCAGACGTTTGATGGTATCAGCTTCCCCTACCCGCTGGAGCACTCCTACACGCTGCTCAAAACCTGCCCAGAGAGACCAGAATTCATCGAGGTGGACATCAGCCAGAAGAAGCCAGGATTTGCTCCCAACGGGCCACGTGTCGTGCGGATTCAAGCAGCCGGCCAAGAGGTGAAGATTGGAGGCACCAGTCTGTTGGATATCAAGGTAAAGGTGCAAGGTGACCCACCCCAAGGCCAGAGTGGGATGGGGAGGTTTGCACTGTGGTCCGGAATGCCTTGGAAGAAGGGCTTTGGGGTCTGTGACCCTGATCTGTTGCCCTGTGTTGGGGCTTTGGGTAGCAAGGTGGCACCTGGAGGAACTCCATGTGGGCCACCACTGTGTGTAGGCTCTTTAGGTGTCTGCAAAGTTGTTGTCCCACCACTATTATTCCTGTCAGCTTTTGGATCAGCTCTGGAGACTCCTGATGTTGTTTCACTCCTCAAGTAGTTTTTATCCCTGGAAAAAATTTCTCTGTGGGGTAAAAATCTACGAAAGAACTGAACAGGCTCTTGGCCTTGGGGCTGGGTTGAGACCAGGAAGGGTTTAGGGTACTCAGTGTGGTGTAGCTGGCAGATGGGAATGGTCCTGCAGTCACATCTGCCTGAAACATCTTGATCTGCCTGGCATTTGTAGGTGAACAGTTACGATGTGGAGCTGCCCTACTTCCACCCTTCTGGCCGCCTGGAAATCTACCGTAGTGACAACGGCACTGTGGTGGAGTCTGAGGGGCTCCTGACTGTTGGCTACTATGATTCTGGCCTCCTGGAGATCCACCTTTCCACCACCTACTTCAACTGCACTGGGGGCCTTTGTGGCTTCTTCAACGGCAATGCCAGCGATGAATTCTGCCTGCCCAAGGGCAAGTTCACAGACAACCTGGAGCTCTTCCTGGAGAGCTGGACCACATTCGATGAGATCTGCAATGGAGAGTGCGGGGACCTCCTCAAGGCTTGCAACAACGACTCGGAGCTGCTCAAGTTCTACCGGAGTCGCTCCAACTGTGGCATCATCAACGACCCCACCAACAGCTCCTTCCTGGAGTGCCACAGCGTGGTCAATGTCTCAGCCTACTACAGGACCTGTCTCTTCCGCCTGTGCCAGAGCGGGGGCAACCAGTCAGAGCTGTGTGACTCGGTGGCACGCTACGCCGGAGCCTGCAAGAACGCCGAGGTGGACATTGGCCAGTGGAGGAGCCACAGTTTTTGCCGTGAGTTCACCAAAGCTTTTAAGTACCCGGAGTGGGAAGAAGAGGGCACAGGCTCTACCAACATCAGGCAGAGTCTTTTTGTTGGGAGCTACAGGCATGCAGAGGTAGAGCAGCTTTTCTTAGGGATTGCCAGGATGTATCAGCTCTCTTTTCTCCGTCTCCTCTCGTCACCAGCCAGTAGCCCTTACCCACTGCTTAGCTTCTCTGTGTCCAAGCTGAAAGACACTCACTAGCAGAAGGGGCTGCTTGGGAGCTGCTGGCATGAGATGACTGGACTCGTACAAAGGGGTGGGGTGGAGGTGCCTAAACCTGGCAATCTGGGCCAATTTTCCCACTCTCCTCTCTACCAGTTGACCAAAGATGGGCTTTGCTGTTGAAGGAGGGGGCATGGTGGGGCTGGTCTGGCAGCTGGACTTGGTGATCTTGTAGGCTGCTTCTAACCTCTATGAGTCTATGATTCTGTAAGAGCTGTGCCTGGTAGAGCTTTCTGCCTCGAGAGAGTACAGTGTGTCCCAAGGTTCTCCTGCACAGCCTAAGGGAGGGAACCCATGGTAGGAATGTGATGCCTCACAAGCTCAGTGGAAGCACCTTGTGCCAACACTACAAGCAGCTCTTGTGCTGGCACAGACAGATCTTCTGTTGAATCAGTTTTGGGGTGGCGTTTCAGGAAGCATCAGATGCAGTCTAGGAGAATTCCGGAGCTGCAGATGGTGCCTGGCAGCTCCACACACCACCAGCAGAGGATGACTTGAATAACACTGGGTTTTAGCTGTCTCTGAACTTACTGTTTGTGGGGAAATGTCCATAAAGCAGAAGAGAATGTGAAAATGCCCCCAGTGCAAGTATATGCTTTTGGGGCAGCCCTTGTCTCTGCCATGGAAGTCTGAGGGGAGTGAGTGCAGCCTTGTACCCTGGGAAATAGCAGGAGCACATGGTGAGACAGGGCTGTGAGCAGGGCAATGATTGAGAGAAGGGGCTGCAAAGGGGATGAGAAGAGCTGGTGGTAGGAATTGCTGGGATTGTTTCTTCTCTTGCTTTTGCAACTCAGGTTCAAGATCTAGAGTTTAGGGCCGTGGTTTAGCAGTGGGTTGGGGCAGTTGGGTTAACGGTTGGACTCGATGAGCTTAAAGATCTTCTCCAACCTTCCATATTGCTGGGCATTGCAGCTCTCTCCTGCCCAGAGAACAGCCACTTTGAGGAGTGCATGAGCTGCGTGGAAACCTGCGAGACCCTGGCCACAGGTCCTGTCTGTGCTGACACCTGCTCAGAAGGCTGCCAGTGTGACGAGGGCTTTGCCCTGCGCGGCACTCGCTGCATCCCCCGTGGCGAATGCGGCTGCAACTTCGAGGGGAGGCAGCTGGCCACCAACCAGACCTTCTGGATGGACATTTCCTGCCACTTCCTCTGCTACTGCAATGGATCCGACAACAGTGTGTACTGCGAGAACGTCTCCTGCAAGGATGACGAGTACTGCCTGGAGGAGAATGGCCTCTACTACTGCCACGTCCGCACTGACGCCTCCTGCATCATCTCTGGCTACGGGCACTACCTGACTTTTGACGGCTACTCTTTTGACTTCCAGAGCAGTTGCGCGCTGGTCCTGTGCACCACCATCACCCGGCCCATGGTGGAGCGCTCGGACACGTTCCCAGCGTTCACTGTCACAGCCAAGAACGAGGATCGGGACACCTCTCTGGCTCTGTGGGTGAAACAAATTGAAGTGGAGGTCTTCAACTACAACATCGTCATCCACCGGGCCTACAAATACACTGTGCTGGTGAGTGTGGGGCTGTGAGGGCTGGGGTTATCGCTCCCTGCTGTGGCAACCAAACTGCAGAGCAATCCCCTAGGCATGAAGCCAAGGTTTTCCAGCGGTTGGGAAGGGCATACACTTGGGTTCATTCCTTGGGTGCTGCCAGGCTCAGCTTTTGGAGGGGGATTCCATTTGGATGCTTGGTTGTGGCTGTAGAGTTGAGGTCAGCACAGTGCTCTAGGAGCACCGAGCTGCTCTCATTCATGGCCTCCCCTGGCACCTCTGGTTATCGTTCCCACTCTCGGTGTGTCTTGTTGACAGGTCAATGATGAGCGTCTCTACCTTCCCCTGAAGCTGGGTCAGGGCAAAGTGAACATCTTTGCCTTTGGCTTTCACATCGTGGTCGAGACTGACTTTGGCCTGAAGGTTGTGTACGACTGGAAGACCTTCCTCTCCGTCACCGTCCCTCGCAGTTTCCAGAACCTCACCTACGGCCTCTGCGGCCGCTACAACAGCAACCCCGAGGATGACCTGGTCACCTCCAGCGGCATTCCAGCCACCAGCATCGCCGACTTCGTCCAGAGCTGGGCAAAACGGGATGCGTTCTGCCGTGTGGGCTGTGGCGACCGCTGCCCTGCTTGCGGGAAGGTGGAAGGCTTCTGGAAACCCCAGCAGCTCTGCAGCCTCATTCCCAGCCAAAGCGGTGTCTTCGCCAAATGCCACAGCAAGATCAACCCCAGCTTCTTCTACAAGAACTGCCTCTTTGACACCTGCGTTGACGGAGGGGCCATGCAAACTGCCTGCAGCTGGCTGCAGAATTATGCTAGCACGTGCCAAACGCAGGGCATCGCCATTACCGGTTGGAGGAACTTCACCTCGTGCTGTAAGTGCCACCTCCAGGTCCTTCTTCTCCAAAGGTCCTTCGTGGGGTTGTCCACTGTAGCTGTAGCACTTGCTGGAGCTCACCCTGTGGAGAGGTAGGAGAGAACCATGTGGAGCACCAGCAAGGACCTGCCATCGGCCCAGACGTGTCCTGCACCTGCATGGTCAGTGTCTAGGGTTGGCCCTGGGGATCCCAACCTTTCCTGCTGGATTTGAGGACAGTCAGCTGAAGCTGTGCAGTAGCTGTGCCTGATTCACCAGATCCACCAGCAGCAGGGCATGGGAGGCCGATGATCTGGTGGCCAGTCTCCTCCATGCTTGGCCGAGGGTGTGAGGTGGAGTTGGGGGATCAGGTGTAGGGCGTGAGCTGTGTGCAGTACAGGGAGAGCAGGGATGGCTAGGGGAAAGCCTTAAGCTGGGGAGGTTTAGATTAGACATTGTGAAACATTTCTTCCCCAATAGAGTAGCCAGGGGTTGGAACAGGTTGCCCAGAGAAGGTGGGGGGAGTCACCATCCCTGGAGGGGCTCAACAAATGAATAGTTGTGGCCCTAGGGACCAGGGTTTAGTGGGCAGGGTGGGGTTGGGGGGACAGTTGGACTGGGTGAAGTCTCTTCCAAGCTTAATGATTCTATGGATTTCAGAAGGTAGCAGCCAGTCATGGGTAAACAGGAATCGGGTGTCAGCGTCAAAGCCAGCACTGTGTGTTTGCTCTAACAAAGCTGCCTGCCCTCGTCAAGAAGATTACGATGTGATGTTCAGTTAGGCTCCTGAGGACTGGGACCACAAGCCTCTCTGGCAGCTAATTTATCTGGCAAATCAGCTGGGAAGTAATTGTCTTTGCTAACAAGGCTGAAAATTAAATTCATGTTGCTCTGCCTTCTAATGAGCAAACTCTTGGCTCCAAAGGCACCGCTCTCATGGGGCAGGGGTGGCAAAGCCATTGGCTGGCACCTGGCACATGGGTCTGGAAGAGTCCCCAGGAGGGCATGGGGAGAAGCAGCCTGGCCTAGCTTATATCCCCTGGATATAGGGGGATAGCTTATATCTCCTCACTTGGAGAGCACAGAGCTGCCTGAAAGGGGTCAGAATGAGCATCCCTCTTGCAAAGGAGACCTCTGTGTGGTGTCACTGAGCGGGTCTGATTGCAGGAGAACAGGGAGCACAGGGGAAAGGCTCGTGGGGATTGGGCATGAAATGCTCACAGACATGGTGAGTAATGAAGATGTGCTGCTCGGTTTGGACTAGGCAGCTGGCAGGATCATAGAATGTGCTAGCTGGAAGGGACCTTTAGAGGTCATCTAGTCTGATCCCCCTGCAGTGAGCAGGGACATCTCTAACCAGATGAGGATGGAGGGATAAAGGCTGCCTTTTCCCTTCAATTGGATGTCTGGGAGCTTCAGGTCCCTCTCTGGGCAACTTGGCAGGCGAATTAGCTGCCCAGGGACACCATCAGTGGGGCTAAAGCCCCACATGTGGTTGGCTGCTAGGTTGGCTTTGGCCAGGGAGCTAATGTGTACCTGCTTTGTCCCCTGGTAACAGCTGTCAGCTGTCCCCCCAACAGCCACTATGAGAGCTGTGTGTCCCTGTGCCAGCCCCGCTGCGCTGCCATCCGCCTCAAGAGCGACTGCAGCCACTACTGCGTGGAGGGATGCCAGTGCGACCCTGGGTACGTCCTCAACGGCAAGAGCTGCATCCTTCCCCACAACTGTGGCTGCTACTCTGACGGCAAATACTACGAGGTACCACCCTCACCTCCTTCTCCTGGGGCTTTCTCCCACCCTCATTCTGAGATGTGTCCTGCCCTGAGTGGGGATGGCAGCCAGGCAAGGCTGGGCAGTACCAGGGTGGAGAAGAAAGGGGTGCCCTCTTGTGGGGTGCTGCCAAGTGAGTCTTGCTAGCACAAGGGTGACTTGGGTGTCAGGCAGGTGCAGGAGGGAACTGGCAGAGTAGAGGAAGAAAAGGTTGTGACTCAGAAGACAGGCTTTGATGAGCACTAAAGCCCAGTGCTGTATGACCATGCTGTTCTAGGTCTTCCACACAAGCAGGAATTGCTGTTTCACATGGAATTCACTTAGCTACTGGATTTTATTTGGAAGCAGCTTGTTGTGCTAGTGGTGTTGCTACTGTTTTACTGGGTTGTGGTTTGTGTCAACAAGGTGCCTTTGCCAAGCCCCACAGCCATAAGGAGCCAGTACTGGGGTATGGTCACATGGAGACTGTAGTGGATGGGTTGGTCAAGAAACAGGTCAAGAGGATGAGGGAGGTTGTGCTGGCAGTCAAAGTGCCTGTGAGATAGCAGAGATGCTCAAGGGAGCTGTCAGCATGTTCTTTGTCTGTTGCCCTTTGTCCTCTCTGCCCACTGTTGCTTGCCATGTAGCAGAGGGGCATAAACCCAGTAGGTCATGGGTCCCCAGCCCTGCCTGCCAGTGATGGGTCCCTCTCTCAGCCCAAGCAGCTATTCTGGAACGGAGACTGCACCCGACGGTGCCGCTGCTTCCGACGCAACCTCATCCAGTGTGACCCGCGGCACTGCAAGTCGGATGAGGAGTGCGCCCTGCGCAACGGTGTCCGCGGCTGCTTCAGCACCAGGAGCTCCTTCTGCCTGGCAGCGGGTGGTGGAGTCTTCCGCACCTTCGATGGAGCCTTCCTTCGTTTCCCTGCCAACTGCGCCTTTGTCCTCTCAACCATCTGCCAGAAACTGCCCGACTTCTCCTTCCAGCTCATCATCAACTTTGACAAGTGGTCCTCGCCCAACCTCACAATCATCTCCCCTGTGTACTTCTACATCAATGAGGAGCAGATCCTCATCAGCGACAGGAATACTGTCAAGGTAAACTCTCATGGTAGCTGTCTGCCCCCACGGAGCAGAGCTGTGGGCCAGCTGCTGAGGAGGATGGCTTGTGTGGCCACATGATGGTCTCCATGAGGGCCACAGAAGGCTCTGTCTGTGTCTCTGCATCCTAATCAAGGCAGATCTGTGGTTAAAGGATGTGGCCATCATCTGTTGGGGTTTGGGAAGGGACACCAACCAGAACAAAAGGGCTGGCACAAGGTGAGACCATCCACAGCCTGGGAGTTTGTAGTCGCCAGGTCTGGATGGCACGGGCAGAGCACTCCTTTTGAGGAGGGATACAAAGGGCTGGCTCTTGCTGTGGTGCTGCTCTGACTATGAAGAGCAACATCTTGTTGGACTTCTCTGGCCAGGGATGGCTCCCAAGCTGGAGTGTTTGTATGAGTTGGGTTCCCTGTGGGTCACAGCCTCATGTGGGCTTTTCAGGGAAGTGTTGTGCTCAGAGTGATCCATCAGGCTGGAAGGTTGCAGTTGTGGAGTCTCCTGTTCTGGAACCGTTCAAACCCAGCCTGGCTGTTCCTGTGTGACCTGATCTAGGGGATCCTGCTCTGGCAAGGGGGTTGGACTGGATAATCTTTTGAGGTCCCTTGCAACCCCAAACATCCTGTGATTCTGTGATGTGCTGGTCCCTACCAAAGAGAAGGTGTGCTTTCCTGGCTAGTATGGTGGGAAGAAGCCGTGGAGCAAGGTCTCGGTGGCTCATGCTCAGACCCATAGTTGGATGGGATGAGAGCAACACAAACCTCATGTCCTCCTCTCCCATGCCAGGTGAATGGCAGCCAAGTGAGCATCCCCTTTGTCACGGGCCTTTCCACAAAGATCTTCAGCCACGAGGGCTTCCTGGTCATCGACTCCAGCCCTGACATCCAGATCCGCTACAACGGCTTCAACGTCATCAAAATCGCCATCGGGGAGCGGCTGCAGAACAAGGTGTGCGGCCTCTGCGGCAACTTCAACGGTGACCCGACGGATGACTATGCGACGCTGAGAGGGAAGCCAGCAGTCAGCAGCGTGGTTCTGGCGCAGAGCTGGAAGACCAACGGCATGCAGAAGAGGTGAGTGCTCACACAGCCCTTCCCCACTGGGTGGGAGAGGGGTTGGCCACCACGACAAGCCCCGCAACATGTTTGCTGCCCACAGCTGCAACGAGCTGCAGTACTCGCAGTATGCAGCCTCCTGTGACAACGTCCAGATCCAGGACCTGCAGAGTGACAGCTACTGCCTCAAGCTGACGGATATGAAAGGCTTCTTCCAGCCCTGCTACGGCCTCCTGGACCCACTGCCCTTTTACGAGTCCTGCTTTCTGGATGGCTGCTACAACCACAAGAAGGTCCAGCTGTGCGGCTCGCTGGCTGCCTACGGCGAGGCGTGTCGCACCTTTGGCATCCTGGGCACCGAGTGGATTGAGAAGGAAAATTGCTGTAAGAGAGCCGGGGGCCGTCTGGGTTGAGGGGAGCTGTGTTCCGCCAGGACTGCAGCCGGAGGAGAGGTAAAGATCCTGTTTGTGCTCCGTCTTGTGCTGTTTAGCAGGAGTGGTGGAAGATCCCTGCGTGGGCGCCGACTGCCCCAACCGCAGTTGCGAGCTGGACAACGGCGGGGAGCTGTGTGGCTGCATCGAGCCCCCGCCCTACGGGAACAGTGAGTCCTCCCGCCCCAGCCATGGGATTGGCAGCAAGCGGCGTGGGCATTTGTGGGACCGTCACATCACGGGGGGGTTGGGAAGGGAGGTCCTGAGGGCTGGCACCTCTTAAAAGTTGGGGTTTTGCAGACATGTGCAGCCCAAGATGGGAGCAAGGGGCAAGTTTTCTGGGCATCTCTGGCCCAGCAGCTCTCTGAGCAGCAGGACCTGATGATCCTAAAGGTCTCTTCCAACTGAAGATATTCTGGGATATCAGATGGACAGGCCAGGCCACAGATGTTCCTGGTGGTGGGGAGGAGGACCGAGCAGAACACTGGCTTTACTGGTGTCCCCTTATGCTGACCTGAAGCTGTCTTGTCTTCTCCTCTAGCCACCCATGACATCATCGATGCAGAGGTGACCTGCAAAGCCGCCCAGATGGAGGTGTCCATTTCCAAGTGCAAACTCTTCCAGCTGGGCTTCGAGCGGGAGGGCGTGCGGGTCAATGACCGCCAGTGCCCCGGCATCGAGGGGGAAGACTTCATCTCCTTCCAGATCAACAACACCAAAGGCAACTGTGGCAATTTGGTGCAGGTGAGCCGGGGCAAGGGGAGCATGGAGCTCGGAGCAGAGGCTGGGTAGCTCATCTTGGGAGTCTTGCTCTGTGACGGCTACACTGGGTGTCAGGATTGGGGCTGGGGTGTGTGTTGGTGTGAATGATGCTCAGGAGGCCTTTTCGTGGGGTTGGGGTCAGGTGGGTCGAGGGGATAGGGAGATGTTGTGATGAAGATTGGACTTGATCCTGGAGGTCCTTTCCAGCCATGACGACTCCATGAAAGCAGAGACAAGTCTCACAGAATAGGGCTTCCTTTAGAATAGGGGTTTCTAGCACCAGGGTCCGGAAGCAGCAGAGGTGCAGCAGCACCCTTGGTGTCGCACAGCTCTCTTAGGGTCTAAGGTGTCTGTTAGGAGCAGGGGAGTGGAGGTGACCGGTCCCAAGTGATGTCCTGCATTCTCTCTGCAGTCCAACAGCACACACATCGTGTACAAGAACACAGTGTGGATTGAGAGTGCCAACAACACTGGCAACATCATCACCCGTGACCGGACCATCAATGTGGAGTTTTCCTGCGCCTACGAGTTGGACATCAAGATCTCACTGGATTCAGTTGTGCGGCCAATGCTCAGGTAGGAGCTGGGCCAAGCTGTGTGGCCTCTCCAGATGCTCCTATGTGTCAGCTGAGGAACGGCTGAGGGATCTGGGGCTGTTTAGCCTGGAGAACAGGAGATAGAGGGGAGACATCATTGATCTCTGCAACTATTTGAAAGGAGGTTGTAGAGAGGAAGGGGTTAATCTGTTATCCTTAGTAGCTACTGATAGGACAAGGGCTTGAGGCTGTGCCAGGGGAGGTTCAGGTTGGATGTCAGGAGGAATTTCTTGACTGAAAGGGCTGCCAGGCATTGGAACAGATACAGGGAGAGAGGTTGAGTCCCCATCCCTAGAGGTGTTTAAGAAAAGAGTAGATGTTGCTTTGGGAGACAGGGTTTAGTGGAGCTTACAGGGCTGGGAAAAGGTTGGACTTGATGATCCTGAAGGTCTCTTCCAGCCAAAACTATTCCATGACTCGACTGAGTCAAGGTTTCAAGGCCTTTCGTCTGTCTGAGATGGTACCTTCTTGTCCTCAATAGTGTGATTAACCTGACGGTGCCAACACAAGAAGGGAGCTTCACAACCAAGATGGCCCTGTACAAGAACTCATCCTACAAGCACCCATACCGACAGGGCGAGGTGGTGCTCACCACCCGGGATGTGCTCTACGTGGGGGTTTTTGTCGTTGGGGCTGATTCCAACCACTTGATCCTGATGCTGAACAAGTGCTACGCGACCCCCTCACGGGACAGCAACGATAAGCTGCGCTACTTCATCATTGAGGGAGGGTGAGCAACTGTGGGCTGGGGTCCAGCATCTCTGTTGGGTTTGTTGTGTCTGTGGGGCAGGGTGCAGAAGGCACAGCGATGTCTGTTGGACTAGGGGACCTTTTGGTTAGTGAGATTGTTTTCCAAGGTCTGGAAAGGGTGAGGAGCACGGCAGCTCATGTGGTTAGCACAGGAGTTAGTTCGCTAAGTGTAAAGGTGGCTGGATGTCCCATGAGTGATGTGGTCCTGGCCAAGGGGAGAAGCAGCCTTTCTCACGTTGCTGATGCCAAGGGTGTTTGGGCCTCTGCAGGACATGGGGGATGTGGATTGTGGTGGAAGTATCTTGGGAAATGTGAGCACAACAAAGCCAGAAGTGCTAGCAATGCCGTGTGATGTCATCATCCAGAGGTGGGCATTGGACTAAATGGTCTTGAAGGCCTCTTCCAACCAAAGACATTCTGGGAATCCCATAGATTCCCAGCAGCCTCTCCCTGTTGCTGTCACACAGGGCCAGGAGTCTGGGAATCCCAGACCTAAGGGTGCTGCCATGGGACCTGGGGCAAGGAACCTTATGTGGGGAGAGGGCTAAGCAAGCAGTATCCCTCAAGGGAGAGTCCTGCTGATGGGGGATCAAGGCTGAGCATCGATGCTTTGATGCAGGTGCCAAAATATGAAGGACAACACCATTGGCATAGAGGAGAACGGGGTGTCGTTGACGTGTCGCTTCCATGTCACCGTCTTCAAGTTCATTGGGGATTACGATGAGGTTCACCTCCACTGTGCTGTCTCGCTCTGCGATTCAGAGAAATACTCCTGCAAAATAGTAAGTGGGGAAGCACCGAGGGACAGGGCACTTCCTGTGCAGGGCATCAGTGGAGAGGGATGAGCCTGGCTGACCTAGCATCAGAGAGTTGGCTGGAGATGTAGCCATTAAGAAGTGATGCTGGGAGGGTCTCATGTCCCTCTAGTGCCTGGAGGAGAGCCCTACCAAGGGCAGGTCACCTCAGGACTTGTGCTCTCTGAGTCTGGTCACAGGGTCCTTGCAGAAGCTGGGTTAGCTGGAGGGGTGTGGAGGGGCTCCAGCAGGTGCCAAGGATGACAGAGGTGATCTTCATCCCCATGTAGAACTGCCCTCAGCACACCAGGATGGCCAGTGCATTCGCCCAGGAATCCAAGGAGCAGATCCTCTCAGTGGGGCCTATCAGGAGGAAGCGTGAGTGTGGGTGACCCCAAGGAAGCCTCGTGGGGCTTTGCCTGCCATCCAGGTGGAGGACATGGCATAGGGTGGGGGGCAAAAATCTGGGATCTCTGGGCTGCTCTGTTTCTGGCTGTGGGGGCTCCAGTTTGTTCACCCCAAAAGGATTTGAGCATCAGACTAGGTGCTGCTATGGGGTCAGGGAGGTGACAGGAGCCTAGCTGGGTCCTGGTATTGTCCTCATGCCCTGGGTGATGTGAGGGGGTGCCTGGCCCCATGTTGTTCCCTCATGTTGTCCCTGTTTTTGCAGAGAGGTTGTGCTTGGCTGAGCTAAGGATCAGGGCTTAGGCTTGGTGTCTTCCTTTGCTTTCTGTGCCCAGGGTCAGACTGGTGTGAGGACAACGGAGGCTGCGAGCAGATCTGCACGAGCCAGGTGGATGGACCCCTGTGCAGCTGCGTGACAGGGACACTGCAAGGGGATGGCAAAAGCTGCAGAGGCAAGTACATGGGGTGGCACGGGATGAGGTGTGTGGCAGATTCTGAGAAGCTGACGGGGAGAGAGGTGCAAAGGTGGTGCTGCTGTATAATGTAGAGGCCATGGGTAGAGCCTGGAGGCCGTCTAAGGGGCTTCTGGAAGTGAGGGGGCCCGTAATGATGTGGGACATCAAGGAATGTGCAGGTTTCATGGGGTGTTGGGGAGGGAGGCAACTCCTGTGCACATGCTGAGGCACCAACTCATGTAGATCTTGTGTTGGCAGCCTCCAGCTCTTCAGGAGACCACCGTGCCCAAGCAACCGTCCTGGTGGTGGCCCAGCTGTGGCTGCGTGCAGCTCTGCGGGACCTGACCTCGTAGGTGCAGCTCTGCTGCCCAGCCAAGAACTGTTCTCGCGTCAGCCTGAGTCTTTGTAGGGTAGGAGACAGCACCCCCAGAGCGGCCGAGCTGCCACCGACCCGTCCTGCTGTGTGGAGGCAGAAAGGACTTGACCTGGAGAGAGGCTGAATGTGGACCTGGACGTGAAGATGGTGTGCAGCAGTGAGAGTGAAGAAGAGCTGGATATTTTCTGGCATCAATGGGGCATGGGGAGGGGTTTTTTGCAGGTTTCTGACACTGATGTGGGACTTGAGGGGAGGGGTTTGCAGTTTTGTCCCAGGCTTTCCCTTGTAGGATCATCTATAAGTAACCCACACCCCTGTGGGCAGTGGGATGGGCTGGAGCACACAGCATCCCCTCTCATGGGGTCTCCATGGTGCTCAGGAGCTGCTGTCAGTGTGTCCCGTGAGTGCATGGACTCAGCCAGAGGTAGGTGTTGCAGCTCGGGACCACACGGGACGTGGCCAGCATAGACCATCGTTGTCATCAGAGGTCATGACACCATAGGAAGGTGCCAGCCTCTGGTTGTCTAGAGCAGAGATATCACTGAGGTGTGTTGCCCAGGGCTGAGCTTGTCTCCAGGCATCTGGGAAGCCTCCAGGTGTGTGGTGGTGGTGGTGACCAGCCAGTCCTAATGTTTGGAAGGAGGTGGCTTTCAGCAGGCAGGAGCAAGAACCCAAGAAATAAGGGATGGAACTTCCATGTTCATGTGGTGAACCCAAAGCAGAGGGTGTTTGAGGGTGAGAACAGGGTCTGGGGTCAACATCAGGGTGCCTGGTGGGTGAGCTGTGAGCAGCCTTGGGCTGCCAGCGGCCGTGGGGTGGGGGGCTGTTGGTGTTGGTGTCTTGTGTTTGTACTAAATGAAATGGCTGCGTGGGAATAAAAAGTGGTGTAACCCATCCTAAGTGCTCCTGGTCCTGTGTGACAGCAACAGGGAGAGGCTGCTGGGGTCAGAGAGGGGTCCCTGGAGAGGGTAGGGAACTACCTACCCCACAGATTCTGTCAGCTTCTGAGGGGTTCTGTTAGGTTCTTTAACAGTAACACTACATTGCCCCCTGGCCTTTCTGGTCCTGCAGAAGGCAAGGAGGACTTGCACTGGTTGGAACCTCTCCCCATTCCTCTCTGTGAGCCATTCTGCACCTAAAGGTGCCCATCCAACACTCAGCCAGCATCTCCCACTACTTGGCTTCTGCCAAGACCCTTTTGTCTGTGTTTTCCAGCACCCGGGTCCACTGTGGCCCTTGCCTCATGCTGTAACCATGTACACCCCATAGGTGCCAACGTCCTTGAGTTGCACTGTACTGGCATCTTCCACCATCTCCTGGTCTAAGCAACTGTTAAACCTTATTATTAGTCTTAATCTACCTGTTAGACCTCCTTCTCTGCCAGCCTAAACACCACTTATACCCTATTATTAAGGCCACTGCTAAAATCCTTCCTTGACATCAACAGGGATAAAGCATTTGACACACCCTGTGTATGGGGATCCAAAACCTCTCCAGGCAACCTGTTTCACCACCTTCATCATAAAATGTTCCTCATATTCAGTCCAGTTCAGCCCTCTCTCACTTTAAAACCATGACCCCTTATCGAATCACTAAAAAAAAGTCCATCTCCAGCCTCATTTTAG
Source organism: Upupa epops (assembly GCA_013397515.1). Lineage (NCBI taxonomy): Eukaryota > Metazoa > Chordata > Aves > Bucerotiformes > Upupidae > Upupa > Upupa epops. The sequence continues at coordinate 140,966 of VZRI01011499.1, forward strand.
CTTTCTTTCTGTGCTGAAATGCACCATGTGTCCCCAGATCCATCCCCAGGCTGACCAGTGCTGACCCTCTCCACCTGTCCTTGCAGGACAGACATTCCTTCACTTAGACCAGTTCTCTGTCTCTTACTGGACCTGCTCTGACAGTTCTGGGTCTTTCCTGTACAGAAAGCTGCAGGCAGGATCCCACCACCTCATCTTGATGGAGCAGAATGACCTCTCTTAACCTGCTTGCCTTCACGTAACCCAGGACATGGCATGCATTCCAGGTTGTGTCTCTCCCGTTTTCCATCTGCCACCACCCACATCAGAGGTTACTCCAAGGTGCCCATGAACCTGCTCCTTTGGCACCCTATCACACCCCACAGCATACACACTGCAGAGAGAGCCAGTTGTTCCCTTCCCATGTCAGCACCCACTCTCACAAAGATCCTTCAAGGGACCACAAAGAGCATCATTCACCCCTGCCTTGGACTCATCCCAATGCATAGGGTGACCATCTGTCTCAAGTACTGCATCATCACTGCCCCTTTTGCTCCTGACACACATCCTTACATCCTTGCTTCCTTCCTTCCTTCCACAAGGCTTTTCCTTCATTCTCTGACCCAACACATCCCAGCTCTGCCTTCAGTTCAGCCTTTCACTCTCCCAGCATATAGGATCTACCTGTTTCTGCCAGTTTCATCTCCAGCCACCAGCATGTCTGCCTCCTCTCACCTAACCTGGGTTCCTCATATTCTGCATGGCTGGGGATCACTGGGCTCTCCATTCTGTTCCTGGGGATCCCTCCAAACCACCTCTGCTGCTCCTCCTGCCATGGTGTCACCACCAAGCTGATTGTCTTTCTGATTGTCTTCCCTACAGACTGACCAGACCCTGTGCCTGCACAGCATCCTGCTTCACCAGCTTCCCAGAGCCACTATCTGTCACTAGTTTGCTTCGAGTTTTGGGCTTCCCAATTCAACAGAGACAGTGATCTAACTGGAAGGAGTCCATGAGAGAGCTATGAGGATGAAGGGACTGGAGCATCTCTTCTGTGAATAAAGGCTGAGAGAGCTGGGGCTGTTTAGTCTGGAGAAGAGAAGGCTGAGAGGGATCTTACTGATGTCTGTAACTATCTGAGGGGTGGGGGTCAAGAGGAAGGGGCCAGTCTCTTACTGGTGGTGCCCAGTGACAGGACAGGGAATACTGGGGATAAGCTGGAACAGGGGAAGTTCTACCTCAATGTTAGGAGACACCTCTTTGCTGTGAGGGTGACAAAGCCCTGGAACAGGTTGCCCAGAGAGACTGTGGAGTCTTCTACTCTGGAGCCATTCAAACCCATCCTGGCTGTTCCTGTGTGACCCTATCTAGGGCATCCTGCTCTGGCAGGGGGTTGGACTGGGTGATCTCTAGAGGTCCCTTCCAATCCCTAAGGATCCTCGGAGTGGGTGTCGTGAGGAATTCCCTCTCCCAGGGGTGATCAGAACCTGATGCTCCCCATCCACCCCTGGAGGGACTGAACCCACGTGGGGACCTGATGTTGAGGGACAGGGGTTGTGGGTGCCCTGGCAGTGCTGGACCTGAGGATCCCCAAGGCCTCTCCCAGCCACAGAGACTCAGGGCCCGGGACGTGGAGCCTCCCTAGTACCCAGCGCCCCCCCCACCTCCCCGGCGC
>VZRI01011499.1:154906-215744 GCA_013397515.1 Upupa epops
TGCTGCTCGGAAAATAACTTGCGGGGGTCAGTGCGGGTCCCGGGGTGGGGGCTGGAGGGGGGTTGCTGGTACCCCCCAGCGCAGCAGGGAGGGGGGGGAGCGGTTACAGGCGGAGCAGCCCTGGCTCCATCAGTAGCCTCGTTGGCTAACCCATTCCGACGTGCGGGTCCCGCCGCTCTCTGCCCGCACCGCTCGCTCCTGCCTCTCCCGGAGCCGCCGCGAACCGGTGGCGCTGATGGATTTGTGAGTTCGGTCCCGCAGGATGAGCTGCGGGGCGGCCAAGGGCAGCGGGTGAGGAAGAGGGTCTCTGAGCTGGGAACAGGCACAGCCTGGCCCCTCGACATAGCCCTGTCGGACACAGGATGGGCAGAGGGATGACGGGGTCCAGGCATCGCTGGTTGGGAGGTACTGTGTCCTTCCCCGCACGAAGGGCTCCTCTCTGCATCTCTGATCTGTCCTCCACTGCTCCTTGACAAAGAGGGGAAGAGGAGCTGCTCTGGCACAGAAGCAGCTGTTCCTGACGTTATCCCTGCTCGGGATTTGCTGCCAAGTTGTGCTACCAGGACCGTAATGGGTTCCCCCTGCACCCCTTTTTCCAGCCATCCATCCTGTTAAGGGTGATGTGGACTGACACTGCCCAGATCCCTACTTCATCTTTAAAGAGAGTCTAATTTTTAACTAGCCACACACTAACCGACATGACCTTGCCCCACTTCTTGCACATGCTGCCTGTGTCCCATCACATGCCCAGAGCACTGCTGGGAGCTGGAGGGGACCAGTCCATGAAAAATGAGGCTCGGAGCCCTCAGTGACATCTGTGTTTGCCTCCTCCACTAGCACTGGGTGCCATCAAATTTCCCCCTTTTGCTACCTGTAGGATGAGGAAGGGTCAGCCATGAGGCAGGACTGGCTCTAGAGCTGCTGGAGGGGCAAGTGCAGGGCTGCTGCTGCTCCTAAAGCTCCAGTTCCTCTGTTTAGAGGATGGGAAAAGCTGTTCCAACTCCCTTTGAAAATCTGCTTCGCCTCCTCAGCGTTTGGCTGTTTTTAGCATAACGCAGCCACCCCAGTTTAGAAAACCCTCCCGTTGACACTTGTCTCTCATCTCCAGTGAGACATTTGTGGTCCTTTCCACCTCCCCGTGGCTTCCATCCAACCCACTGGCCCGGGTTCAGTGAGCTGCTGTGGCAGGAGCGGGCTGTACCTGGACGTGTTGCCGCAGATCTGAGAGGGTGCGGTGAGCCCAGCTCTACCCAGAACAGGGCTAGTGGGAAACAGTGGGAATTCAGCTCTTTGCCACTGCCACTTGGTCTTTCCTCAGAGGAGGATTGCTTGGAGAACAGAGCTGCTCTCGCTGGTGTGAGGTTTCAGGTACAAAAGCTGGCCCTTCCACTTTTGAAGGACAGGTTCTGTGTCACCAGGGTTTGTTGGCACTAAATTCTGAGCTCTCCCTTATTTACTGGAACGAGAGGGAACCCACGTGTCCTCACCCCTGACCGCACAGAATCGCTAACACCCAGGGAGCCAGACTGCTCTACTTGGGGGTCACAGGCACGTAATGATCCCTGAGTCCCACCGCCCGCAGGGTCTGAAGCACTAATACCTGCAGGAAATGATGCAGCCAGCACACAGAGCTCTCTCAGGGACATCAGCGCAAGGGGCAGAGCTTGGACCCAGCATCCCGGTGCTATGCCATTGCAGTCCCTTATCTGGGACGCATCCTGCTCCTGAGAGCTTGGCAGGGCACTTGGCCATATGCTCGGTGCTGGCTCGTGCCCGCAGCTCCCTGCCCTTCCCCAGCTCTCGACTGCAGAGCCGACACAGCCTCGTGGGATGGCTTAGGACACAGGCTCAGCTCAGAGGCGAAGTAAAGTGCGGTGCAGGAGGTCAGGGATGCCTGTTGCTGCCACAGTTGACTTCACCAAAGGGATTGGAGTGAGAGGGAGGGAAGTGAGCAGGGGAATAAAGTCCAAATCCTTTGTAGCTCCTCAGGAGCCAGGCACAGCTTACTCGGCACCACTGGCAAGAAGCTTAGAGCCCTCTTGCCCTGGACACCACAGACCAGCAGAAGTTTTCAGGAACCTTAGCAAGCAGCATAAACCCCAGTGCCTTCATGGCTTTTTCCCAGCTCTTCTGACTCCAAAACATCAGCAACCAAGAGACCAAACGTGCATCTCCAGATACCACCAGAGACAGCATGGGCTTTGTTTCCCCATGCTGTCCTCACCTCCATGGGACTCTTGGTGAGTGTTACAGTGCACAGACCCTTATGAAGCAGGTGCTGACACGTGGCAGGTCTTTTCTAGGACATCACTAGCAGCAGAGAAGCATCCCCAGTGCAAGACAACTGCTGCTTACACCCCCCTGGGGCTCCCCAAACCCCTTCCAGCAGTCACTGTGCAGCATCCTGCTCTGTTCTTCCTGGCTGCATCTGCAGCTCTTGCTGGTGCATCCCTGCTCAGACCTGGATACAGGCACTCCACCCCGGGATTTGACCTTTCCAAGGCACATCCCAGTCATCCCACATCCCCTTCTGGGGGAGCCCAGCCACAAACCACATCGTCTGCAAAGGCTTCACCTACTGCAACAAACAAGGACAAGAAGAGTGGCCGCTTGAGCTGCCTGCCCCTGTGCTAGGTCAGAGCATCTTCCCTGTCTGTGATGTTGGCTGTTGAATGAGTGTTGTGTGGTAGCTGTGGCAGAGAGTTAGAGGCAGTGGAGGCAGTGCCCTGTGTGCTGGTTTTGAGGGACAAGATAGAGGATCTCAGTTATGGAGACAGACAGAGCTGACTGTTCTCTGCAGACATCCCTTTTCCTTCTCTGGGAAAGAGAAACCTCCCCCAGAAGCACAAAACTCATGAGAAACCTTTTGGTTAACTCACAGTGGGACTTAACTGCTGGTGGCCCCTGTGGCAGCCAGATTGCCCTGCCTTGAGCCTCTCCCTGGGCTCCTGTGTACCCAACCTCCCCATGCCCTCACCCAGCATCAGCTCTTCTCTTCCCCTTCCGGACCAACCTACTTCATTGCTCTCAGGTTTCCTGTTTCCTGGTGACAACTAATCCTGCCTTTGAGAAAAAGGTCCAGCTTTGCATCAATTCCAGGCCATTAACTACAAACCCACTTTTCCCCAGTCCACCTGCTTCACCTTGACCCTCCCTGCCCCTCTGCACTGCCGAAGAACCCCAAGGCAACCTCCTCACCTTCTGTTCCGCAGGCTGCCTCCGATTCAAACCAACACTGCACCATGATGCTGCTCTGTGAGCTTTATCTTTAAAGACAGCAGCTTTTTCAAGACAGCGGAGAAGAACAACGTCTGTCATTAACAGACACCGCTGCAAGGTCCTTGTGCAGCAGATGTTAACGGCCCTAGGCTTGTGGCACCTGCAGAGCACCAGGAAAGCAGAGCACTCCCTGGGAGATTGAGCCTCCTCCCTTCACTGGAGAGCCCACCTTAGCTCCCTTCCCTCGTAGCCTACAGACTGGGTGAGAGGAGATGCAGAAGGTCTGCAGGGTGCAGCTCTGTGGATGGAGACATCAATGGTGCTGCATCGCAACTGAACCGTACTTAATTTTGACCTAGATTGCCAGCCCAGCAGAGACCTTCCCCGATTAGACTCTAACCTTCAGGAGATGCCCTGGGTGGCAGAGGGCTGGCCATGGGCTCCTGGACCCACCCCCCCTCCATCTTCCTTCCTCACTGCAGCAGATACCCCTCCTCCCCATTGCTGCATCTGCCCTGAGCATGGGCACCCTTGCCCCTTTCCCAGCCGTACTGGGAAGGCTGCCTGCTCCTGGCACTGGCTTTTGCACAGGAGCTTGCCAGGAAAGATGGGTCTCTGGAAGCCACACAGATCCTGTTGCCAGCACCGAGGTGGCTGGGAGAGGTATTTGTGGGTTTGTTCATTGTTTACCCTGCTGTTGGACTCCGCAAGCATCGCTCATTGCTTAAGCTCTCTCAGCCTCAGACCTTCTCTGCAGCTCCCTGGTTATGGGGGAGAGACTTTCACCAGCTCTAAATCTGCTGGGGCAGCCTCAGTTCCCCATCACTCTGCTCCCCATCAATTCAGAAAGAGCCCAACTCCTGGGTCATCTCGTTTGCGGGGTAAATAGGGCACAGCCCTTGGCCCCAGTCTTCCCCTTCTCTTCCCCTTCCCCCCCTTCTTTATCCCCTTTCTCCTGGGGAAAGCAGCCGACGGGGAGCTCTGCTGGAGTTAGCAGCGAGCAAACAGCCCTGGGAGCAGATGATTTCGGTATTAACCAAATTAACATGGGGCTGGCACTCTGTGAAATGAGTCACCCGTGTTTCATATCAATGATTTCAGACCCTGGCATTTTCAGTCCAAGCCACAAGCAGCGCTCCGGCAGGCACACAAGCTCTATTTTAGAAAATCATGGTAGGGCTGGAAGCAGATGCTCGGGAGCAGAGCAGAAGGTGCAGTAATGAAGCTTTAGTAGGAGCACGGGGAACGCGGCGTGCCGGGAGTGCAGTAGCCACCCATGACATCCTAGCACTACATCCTCCATCCCAGGCTATTGCATAAGCCTTGCCTGGGGGGGCAGAGGCAGAGGAAATGGGGTTGCAAAGACCAGGCTCCTGTCTGCTGTAGCTTCCAGCAAGTCTGAATCATGAGAAGCCTGGTGTAAGCACCTTCCCCTTCAGAGTTCTGTGTTCCTCACGCTGTGGCTTTGCAACTGACCCCTGTCAACAACAGGTTCTTTAGCCCGGTCCTCATGCTACCAACTGTTTAGCTCAATCTTCTCCCGTACGTGTCTCCTGACAGCTTCCCAGCCAAGAGCTGTGCTGTTGGCCAGACTTTGATGGTTTCAGCAGCCACTCACAGCTCTCACAGCACAGTGTGTGAGTGTTGCAGCTGACAGGACTGACAGCACCGGTGCCGTAGAATCATAGGGTTGGAAGGGACCTCCAAAGGGCATCCAGTCCAAACCCCTTACAACAAGCAGGGCCAGCACTCACCAGACCAGGTTGCCCAAAACCCCCTCCAGCCTGACCTTGAATGGCTCCAGGGATGGGGCCTCCACCCCTTCTCTGGGCAGCCTGGTCCAGGGATCCCCCACCCTTAGACTCAACAGCTCTGTCCTCCTGTCCAGCCTCCCTCTGCCCTTTTCCAACTTCAAACCGTGACCCCTTGTCCTGTCATTCCCTGCCCTTGGAAACAGCCTTCCTCATCCCTCTGACAGCTCCTGTCAGACGTTGAAAGGCTCCCCCGGGAGCTTTCTCCTCTTCAGGCTGAACAGCCCCAACTCTCTCAGCCTGTCCCCAGAGCACAGGTGCCGCAGTGCTCTGACCTATTAGCTGTTCAGAGGTGTCCTAGGAACTGCATGTGTTTGCAGGCATCCCATTCGGGTTACATAACTAGGAGAGGAAAACACATAAACCATCCCTGGGAGTCTTTTGTCCACACATTGCTGGTGTTACAGCAGCATGGTCACACCGCATCTCCTGTCCTGGGTCGAGCTGTGGTCCATGTCCTATAGCCAGAGCATATATTCTCCACAGAGTCAACCCATGGCTGCACGCAGTTAGCTCCCAAGCCCACTCAGCACCAAGAATAGCCCCTACTGCTGCCCTGATGCTGTCAGCACGCGGGTGCCAGGCACTATTTATTACAAGTCAGGATTTCTGCTCACAGCTCATCACAGCCAAGGGTGTGATTTCTGTGCCGGGAAGCTGTGCTTCCCACACAGAGCGGTGATTTAGAGTCCTCTGGTGATGGAAAGGCCTGAGGTACTGTGGTCTAACCTGCCAGCAGCCACACGAGTAGCACCAGTGAGGTGCCCACACCATAGTTACTCATCCCCTGGCCAGCCAGCGGTGTTTGGGAGCCCAGGGCTTTGGCTAGTGTTTGTTACATGTGAGGGATGAGCCAACTCAGCTGAGCCTGGCAACCAAAATCCTGCCCTGGCCTCTCAGTTCTGGCTGCAGGCAATAGAGAGGAATGCAACAGGAATGGGAGCTGGCACTTCAGCTTTGCAGAAGCAAGGGGTTGAGATGTTTGTCATAGCATCATCAAGGTTGAGGAACAGCTTCAAGATCATCCTGTCCAACCATCCCCCCTACAACCCGCAACCACTACCCCAGCTCCCGAAACACCCTGCCTGCCTGGTTGTTGAACCCCTCCAGGGACGGTGCCTCCACCCCCTCCCTGGGCAGCCTGTGCCAGGGCCTCCTCACTCTGTATGGGACGAAGTTTCTCCTAAGATCCAACCTGACCCTTCCTTGGCACCACCTGACCCCAGTTCCTCTGATCCTATCACTAGTCCCTAGGGAGAGGAGGCCAAGCCCTGCCTCACTCCAACCTCCCTTCAGGTGCTCAGGGAGCTCAGCACTGTTCACTACCCCCGCAGGTCTGCTCACCTAGCGACAGTCATCACCTCAGTGTATCCAGCAGGCTAATAGCACCCAACACTCCTCCAAACATTCCCTCTTTGAGCTCACACCTTTGCTGGGACGTCCCCATGGGGTAGCAGCTCTGGGGTCTGTCTTCTCGCCCCGTTTCTGCGTGGGATTGGTTTCTTGGCAGATCCTGTTAAGGAGAAGAAATGAAGCAAGTGTGAGCAAAGTTAGCAGTGTTGACTGCATTAACTAGAGCTACTAGCAGCCTCTGCTGTGTCTTGGCTCCAGTTCCCCCCTCCTGGACTTCATTTGGCACTTTACCTACTATGAGGACAAACCAGAATCGCATGCGTTTGTCATCTGCACCTCTTCATCACTGGCAAAGAGCAAAACACTACCCCCTGCAGTGCAATTTATGCTCAATGCTGCTCCCAAAGTTGCCTGTTTGTGGGTTCAACCAGTTCCCAAGGACGGTCTCGTCCTTTAGAGGAGGTCAGGGAGTCTGTGACAGCAGAATTCTGCCAAATGAGCCTCATCCCAGCAAGCAGGGTAGGGGTATTCTTGTTGGGGATACCAGAAGCCTTGTTGTGATGCTGCTTCACAACAAACGTCCCAGGCAGTGGGGCATCAGGTCCTTTTCACCTGGGGCACAATCCAGTGATGCTGCCTGTGCCTGGGGTCCCATGTGTTGCTCTCTCGAGCCATTCGGGTCCCATAAAGCTCCAAAGCAGGGGTTGCTTTGCCACCAGCTGTGATCTCTCACACTGGGAACCAGTACAGGCAAGATGTGAGAAGCTCCTTGGTGCACAATGCCTTTGTGGGGCACTTAGAGCATAGAGTATCCTTCTGGTGGCTTCTCTTACTTTACTCCTCTTAGTAAGACAGGCTTTAGCAGTATTTAACTACTCCTAAACGTAAACTGGGTGCTGCTTTTCCTCCCTCCTGCCAGAGTGCCAAACCTTACCTGTGCCCAGTTTGGCCCTTATATAGAGGTTCCACCCCAGTAGGGTTGCTGGAGCTCACATGACTCCTCAAGAGTGAGGAGGCTCAGCTGACTTCTCCAACCCCAAACGTGGTGGTCCTGGGCTTTGGTTTTCAGGTCTCTTGTTCTGGGGAGGGGGCTCACAGGGTAAGAAGGCTGCAGAGGTTTGGTGCAAGGCGTGGGGAGCAGCCTCCTGGGGTTTTCCTGCCTTTGAAACTGTCCTAGTGCTGGATTTCTTGCAGAATTGGAATGCAAAATGAAATCAAACTGACACTGAACTGAACCCAACTTGAGGGCAGGCAGCAACGGGTCCCTCCTGGCTGGTGAGAGCTGGGGAGGGTGTGCCCAGTGGCTCTGGCACATCTGGGCTGAGCTTTCCTTGAGAGAACCAGATGGATTCCCATCATGAGGGACCTTGGTCTCTTCTGTCTGTGAATGTGCAACAACAGGCTGGTCCTCACTGTCTCTCTCCCCACCAAATACCCCCTGAACCTCAAAGGCAGTGATGGCACAGCTGGGATCCCCCAAAACCCTGCATCCCCAAATAACTCCTGTAGCTGTAGGAGGGCTGTATCTGCTTTAAAAGCGAGGGGAGGGGGGGTTGGTGCTGGGAGGGCAGAATCAGTCTCTGGATCTCACACCTGAGGCTGCATGCCAGCCGTCTCAATGGGCATCAGCAGCTCCTTCCTCTTCACCCCATCTCCCTTCCTACAGCCTGGCAGCTTTTTTTCCAGTGGGTGCACAAGGCTACTGCTGCTGCCTTCCTTTAGAGCCGCTGCTGCTGCTGCCTGACCTAAATCTGTGCCGGCTCTGCTAGCTGGGTGCTCCCGGGTGGTTTGCCCCATGGGAGGGTCCAGCTGGGGAGCTCTGGCCCTGGGGGGCTGCTTGTTGCCTCCCTGCTAGGGTTTGTTTTTTATTTCCACCCTCCCACCCCCCCCTGGTGTGTGAGCCTGTTGCATAAGAGGGATTTGAGGGCTTCTGCTTCGCTCACCCCGCCTCTTCTAGAATAAAGACCTTGTTTTTCCGAGTGTTTTACTCACCAGTTGTGGGTGGGGGGTAAAGCAGCACCTTACCCCAGGGCGATGCTCCTCGCTGATCCCTGGGTCAGCGGGAGCTGCAGCCTAAGAAGGGCTTAGCCCTGTATTTTTACAGCATCCCAAGGCCATGAGCTTAGGGGTTAGCAGCCATTCAGCTGAGCCCTGGCGGCGTGCGAGGGCTCAGGCACGCACGGTTGCTGCCTCTGTGACTGGGGCTCTGCTGCTTCACCCAGCTGAGGCTGGAAGTGCCTGCTGGGTTTGACAGAGGTTTCTGCACTCTAAGCTGCGGTGATGCTGCTGTAAAAGACTTGGGGGTTCTAGTGGGTGAAAAGATGCCCATGAGCCACCAACGTGCAACTGCAGCCAAGAGGGCCAGTCGCACCCTGGGCTGGGTGAGAAGTGTGGCCAGTGATCAAAAGAGGGGATTCTGCCCTTTTGCTCTGCCCTGGTGAGACCTCGCCTGGAGTCCTGCATCCAGCGCTGGAGCCCCAGACACAAGGAGGATGAAGAGCTGTTGGAGCAGGTCTAGAGGAGGCCACAAAAATGCTCAGAGGGCTGGAGCCCCTGTGCTCTGGGGACAGACTGAAGAGGAGGAGGCTCCCAGAGGACCTTATAGCAACGTTTCAACCCCTGAGAGGAGCTGTCAGAGGGCTGGGGAAGGCTGTTCCCAAGGGCAGGGAAGGACAGGACGAGGGGTCATGGCTGGAAGCTGGAAAAGGGCAGAGGGAGGCTGGACAGGAGGACAAAGCTCTGGAATCTGAGGGTGGGGGCATCAGGCTGCCCAGAGAGGGGTGGAGGCCCCATCCCTGGAGCCATTCAAGGTCAGGCTGGAGGGGGTTTTGGGCAACCTGGTCTGGTGAGTGCTGGCCCTGCTTGGTGCAGGGAGGTTAGACTGAATGTCCTCTGGAGGTCCCTTCCAACTCTGGGATTCTATGGCACTGGAGCCCTCAGTGCTGGCAGCTACAGTACTCACATACAGGGAATTAGGGCGTCGCGTACGCCTGTGTTTGTGTTGGAAACCAGCTAGTCCCTCAGGGTGCAGAAGAAGTCTCTGTAGAAAGGGGACTCTGTTTCCTCAGAACCTGGATCTCAGAGTCAATTCAGCCTGGATTTCAAATCTCTTCTCAGTCAGTGGTTTTAGTTTTCATTCGCATCATCCCCTGGATCCTGTTTCTCTGAGGAAGAATAAAGAGAAAACTAACCCCTTGGGGCACGTGAATTTTACCTCCTGGGCTGTTTGACTTCTGCTCCTGGTTTGAATGAGCTTCCTCTGGGCTGGGTGTTTGCTCTCCATCCACCCCTGCGGTGGGGCTGTGGCTCAGGGTGCCCTTTCCCCTGGTGTTGCAGGTCAGCCTCAACGATTCCCACAACCAAATGGTGGTGCACTGGGCAGGGGAGAAGAGCAACGTGATCGTGGCCTTGGCCAGAGACAGCCTGTCCTTGCTGGGTCCCAAAAACAGCGACGTAAGTAATGGAACCTGCTCCTGAGCCCGGCCAGGGGCTTCCTTGCAGGAGGAAGGATTGTCCCATGAGTTTCAGTTCAGAGGCACAACCCCCCACTCCACCCTTTAATATCCTCTGTGTTGCCCCACAGCATTGAACCCAGAGCTTTGTGCTCCTCACCCCGACCCTCTTCTTTGCAGGTTTATGTGTCTTACGACTACGGGAAGAGTTTTAAGAAGATCTCAGAGAAGTTCAGCTTTGGCGGGGGCAACAGCAGCGAGGTGGCCATCGCCCAGTTCTACCACAGCCCTGCCGACAACAAGAGGGTGAGGAGGATGTGGCAGTCAGCCCCAGTGGGGTTGTTTTGCAGTGTAGCTCTGCTTTATCACTCACAACAGCATAGACTTGCTGGAGCCAGGATGATCATACCATAGCGTTGGCATCCATACCAGTATAGCTGCTCCTTGGTATGGGAGCTACACCCACAGTGGCTCATCCTAAGAGAGCAAAGAGCATCCCTAGCATCAGTACAGACTAAGGGCACAGGTTTATCTACATCGTGGTCATTTTTCTCCTGGGTGAAGCCTTTCTGGGGTGAGGAAAGATGTTCCTTCTAGCCCAAGCCCTGCTCTGACCTTCTTCTATGTCGATCCCTCTCTTCCCAGTATATCTTCGTGGATGCCTTTGTCCCCTACCTCTGGATCACCACTGACTTCTGCAGCAACATTCAGGGCTTCTCGATTCCCTTCAGAGCAGCAGACCTCCTGCTGCACAGCAGGAACCCCAACCTCCTCCTGGGCTTCGACCGGTCTCACCCTAAAAAACAGGTGAGAACTTCTGCATAGACAGGACAGGCACTGCCTCTGCTCTGCTGTGGCATTCCCAGTGCCCCACAGTCCTTAGAGCACACCAAGAGCCACCCTGCTTCTTGGGTACCCCATGGCTTCGTGCTTGGAGCACCCAGGGTGTCTGCTTATGCATGCAGAGCTGCCCCAAACTGGCCAGGACACCCCCTTCCCTACTAGTCAGTCTGGTTTCTGAGCTCAGGAGCAGCGAGTCCCTGCCAGGTGGTTGCCATAAACATTTCCTTTCATAGAACCATAGAATCATTCAGGTTGAAAAAGACGCTTGAGATCATCAAGTCCTTCCTTTATGCCAGTCCTCCATCCGTAGAGCTGTGCCCTACTGCTGCGGTCGCAGCTCGCCGCAGAGCGCTGGCAGCCTGGGGCAGGGCTGACCCCGCGGCGTCCTGTGCCCGTGTGTGGTTTGGCTCTTGGTTCTTGCATAACAAACTGCTTCTGGAAAACAAACCCTGCTCTCTCCCGCAGAGCTGTTAGGTAAAGAGGGTAAATAACTACAGATAAAGACAGCCTGGGCTAACCCTGGCCACGGAGCAACCATCCCCAGCGCATGAATAGGGGCAGCCGCGCAGGCACAGTCCGTGCTGCTTTCAGTCCAGTTGTAGCAGGGTGTGTGCTGGGAGAGGACTGGGAGCGGTACCTTCCCTTCTGGACTGACTGGTGAGGCTGGAGGTGGAACTGGAAAAAATGAGGCAAAAAATTGCAGCCCTGGTGCCACCAGAGCACTTGGGGAATAAAAACCAGGTTTCAGGGGCAGAGACCCTTGGAGGGAGGGGATCTGCGGATGGGGTGATCGCCTGTGGGCTGGCGAGTTTATCGCTGCTGTGTTTGTTGATGCAATGGAGATGGTATCTCTCCCCTCGACCTTTGCCATACTGGTGCCCGCAGATCTGCAGCAGCAACACGTGGCTCTGCTTGGGGTTGTAACAGCCTCTGAGGGGAGAGGGCTCTGCTCACACACTCACCCCTGCTGCTGCCTTCCATGAGAACACTATAATGAGATGCTTTTATTTCTGAGCTAGGGATCAGGTGAAGAGAAGGCTCCCGGGAGACCTTATAGCAGTTTCCAGTACCTGAAGGGGGCCTGTAAGGGAGCTGGGGAAGGGTTTCTTACCAGGGTTTATAGTGACAGGATGAGGGGAAATGACTTTAAACCAGAATAGGGATGACTTAGGTGAGGTCTGAGGCAGAAATCCCTCCCTGTGAGGAGGCTGAGGCACTGGAACAGGTTACCCAGGGACAACCTGGCAGTGTCCAAGGCCAGGTTGGAAGGGGCACTGTGCACACTTGCTTAGTGAGAGGAGTTGCTGCCCATGGCAGAGAGTTGGCACCTTTAAGGTCCCTTCCAACCCAAACCAGTCTGTGATGCTGTGATCAGCAGGAAGCTGGACATTCTGGCAGGAGACTAAGGGACAGGATTTTTCTATCAGGTTAGTGTCCTGCATCTCAAACAACTGCTGCTGCTCCAGGCTGCTGCTATGGGAAGAGAAGTCAGCAAAGTAGTCGATGGGTTCGTGAATGGCTATGAGGAAGACTGTCCTGGCTGCCAGAGGTTGGGTCTCAAAGGTTGGGTCTCTCAAAGGATTGGGTCTCTCAAAGGACTGGGTGTCTTTGGTTGCCCAGTCCCACTGGCATCTCTCACCTTTGTTGTTGCAGCTCTGGAAATCTGATGACTTTGGCCAGACCTGGGTAATGATCCAGGAACACGTGAAGTCTTTCTCTTGGTACGTATCGTGCTGGTGCGTTCCGTCCAGCTCGTGTCTTCTCACTCCTCGTGTACTAAGAAGTTACTCAATTACTCATTGCCTGGCACAAAATGAGGACCCAGCACCAAAGTGTGGGTGACAGGAGACCAGCACCCATATCCTGCCCACCCACCCCAGCTCTTGACAGGGCCCCTTGCAACCTGCTGCCTTCTGCACTGCTCACTGAGGGCAGAAATAACACCAGCACTGCCTCTTCTTGCCCTCCGCAGGGGAGTGGAGCCCTATGACAAGCCCAGCACTGTGTACATCGAGCGGCACGAGCCTTCGGGGTCTTCCACCGTCATCCGCAGCACCGACTTCTTCCAGAGCCGGGAAAACAAAGAAGTGATCCTGGAAGAGGTCGAAGACTTCCAGCTCCGGGACAAGTACATGTTTGCCACCAAGGCTGTGGTAAGCAGCACCCGTGTGGTTCCGCGCCGCTGGCCTGTGGTGGTACTGGGGCTGCTCGGCAGGCTGGGCAGATCTAGGTCAGGCTGCAGAGTGCCAGCACCCGGCAAACACAGCGGGTGCCTGGGGAGGCTGCTGCTGAGGCAGGGGGTGCTGGGCTGGGGGGAGTAGGGGAAGGGCTTGGTGCAGCTCGGTGGTTAGGAGGCTGCTTGTCAGGGAGGATTAACATCAACCGTGGACTCAGTCCAAGTAGCCTCATGTGCTCCAGCCAAGGGACAAAGGCTAGAGCCTTTATTCCCATGGACCAGGACAGAAAGGATGGCTATGAGGAAGATGGAGACTCCCTTTGCACAAGGAACCCCGTGGAAAAGACAAGGGGTGATGGATACCTGTTGCTCCTGGGGAGATTCCCATTGGACTCCAGAGAACAATGAGACAATGAGAACAATCAGACACTGGGATGGTCTTCCTAGGGAAGGGGTGGGTTCCCCAGCTCCAGGCAGTTTTAAGGCTCAGCCTGACAGGGTGCTGGGCCAGCTCAGTGAAACTGGATGTCTTTAGCTCAAAGGGTTGGACTGGATGATCCCTGGGGTCTCTCTCCCAACCTGGGACACTGGGACACTGTATAAAGAAAGCTGGATTTTCAGTTTGCTTTCCTCAGAAAAGAGGATGTGGGTGAGCGAGGGAGGTCCTTGGGTCCCACTTGTGGTCTCAGCCAGAAAGCATCTGGGCTTCCTCTGAGGTCAAGTCCTCTCTAGACAACCAGAGACCGGGCACTGGGGTGGAGAGTCCTATTCCTTCTGGAATGTAAGGAGCAGCTGTCAGCAAATGCCAGCAATGCTTGACTCCCCCTCTGCTGCCGCCAGGTCTGTTTTAAGGAGCAATGTTTGCCATTTAGTGGGGAGTCCTTGCACAACCCCACAGGGTTTCCCAGCAGCGAGTGGCCAGTGTGTGACCTCCACAGCCGCAGTGCTGTCCAGCGTTGGCAGGGGACTCCTTTGCAGAGCAATCCCAGAATGTTTAGGGCTCTAAACTGGGTCTCAAACCTGCTGTGGTTTGCAGGAGATTTAATCTGGCCTTGGTGGGGGTGTAGGGTGAAACACAGGGGGTCTGCAGAGAAGCCACTGGGCTCAAGGGGCACTGTCCTGCAAGTGTGAGGTGGGATGGATCCAAGCACAAAGACTTTGGGATTCCTTGGAGTTGTTTCTCCTTGTAGTGGGCTCAGGGGGCACAAGGGCCACCCTCACACTTTCTCCTGCAGCTCTAATGCCTGATGTGACACAAAACAGCATCCAAACCACCCGTATCCTGCTCAGGGGTAAAGAGCCATGGGAAACCCAGATGGAACCCAGCCTGGCTGTGTTGGAGTGAAGCCAGAGGAGGCCACGAAAATTATCCCAGGGTGGCAGCTCCTCTGTTCTGGACACAAGCTGAGAGAGTTGGTTCTGTTCAGCCTCAAGTGGGCTCCGAGGGGAACCTTCTAGTGACCTTCCAACCCCTGAGAGGGGCTGTCAGAGGGCTGGGGAAGGCTGTTCCCAAGGGCAGGGAATGACAGGATGAGGGGACCTGGTTGGAAGCTGGAAAAGGGCAGAAGGAGGCTGGACAGGAGGACAGAGCTGTTGGAGCTGAGGCTGGGGGATCCCTGGACCAGGCTGCCCAGAGAGGGGGTGGAGGTCCCATCCCTGGAGCCATTCAAGGTCAGGCTGGAGGGCGTTGTGGGCAACCTGCTTGGGGATTGGACTGGATACCCTTTGGAGGTCCTTTCCAACCCAACTCTCATTACATCTCCAGGTCTGGAACTGGGAATCAGACTTTAACTGGAGAGAACAGGCTGGGTGTTAGAGGCACCTGGGACTCCGACTTGTTCTCCCGTCTGTGGGAGGCAGGTTACTTAGTGATTTGGAGCCTTGGAAAACCAGGCCGCTTATTTTTGGAGCCTGGATCTGGGTTTAGGTTCTTTCCATCAACATCCCGTATGAAATAAGTTTGTCCCCCAGCTCTTGACTTTTTTGGCTTCGTGCTGGCGCCTTCCGTTTTGCGCAGACTGTTAAAAATAGGAAGGAAAGGACAGAGTGCTCTGCAGAACAAGGAGGAACTAAACCCAGCCCGGTTACCTCCTGCTGACCCACCAGAACAGGCAGTTTCTGTCTGAGCTGAGCACTGACCCAACTCAGTATCAACCATGAGCTTCTCCTCAGTCAGTCCCATGCTCTGGGTGCTCAGCTCTGGGTTTGTCCCAGTCCGTCTTCCATCACGAGGGGGGCTTTGGGGGTGAGGGCTCCTCCTGACGTGTCCCTTTGCTCTGACACAGCGTCTGCCAGGCAGCTCACAGCCGCCGTCGGTCCAGCTCTGGGTTTCCTTCAACCGCAAGCCGATGCGCGTGGCCCAGTTTGTGACCAAGCACCCAATCAAGGTATGTGGTGCCCTCTCAGGAGAGCTGCTCGCCGAGGGCACCCTCAGAGGGCAACAGCAGTTCTCTGCCTTTCACCTGGCGCTGCAGGAGCTGGGGCTGGGAAGGGATCTGGTGCAACCCTGCTCAGTGGGGTTTGGCTGAGCAGAAGCTCCCGTTGGGATGATCGGGGGGTTACACCATGGGACTGGATCCTACTGATGGGTAGCCGTGCAGAGACCCAGGGATAGGCTGTCTGGAAAGAGCCAGCAGCTGTGTCTCACACTGGTGATGGGGTGTCGCACAGGCATGGACTAGATCATCTGTCTTCTCTGCAGGCAGAGAAAGAGCAGGGGGGCATCCAGGGCTTGTGGAGAGTCCGTGATCCATGAACTGGTGTCAGGGATGAAGGAGACCATGAGAATTCTGCTCAGTGTTGGGCAGAGCAGTGGGGCACAACCCAGCAGCAATGGGGTTTGGTACCCAGTGCTGCTTCTGGGTTGTGTGGGCAGTTATCTCTGGAAGGGAAGGTACCAAGTGGCTGGACAGAAGGGAACACTAAACCAGCCTGAACTTAAACCCTGCGTGTGCTCCACACGTGTGGAACCTGCTGCCTCACCTACCTGACAGGAGACATGAGCATCAGTCTCCCAAGTCACCAGCAATAGGACAAGAGGAAACAGCTTCCAGTGGTGCCAGGGGAGGGTTAGGTTGGCCATCAGGGGAAATCTCTTCCCTAACAGAGTGCTCAGGGGTTGGAACAGACTGCCCAGCGAGGAAGGGAGTCACCATCCCTGAAGAGCTTCAACAGATGAGTAGATGTGACTGTGGAGAACAGGGTTTAGTGGGCAGGGTGAGGTTGGGGTGATAGTTGGACCTGATGATCATGGAGGTCTCTTCCAACCTTCATGATTCTGTGACTGACATCCCAAAGGAATACTACATTGCCGATGCCTCAGAGGACCAAGTGTTTGTGTGCGTCAGCCACGATAACAACCGAACCAGCCTTTACATCTCGGAGGCGGAAGGTCTGAAGTTCTCCCTGTCTTTAGAAAACGTGCTCTACTACAGCCCGGGAGGAGCTGGAAGTGACACCTTGGTCAGGTAACGTGGGATGTGCCTGATGGGCTGCAGCAAATGAGACAGTCGGCCCAAGTCTTGGTAGGTTCTGGCCATGGGTGAGGTTGCTGCTTGAGTACTGGGGTCAGTTCTGGGTACTGCAATTCAAGAAGGACATCGAGGGGCTGGAGAGGGGGCAGAGAAGAGCAATAAAGGGCCCAGGCACCCAGTCTGATGAGGAGAGGCTGAAGGAGCTGTGGCTGTTCAGCCTGAGGAGGCTGAGGAGAGCTCATTGCCCTCTACAACTCCCTGAAGGGCCACTGTAGAGAGAGGTGGGGGCTGGTCTCTTCTCACAGGTCAGCAGTGACAGAACAAGAGGGACCGGCCTCAGGTGAGGAAGAATTTCCTCACTGAAAGAGCAGTCAGGCCTTGGAACAGGCTGCCCAGGGAGGGTTGAGTCCCCATCCCTGTAGGTGTTACAGATCCTTTAGATGTGGTGCTGAGAGCTCTGGGCTGGTGGGGACCTTGGCAGAGTGGAGTCACTGCTTGGACCGGATGCTCTCAAGGGTGTTTCCCAACCTGAATTATTCTATGTTTGCTCAAAGCGCTGCTCTGATGCTTGTCAGTCCCCCAGCGTCCAGCCCCTGAGCCCACCTCTGCGTTCCCTCACAGGTATTTTGCCAACGAGCCCTTTGCAGACTTCCACCGGGTGGAGGGCATGCGGGGTGTCTACATCGCCACGCTCATCAACGGCTCCTTCAGCGAGGAGAACATGCGCTCCGTCATCACCTTTGACAAGGGCGGTACCTGGGAGCTGCTGCAGCCCCCGGCACAGACCCGCTACGGAGAGCAGATAGACTGCAAGGTAGTGTGGGTGGGAGGGGGCTGCAGGGGAGCACAGGAGGAGCCCCCACTAAAGAGGCTGAGATGGCAGTTCCATCACGAAGGAGTCCCTCAGTACCTTTCTGGGCAGAGAGGGCTGGATGGGGTGGGATGAGAGCACAGGTGAGGATGGAGGTGGGATGGAGGGTCAGTGCTGCTCTGTTTTGCTGTTCCAGTTTTCAGAGGGCTGCTCTCTCCACCTGGCCCAGCGCCTCAGCCAGCTGCTCAATTTCCAGCTGCGCAGGATGCCCATTCTGTCCAAGGAGTCAGCGCCAGGACTGATCATCGCCACTGGTACTCCCTCCCTTCCCTCAGCCCCAGTGTTGTCAGGTTGGGAAGAGCTTGGCTTGGCAGCACTTAGTTTGTAGATGTGGGTGACAAAATCAGCTGTGGGCTCTTCAGTTCCAGAAGGACAGGGAGCTGTTGGATAGAGCCCAGCACAGAGCCACAGGGATGATGGAGGGAGGGGAGCATCTCTCTGATGAGGAAAGGCTGAGGGAGCTGTGGGTCTTCAGCTGGAGGCGTGACCCCATGAATGGTTATCAATATGGAAAGGGTGGGTGTCAGGAGGATGGAGCCAGGCTCTGCTCAGGGGTGTCCAGGGACAGGACAAGGGGAAGGAGGGGCAGGCTGGAGCAGGGGAGGCTCCATGGAAACAGAAGGGAAAACTTTCTCCCTGTGAGGGTGACAGAGCCCTGGAAGAGGCTGCTCCTGCTCTGGAGCCATTCAAACCCAGCCTGGCTGTTCCTGTGTGACCTGCTCCAGGGGATCCTGCTCTGGCAGAGGGGTTGCACTGGATGCTCTCTAGAGGTCCCTTCCAGCCCCTGATACCCTGTGATGCTGTAAAGTGCAGGTTTTGCTGTCCCTTCACCGCAGTCCCTACACAGTAGACATTTTACTGCAGCACAGTGACAGGAGAGAATCTGCCTGGTTTATCCTCATCCCCTTTCTTACCGCTACCCATGGGAAAGGTTTCTAGAACCTACAGAAATCCCCGTTCGTCTCTTTCACCGAGGAAAACATTGGCACGTTTTGTTTGCAGCCGTGTTTTTCCCCCATCTGCTTTTAAACCTCCCCACAGTCTATATCTGCTCTTGAAGGAATTCGCCTGTAGAGTGAAGGATCAGCTCCGCCATCGCTGTGGTTTGGCTCACAGATAAATTTAGTTTAGAGGCGTCTGGCTCGGATTGAACAAATTGCTTTGCATTGCTCACGATAACGGTTTCTCCTAGGCTCTGTTGGCAAGAACATGGCAAAGAAAACCAATGTCTACGTCTCGAGCAGCGCTGGAGCGAGGTGGAGAGAGGTAAGGCAGCTCTTTTCTCTCTGTCTCAGCTGAAGGGGTGATGCTGCAGGCAGGATGCTGGCAGCAAAGGAACTGAGTGATGTGCAGCCTTCAGCATTAAAAGTGACCTCCACGTAGGTATCCAAAAGCTGTTGGTGGAAGGTGCTGGATGTCCCTTGAGACCAAGGACTTTGGATGAAGGACCAGGCAGGGGTTGGCATCCCTCCATTCTGTTTCATTACTTCAGCTGGCAGGACTTCGAGGGCAATTGGAGGGATGGCCTGATGAGGAGCGGCTGCGGGAACTGGGATTGTTTAGCTGGAGAAAAGGAGGCTGAGGGGAGACCTCACTGCTCTTTACAGCTACCTGACAGGAGAGTGGAGAGAGGGGGGGTTGGTCTCTTCTCCCCAGTCACCAGCGACAGGACAAGAGGAAACGGCCTCAAGTGGTGCCAGGTGAGGGCTAACTAAGTTAGATATCAGGAGAAATCTCTTCCCTGACAGAGTGCTCAGGGGTTGGAACAGGCTGTTCAGGGAGGAGGGGAGTTGCTGTCCCTGCACGGGTTCATCAAACTCATAGATGTAGCCCTGTGGAACAGGGTTTAGTGGGCAGGGTGGGGTTGGTTGGGTTGGGTTGATGGTTGGTCTGGATGATCTTGGAGATCTCTTCCAACCTGAATGATTCTGCGATTCTGTGATTTGCCCCTGGCATGGGGCATCTGGCCCCTTGCAGGACTGACAGCCAGGGCTTAGTATGTCAGAAGCCTCTAGGAAAATGTGTCGTTGCCCTCAGTTTATGGGGAGCTTGCTGGTGTTTGTTACGTGGCTGTTCTGAGCACAGCAGAGTTTGGGGTCTGCCTGACCATGAATTCATCAGCCTCCTTTACCCACTGTAAGTGCTGCATGGTCTGAGCAGCAGCAGCTGTGATGGGGACACAGCATAGGTCTGGCTGCTGCCAGGACAAACCACGGCCCAGAGGCTGGCCCTGGGTGAGAATTTCATCTGGGGAGCTGCTGGTTTGTGTTGAAGTGACAAGGAAGCAGTGACCCACGGTTAACACTGAGCTCCTGGAGTACTTGGACTCTTTGCACCATGAGCAGAGGTGCAGAACGACCCAGCAGCATTGCTGTTCAGCTGAGAAGCACAAACACAACCCTTTCCTCTTGGCTCTGGATCATTGCTCTTCAAATGACTGTTGTGTTCCCTTTTGTAGAAGGGAACAATCCTCTCAGTGCTCTCCATGAGAGCGTCTCCAGGTGTGTTAGTGCATCCTGTGAGCAGAGTCGGGCACGGACATGCCCCAGTCCTCATGCACTGCACTGGGCTCCTCAGATAGGACAGCAGGGGTGGTTTGTGTTGGTGGTCACTAAGCAGAGTGGGATGGGAATGTGAAATGCAACAACCTTCTCACAGTGGTGTGGATGAATGAAATGTGTCTGGGGCTTGTTTCCACATGCCATGGCCCTGCTTCTCTCTGAGCATTCAAAAACCCTTCCAGCCAAGAGTCAGCACTCAGTGAAGTCTTGGGAAGTAGGACAGGGCCCTTCTGAGCATTGGGAAAGCCTCGTGGATGTGACCGGGAGCTGCAGGGGAGCGATGGGCTCTGGTTTGCTGAGGTGGCACTTTTTCCATTGATTCTTTCCCTGCACTTGGCACAGAAAGAGCAGAGCTGCTCCTAAACACACTGTACAGTTAGGGGAACTGGGCTGCTGCTCTTGTCTACAGATGTTGGTCTATAAACACTCCACTCTGGTGTCTCCAGATGCTTGGCTTGGTCCAGACATCCCGAGTCACTAGCTCAGATCAGGCAGCAGTTTGGTCACAGCATCCTGTCCAGCCAGGCTTGTCCCTTAACCCAGCCGAGTTCTGCTGGAGCCCTCAGCACTGTTTCTCTTCCAGGCCCTGTCTGGACCCCACTATTACACATGGGGTGACCATGGAGGCATTCTGGTGGCCATTGCACAAGGCACCGAGACCGACCAGCTCAAGTAAGTGCCAGGGCAAGGGGATTGAGGCTGGGAGAGCAGCAGGCAGGACCTACCCTTGGCAGCTCTGCCCATCTTCTTTCTCCAGGTACAGCACGAATGAAGGGGAGACCTGGAAAACGTTCACCTTCTCCGAGAGGCCGGTGTTTGTCTACGGGCTCCTGACTGAGCCCGGCGAGAAGAGCACCATATTCACCATCTTCGGCTCCTACAAAGAGAACGGCCACAGCTGGCTGATCCTGCAGGTCAACACCACCGACGTGCTGGGTAAGGGCATGGGTGGCACAGCCCTTGCTCTGGCTGGTCAGTTGGAGCAGCTGTCCTGTCTCTGTGCATGCTGAGCTCTCACCTAAAGCAGCAGGTCCTGAGCATTCCTGAAGCGACATCTCTACATCCCCTTCCCATTTGGGCTCAGAGGGATGAGATGCAGTGGGAGATGTTTCTGGAAGTCCAAAGTGACCTAGAGACCTCAGGCTATGAAACAGAAGTTGGGTGCTGAAATACCTTTCATAGGATCATGGAATGGTTTGGGTTGGAAGGGACCTCAGAGGGCATCTAGTTTCAACCCTCTGCCCATGACACCTTTCAACAGACAGGGTTGCCAAAGCTCTGTCCAGGCTGGTTGCTCCATAAAACCTTTGTTGCCCTCTAACCTCCAAAACCATAGAATTATCTAGGCTGGAAAAAACCTTCAAGCTCATTGAGCCCAACCATTAGCTCCTCTGTCCCAAGCTCACCGCTAACCCATGTCCCTGAGGTCCAGATCTCCACGACTTTTAAACACATCCAGGGATGGTGATTTAAAAAGAGACTCCAGAGAGATGCCCTCCAGTCCCGTTAGCAGCAGACTGACCCCTCTGTCCCCGGTGAGCCAGGGGAGAGTGAGATCATCACCTCCTATTGGGCTGCAATGCCCTGTCCCTTGTGGCTCATGCCCATGTGGCCACGGCAGCTGAAGACGCTCGAGTCCTCCGCGATGTCCCCATATCCCCTCCCTTCTCACTGAGGAATTTGTTAGAAAGGAAAGGGAAAAAAAAAGTCCTCGTGAAAGCTGGTGCCCATGAATGTTTTATAACCCATTTCAGCTTTGATTGTGAGGCAGCATTTTAATCAAAGAGCAGTTAAACCCAGCAGAGGAATTTGCTTGACTAAAATTTATAACAGATTCCCTTGACGTTCTGCTAGAAAGGGATCTGTTTGGTACCCAGAACAGCCTCATTTAAATGAGGCATCACAGATTCACTGTCACCACGGTGGAGCTGCTTGTTGGCTCCTGTCATCCAGCGCCGCTGGGTGCTCTGAGCCAAAACGCTCCCTGCTTTGCCTTTTCTTTCAAGCCAAGGCTGGAAATGTGCAGCCAGGGGGAAAACACCCATTTCATACTAGAGGAGGGCAGTGGCAAGGATGGGGTGATGGGTGTTACGTGGGGCATGGCTGGGTGCCCTCACTCTGAGCACTGGGTGCCACGATGTGACTGGCTGTGGAGAGAAGCCGAGGTTCAATCCATTGGAATCCACTACAGTCATCAAGGTTGGAAAAGTCATTCAGATCATCAAGTCCAATTGTCCACCCCACAACCCCCAACCACTACCCCATCTCCTGAATCCCTCCCTGGGCAGCCTGTGCCAAGGCCTCCCCACTCCTTCTGGGAAGAATTTTTTCCTCAGATCCAACCTGACCCTCCCCTGGCACAGCCTGACCCCAGTTCCTCTGGTCCTGTTGCCAGTCCCTAGGGAGAAGAGGCCAACCCCTGCCGCACTGCAGCCTCCCTTCAGGTAGCTGTAGAGAGCAGTGATGCCTCCCCTCAGCCTCCTCTTCTCCAGGCTGAACAGCCCCACTTCCCTCAGCCTCTCCCCATCAGCCCTGCTCTCAGCCCCCTAACCAGCCCAGCTGCTGTTCTCTGTCCCTCTCCATCACAGCTGGGCTGGCTGCTTGGAGCCCAGCAGGACTTTTGCACCTCCTCTTCTCCAGTCTGTGATGCTCAGTGCAGGACACAGTACCTAGCACCCTCTTTGCATCTGTTCACTGACTGTGCAGCAGCTGCAGCAGCAACCGAGGGACTTCTGTGCCTCTCTTCACCCCTCGGGCTGGGGTGCTGCAGGGCTGCACCTTTCTTTACCCCAACCTTGGTGCCTCTTGTAGGGGTGCCCTGCACAGAGAACGACTACAAGCTGTGGTCCCCGTCCGACGAGCGAGGCAATGAGTGCTTACTGGGGCATAAAACCGTTTTCAAAAGGAGGACTCCTCATGCGACCTGCTTCAATGGGGAAGATTTTGACAGGCCTGTCATGGTCTCCAACTGCTCTTGTACGAGGGAAGACTTTGAATGGTAAATACCAATTAATGTCTTTTGGTCTGGACTGTAGGGCTGAGATAAATATCTGCGCCCAATCGCGGCGAGGGAACAAACACCCAATTTACTGAGCGCTGTGTGGAGCTGCTTGATTTTATGGCAAAGAGGCAACTAAATAGACTGAAAACATCCTTTCATTAATAACAGGGCATGAGACTTAATTAATGTCTGTAGAGCTTTGCGGGAGCCTCTGAAAGGTTCCATAGAAGAGGGAAGTATTGTGAATCCATCACCTTTCAAATGATGGTGGACAATTTCCCATCACCCATAGAGATCCTCCGCTAAAGCCCCATGACCCTTGAGCCACAGGGATGCAGTGGGCTCTTCTGCATCACTTTATCTGCAATTTGCACATCGCTGACCCCACACAGCTCTTAGGATGAGGAGGCACTCGTTGGCAGTCTGTAAGAAAGGTTTGGGGTTAAAACTGCCTCAGGATCACAGCCCTGGGCTCCCTGAAAATCAGCTGGACACAGCTCTTCCGTCTGTGGTATTCTCCAAAGAACTGATGCAGTGCGAAAGGAAAAGCCAGGAGACAGAGCAGTGCTCTCTCTCAGCCAGGTAGGGGGAGAACTGGGGTTTGCAGGCTGGTTTTTAGGGTAGGTTGGCTCAGTTACCTCACCCTACCCTCATCTGCTTGGCCACTGGTGAGTTTATTAGCAAAATGCTCTCGAAATGTCCCAGAGACAGGAGCTGGCTGGCTGTCAGACATCATTGTGCAGTGAAATAAACGGGCTACCGAGGCACTCTGCTTCCTTAACACTTCTGTGCAAACCCCGAGTAAGAGAACAGCATGGCTGTGTGTTTTCCTTCTCCCCCCCACCCCTCCTTAACATCTTCTCCTTGCAGTGATTTTGGCTTTAAACTGAGCGATGATTTATCCCTGGAAGTCTGTGTCCCTGACCCCGAGTTCGCCGGGAAACCCTACAGCCCCCCAGTGCCTTGCCCTGTTGGCTCAACTTACAGGAAGACTCGAGGGTATGTTTTGCCATTGGATTCCCCTACCCGATCTTCCCAAGGCTCTAGTTATTGCTGTTGCTGACTAAAGAGCCCCTAACAACCCCAGCCCCTCATGAGTAGCAGCAAGCACGTTGTGTTTGGTCATGCATCGCAGCCAGGTGACTGCTGCTCGTCCTGGCTGCACGTGATGGTGTGGTAAGGGTTTCCATGAATTCAACTGCCTGGCTCTCTGTGTTGCAGCTACCGAAAGATCTCTGGGGACACTTGTGCAGGTGGAGACATTGAGTCGCGGCTCGAAGGAGAGCTGGTGCCGTGCCCGCTAGCCGGTGAGTTCTTAACTCCATTGCTTTGGGCACAAAGGGTTCAGAAAACCTTAGGCTGGTGCCTGAGGAGCCGACCTCACGCAGGTTCCCAGAGGGCTCTCAGACAAAGCCTCCAGCACAGCAGCTGAGACACCTCGGTGGGTTACAAATCCATCATCTCAGCTACAGGGCCTGGAGAGCTCCTGAGGGATCTGCCCAGGTGCAGCCTCAGCCTGTGGTCCAGAGCCCTCTCTGCTCCTGAAGTCCTGTGAGGCTGAAGCCCTCAGAGCAGGCTGTGAGCAGGAATTATCCCCCTTCTGAAAGCACCCAGAAAGACAGGAGTTAGGTCAAAGATGCCCTCATGCTGGAGACACTCTTGGGATGGCACTGCCCGCAGCCAGGCCACCCTGTACAGCCACTGAATGGTGGCTGTTTGGGGCCAGACTGGGGCAGCGACAGCTCTGGAGTCCTCACGCCTGCGCCTTCCAGGCTCTGTCCTTGTTTTCTCCTCTCAGACATACAAGGCACTGAAATGGTCTCCTGCTTCTGTGCTGCCAAAGTTATTTGCATTCTCCTCATTACAGCTTTAATTTAGTCTGCCGTCATGAGCTGCATGATTAGCATGAGCCAGCGGGGAGGCTGCTGCAAGGGATGGGGCGGTGGAGCCAGCACAGTGGGCAGGGTGAGAGCAGCCAGCCCTTCCAGCGTGAGGTTCCCTTGCTCCATCCTAAGATTTTTTAGGACAGAAAACAAACTCCAGGTGCGACGCAGCCCGGCAGATGCCTGGGGAAACGTTCCCTCCGCTGGGATGGATGCCAGCGCCGAGCTTAGATTTCTTCCTCGTTCAGAACCCGATGCGTTTAGCCACCCCTGCGAGCCCTCTCGAGCTATTTGCAGAGCTGTGTTAGTCACGCTGAGGAGGGCCATGCTGACTGCAAAACAAACCTGCAGTCCCCACTGGGCCGGGCTTTGAAGTGCCATGTTGTTCCCAGAGTATTTGCTGATGGTCCTGCGATGCGTGTTGCCTCGCACCATGGTAACTCTTCCACGTACGCTATCCGCTCCGTATCTCCGGATAATCTCATTAGGGATGCACAGCCAGAGGTACTCTCTGTCATTAGCTCTCCTCATTAATAGCATTATTGGACTGTACTGGTGGCGTGTGAAGGCCCCGGAGACTGTGTCCCAGACCGCCATCCCATTGTACTGGACTCGGTGCAATTTAGGACCAAACCCCACGGTGGGATTTTACTGCGGTGCCAGTGTCCCCCAGGACTCTCGGATTTACATCACTCCTGTTTTTTATGAGGCTGTTGAGGAACAGGAGATCAATGTTTTGTTACTAATTGGTGGTGAGGACGGGGATCAGGACAGATTTTACCCTTCTTACTCCTTCTCCTGCAGCCTCTGGCACAAACAGTGGCTGCAGTATGTTCCTGGGCACCCACCTGAGGCTCCTAGCACATTCCCACTAACCTGATCCCAGTGAGACAAAGGTCCTTTGCTTCACTTAC
The DNA here is from genome assembly GCA_013397515.1 of Upupa epops. Taxonomy (NCBI): domain Eukaryota; kingdom Metazoa; phylum Chordata; class Aves; order Bucerotiformes; family Upupidae; genus Upupa; species Upupa epops. The sequence continues at coordinate 180,464 of VZRI01011499.1, forward strand.
ACCTTGCTTACACCTCCCTTATACCTCCCTTACACCTGCTTTACACCTTTACAGTTCTCTTACAACTTACTTACACCTGCTTTACACCTCCCTTACTCCTCCTTTACACCTCCCTTACACCTCCCTTACAACTGCTTTACACCTCCCTTACACCTACCTCCTTTACACCTTTATACCTCCCTTACACCTCCCTTACATCTCCCTTATACCTCGCTTACACCTCCCTTTCACCTACTTTACACCTCTCTTCTCCTTTACACCTTTACACTTCCCTTACACCTCACTTTCATCTGGTTTACACCTCCCTTACACTTCCCTTACACCTCCCTTACACTTCCCTTACACCTCCCTTACACTTCCTGTACACCTCCCTTACACCTCACCTCCTTTACACCTTTATACCTCCCTTACACCTCCCTTACACCTCCCGTACCCCTCCCTTACCCCAAGGTGCTAAGACATGCAGTCAGGGGAAGGAAGCAGCATACCTGGTGTAACTTTCTTATTTCATTTCCTTTAAGAAACCTTTCTGCCCCCCAGTAGCCCTAAACCAGCCCAAGGCACCCAAGCAAGGTGCTCCCTCTCGTTGCAGAGGAGAACGAGTTCATTCTCTACGCCACCCGCTACTCCATCCACCGCTATGACCTTGCCTCTGGCGTCAGCGAGGAGCTGCCCCTGGCTGGGCTGCGAGGGGCCGTCGCCCTTGACTTTGACTACGACCACAACTGCTTGTACTGGGCTGATGTCACCCTCGACATCATCCAGGTGAGTGGAGAGGCTGTGCTGAGCTGGGTAGCTGCTCATCACTGTGCCGCCCCCACCCCAGACTGCTGTTTGCCTTGGGTTCTCCTCCTCCTCCCTGGTGGGTCTCCTGTGCCTGACCGTGCTCCCCTTGTCTGTACAAGTTTGTAGAATCATAGAATCACAGATGAGTTTGGGTTAGAAGGGGCCTCAGGGATCATACAGTTCCATCCAGCGACACCTCTCACCAGACCAGGGTGCCCAGAGCCCCGTCCAACCTGGCCTTGGGCACTGCCAGGGATGGAGCAGCTGCAGCCTCCCTGAGCAACCTGTTCTCTCACAGGGAGGGATTTCTGCCTCAGATCTCATCTCAGCCTCCTCTCTTTCAGCCTGAACCCACCCCCCTTGTCCTACCACTAGAGTCCCTCATACAAAGTCCCTCTCCACCTTCACTGTAACCCCTGCTGGTACTGAAAGCTGCTCTAAGGTCTCCACTTGGGAGCCTTCTCTTCTCCAGTCTGCACAGCCCCAGCTCCCCCAGCCTGTCCCCTGTAGAGAAGGGATCTCCAGCCCTCTGATCACCCTCGCAGTCTCCTCTGGACCTGCTCCAGTTCCTCACTTTCATTCTGTTTTTCATTTCAGCGTCTTTGTCTCAACGGCAGCTCTGGACAAGAAATCATCATAAGCACCGGGCTGGAGACGGTGGAAGCTTTGGCCTTTGAACCTCTCAGCCGGTTGCTGTACTGGGTCAACGCTGGGATTCCCAAAATCGAGGTAGAGCTGTGCCCACCTGTGGTTGTGTCAGAGCATCTCAGAGAGGTGGCTGAGCCCTGCGCTGCCTGCTGCCTTGAGCTGTCATTGCTGGGAGGGGATGCTGTCTGCTGACCCTTATCCCACAGGGGTTCTAAACGCAAACAGGGAGCGATCATGTTCAGCCCTGGATGTTTACACTGAGCTCAGTTTATTCACACTGAAGGACCCAGCGGGGGACCCAGCCCCCTGCCCCGGTGCAGTGCAGCCAGCACAGGGTGTGGACTGAGCACTACGGCTCGTTCAGTCAGAGAGAGGTCAATAAATCCCCTGGTCCCTCCTCCTTTATCACCTGTCTCACAGCAATGGCTGTGCCCACAGCAGCCGCTTTATTAGGGAGCAGCAACTGCCACAGGTTTCATGCCAGTTTCACCAGTGCCTTTGCCCACTATGAAGCCCCCTCCTGGCTTTGGTTTCGGTTCCAGGTTGCCAATCCAGATGGAGACCTGCGACTCACCGTCCTCAATTCCTCCATCCTCGAACGACCCCGGGCCCTCGCTCTGGTTCCCCAAGAAGGGTAAGAAAACACTGCAGCTAGTCGGGTGACCTGGTGTTCCCCAGGGATTGTGCTGGGACAGCCCCTCCTGCACCGCTGCACCTGTAAGAGGGGAACAGGAGGAAAACTTGGCAAGGCTCAACCCTGAGGTGCGATGTCAGGGTGGGAATGGGGCACAGCTCATGGTTCTGTCCCCGTGGAGCCTGCTCTCACCCTACTACCACCAGCCACCTCAGAGCAGAGATCACAAGCTGGTTTTCTTTCGATTAGGCTGCTCCTTTGCTCCCCATACATCTCCACTAGCAAATAGCTTCCTAGTCAACAACATTCCCTGCCAGTAGAACTGGTCTGGCCAGTGGGGAAGGCTGCAGTGATGCGTGAGAAACGGAGCCCCGCTCAGATTCAAGAGTCAAACTCACTTTACATCTCTCTGAGTATGATTTTCTACCACCACTGCCCTGGGAACACGGCCCTGACAAACCACCTGAGCCGCTACAGCAAAGCAGGTCAACGCTTTGAGGTTGACCCACAGCCATACCACAGACCCCACAGCTAAAGAAACCTCTCTGTTGCTTGGAGATCACAGAATCTTAAAAGCGTTGGGTTGGAAGGGACCTCTAGGGCTGCTGGTGTCCATTAGCGTTGCAGAGCTCCCATTCCAGAGGCTCCCCTTGCAAGGGATGTGGAATGTGAAGCATTCAAAGCTCTGCTCCCTGACCCTTTCCTTTCGCTGAGCTGTTTGTTGTTATTTCGAGTAACCTCTCTGCCTGCTGTCAGGCTGATGTTCTGGACAGACTGGGGAGACTCCAGAGCTGGAATTTACCGAAGCGACATGGATGGGTCGTCGGCCGGCTGCATCGTGTCGGAGGGCGTGCGGTGGCCAAACGGCATTTCTGTGGATGAGCACTGGATCTACTGGACTGAAGCCTACATGGACAGGATCGAGAGGGTTGATTTCAACGGGCTGCAGAGGTCTGTGATCCTGGACAGCCTCCCTCACCCCTATGCCATCGCTGTGTTTAAGGTAACGGCAGCCAGTTTCCAGTTGGTTCCACAGCGTATGAGCTCAGGGGATGTGGAGTGCATGGGGTGGGCGGTGGAGGAGCACTGTGCCCGCTGGGTTTGTTGGGTAGGAGTGGGTGATTCTTGCTCAAGTTCTGCTCCTGGCGCTTTCCCACAAAGCCCTGGAATGAGCAGGCAGGTTCTGTTGAAAGCAGATCCAACATCCAGCAGATGCCCAGCTTTCCCAAGCTACTGGTTGTTGGCAGATGTGACTGCTCCTTCATTCCTGCTCAGATCCCACCTCAGGTCTTCCTTGGTTGGACTTGATGATCATAGAATCATAGACTGTATTGGGTTGGAAGGGTCCTCCAAAGGGCATCCAGTCCAACCCCCTGCAAGAAGCAGGGCCAGCACTCCCCAGCCCAGGTTGCCCAGAGCCCCAGCCAGCCTGAGCTTGAATGGCTCCAGGGATGGGGCCTCCACCCCCTCTCTGGGCAGCCTGGTCCAGGGATCCCCCAGCCTCAGCTCCAACAGCTTTGTCCTCCTGTCCAGCCTCCCTCTGCCCTTTTATTTGGACTGGGAGGGAGGACTTTGCACTCCTGATCGCCCTGTGTGTCTGGGTGGTTTGGGTGGGCTGGTACAGAGCACAGCCCTGGCAGCACTGCTGCTCAGACTAAGAGCAGTGCCTGTGTTTCAGAACGAAATCTACTGGAACGACTGGTCGCAGCTGAGTATTTTCAGAGCATCCAAAACTAGTGGCTCAAGGATGGAGATCTTAGTCGGCCGGTTAAATGGGATCATGGATATGAAAATCTTCTACAGAGGGAAGACAACAGGTAATTGCACGAGCATGCAGATGGCCTTTCCTGCCATCTCCACAGGTTCCCAGGCCACCAGCACATTCCAGCTCCCATTTCACAAGCCTAAATATGTCTTAATTCCTGCAGGATTGGAGGAGCTCAAGCTCCTTAAGGAACATGTTCTCAGGCTCCTGTCTTAAGGAATGTGTTTCATGAGCAGAGCTCCCTGCTGCCAGCAGAGATCCTGTCCTTCAGGGACAGAGCCCATAGTGCAGCTGGCTGTGGTGGTGCCTCATAGTTCAGGTTACAGAGCACAGCCTTTCCATGCAGAGTGCTGCACAAGTCAGAAATGGCAGGGTCTCAAAGCTGCAGCAGCTTTGTGCTGCACTTAGTCCTCCATCTGGGCTGCTCCACTTGGTGGCAGCTCCTGCCTTATGAATGCACTGAAGAGATGGGCTGTGTTTTCAGGTGAGTCTAACACTACCAAAGGGCTTTACTAGTCAGCCTGGGAGGACCTTTAAGGCCCTCAATGACCCTAGAGCAGTCAGCTCTGTGCATTTCCAAGGCCACCTGCAGCACTCAGCGCTGCACAGCGAGCTACCAGTGGAGGTCTGAACCCAAAGCTTGGGGTGGTTGGCGACATTTGGCTTCCTAGCCCTCTGCGCTGATGAGGTCCCCTTCTTCTCGCTCAGTTTCTGCTCCAGCACATTCCCACACGACCCTGGAACAAGTAGACAGGTTCTACTGAAACCAGGACCAACATCCAGCAGATGCCCAGCTTTTTTTGTTGGCAGATGTGACTGCTCCTTCCATTCCTGCTCACATCCCAGCTCAGATCTTCCTTGGTTGGACCTGACAGTCTTGTAGGTCTCTTCCAAATCACCGATTCTATGATTCCACATCCTCCTGACAGGGCAGAACGCCTGCATGGCCAAACCCTGCAACCTGCTCTGCCTGCCCAAGTCGAACAACCGCAGGAGCTGCAAGTGCCCCGAGGGGGTGTCCAGCACCGTGCTGCCCACGGGGGAGGTGAAGTGTGACTGTCCTCACGGCTACAGCATGAAGAACAACACCTGCATAAAGGAAGGTAAAACCACGATGGGTCCTTGATGTTTGGAGGAGGTCCCTGTCGTTGCGAAAGGTTGGGCAAGGAGGAGCTCAGCCTGTCTCCTGAAAGGATGGTGCCAGGCTCATGCCAGCTTGTTTTTGTTTTCCCTTCTGTGCCAGAAAACACGTGTCTGCCCAACCAGTACAGATGCTTCAACGGGAACTGCATAAACAGCATCTGGCAGTGTGACAACGATAATGACTGTGGGGACATGAGTGATGAGAAGAACTGCCGTGAGTGTCCTGCAGCAGCCTTCACCCGGACAAATGTAGATGTCTCTGGCCTGGCCTTGCACCTGAGCAATGGTCTGAGCTCCCCACAGGGTCTTGGGGTGCAAGAGGTGCTCTAGGGGTGCAACTCATGTCCTCTGGTGGATATTTAAGGATGGTCAGGTGAGAGTGAGGAGGAGCAATATTCCCCCCTCGACCAGCTCATGTCTAAATGTCTCCAGTTCAGCGAGACTGCTGCCAGCCCTCACGTGAGGTTGGTCTCCTGCAGAAGTTGTCTTCTGAGCCTAATTAAGGGCACAGCCAGCGCTGCAGAGGAGAGCTCTGATAGAGAGTGACTTTGTGCCTCTGTTCACCAGACAGACAGCTGACTCCTCTCTGCTCTGCTTTACACAAGGTGCCTAATAATGGGTGAGAGGTCATGTAGATGGGGAGCTGAGGGACGTGGTAAAGCACCAGGTGGACTTAGGACAGTGGGGTTAATGGTTGGACTTAATGATCTTGAGGATGTTTTCCAACCTCAATGATTCTATGATTCTACAGCACGAAAACACAATCACAGCAACTTAGTCAGCACTGAGCAAAGCTGTCAAGATGAGTTCCCGCTCCCTTCATCTCCCCACACCAAGCTCACAGGCTCAGGCAGCAGAAACTGTTCTAACCATCACCTTAATCTCCTTCTCCTCTCCCTCCCTGCTGCAACAGCCACCACCATGTGTGACACTGACACCCAGTTCCGCTGCCAGGGCTCAGGGACCTGCATCCCGCTGTCCTACAAATGTGACCTGGAGGATGACTGCGGGGATAACAGCGATGAGAGTCACTGTGGTGAGTGCTCTCACCCCAAAACTCTTCCCATGTCCCAGTGCAAGGGTGGAATGCCCAGCAGTGCTTTGGGACTGGGTGCTACCCCTTGGAGCTGCAGGGCAGGGCAGAGCTCCCTGTTTATCCTGCCTAACTGCAGCCTCCTCCCATCATTTACTGGGAATGAGGGACAGAAAAAGAGAGCAAGGCTGTGCCCTGCTTCTCCCACTTGCTCTGGACTGGCACAGACTCCTGTGTGCCGTTATCATTCAGCTCTCCTGCTCTGCCCCTTGGATGCTCTGGTGACCCAAAACAAGCTGACCTTGGGCAGTGTGGGCTGCTTGGTGGTGCCATGGTTGTGGCCATCCTCCTCCAGCTTAGCCATTTGGAATGGTGGGAGATGATCTGGAGGAGAAGAGGCTGGTAAACAGCAAGGCAGGAGCTCTTGGCTGTTCAGGACCAGGGATGGGGCAGGAAAAGGTGTTTTGGAGGTGACTCTGCTTTGCAGAGCCATCTAGTCTGAGATACCAGCCGCCTCTCTGTGGTCAGTAGCCCATGTGAAACTTTGCTCCTCCTTTCCCCTGTCCCTGAGACCATCAGAACTGTGTGTGTGCCTGTTTGCAGAGGCTCACCAGTGCAGGAGCGATGAGTTCAGCTGCAGCTCAGGGATGTGCATTCGTCTCTCCTGGATGTGTGATGGGGATAATGATTGCAGGGACTGGTCTGATGAAGCAAACTGCACTGGTAAGCACTTGGATAGGATCAATCATTTCTGTCACAGTCATTCCTTACAGCTTGAGGCCAACATCTTGTGCCTCAGTTTCCCTGCTTCTTAGCTGAGGCACCCAGCAGAGCAGCCTGGCAACCCTTCTCGGGGCGGTGTAAGCAAAGGGTTTATTTCCTCCGATAGCTTCAGCAGGCCTTGGGGCTCACTGGGAACTTGCTGACTGTTTGCAGTGCTCACACAGCCATCGTGCTTGGCTTTTAACTCACAAGACTGCATGGACAGGCATGTTTTGCTGTGGTGGCCACAGGGCTGGCTATCTGCGCACCAGCCAGTGGTGGCCCAGCCTCTGAAACTGAGCAGCCAAAAGATGCTTCTGCACAAAAAGGGCTCCCCTGTTGCTCAGAGGCAGTGAACAGGCTGCTGTGCACGGGTCCCAGCGGGGACTCCGATGCTTTTCCTGCTGTTAAAGGCATTGCAGAGATCAGGAGAGTCCTGGCAGCTTCTGCACAACCCAGCAACGGGCAGGGGAAACAAATTTAATGTGGGAAGGGGCTCTGCTTCTGAGCCACCTCACGTTGCTCTGTGCATTTGGAAGCCTGGGGAGGGTGTCATGAGTACGGAGTCACGTGTGGAAGACCTGCTCTGGTCTTCATTTACAGCTCAGCTCGATGCAACCTGGGTGCTAGATGTAGTCCTGTTCCTAGTTCACTCCAGGGAGAACGTGGGCTCCTGGCAGTCTTTGCCTGGAGGCCAAGGGGAGGAGATGGCTTCCCAGACTCAGGGGTCCCTCTGCTCTGGTTCCAGCAGTATTTCGCACCTGCGAAGCCTCCAGCTTCCAGTGTCAGAATGGCCACTGCATCCCGCAGCGCTGGGCCTGCGACGGCGACGCCGACTGCCAGGACGGCTCTGACGAGGATCCTGCCAACTGTGGTACCGTGCTGAGGGGGTCTGTGCGGTGGGGTGGGAGGGGTTGCTGCAAAATCACTGAGCTAGACCCACAGCAAACTCAGGGGGTGATTTATAGATTCATAGAATCATCCAACCCTCTGCCCTACAACCCCCAACTACTGGGAGTTGCTGTGGCCAAGATGCAGGACTGGACATTTGCCTCTCTGGAACTCATTGCTCTCAGCCCATCGATCCAGCCTGTCCAGTTCTCTCTGCAGAGCCTCCCTACCCTCAAGCAGACCCAGTCCCACCCAACTTAAATTCTCAACCTTCCAAAGCAGACAGACATGGGGAGAGGGCAGCTGGGGCTGTGCTGGGGCCAACTTTAAAACAAAACCCCATGCTCCATCCACCCATCCATCCATCCATCCATCCATCCATCCATCCATCCCTCCATCCATCCATCCCTCCGTCCATCCATCCATCCATCCCTCCATCCATCCATCCCATTCTGAATTTCAGAAAAGAAGTGCAATGGCTTCCAGTGCCCCAACGGGACCTGCATCCCCACCAGTAAACACTGCGATGGCGTCAACGACTGCTCAGATGCCTCGGACGAGCAGCACTGTGGTGAGTACCGGGGCTGTGGGGAGTTACTGGGGCTCCCTCAGCAAGGGCTGCCAAACCCTGTCTCGGTGGGAGAAAAGCCCTGGTGAGATAACGGGAAGCTGTGGCCGGCATTCCTGAGCCTCTGAGAAACGGGCTGTTCTGGGGGTGTGCTGACAGAGCTGTGTCCAAGGTGACCAAAGCCTTCCTGATGCTGGTGCCAGTCTGGTTGCACCCCGGTGGGGTGAGGGCAGCCAGTGGAGGGACAGAGCTCAAGCGATTTCTCTTGGAAACTTTCTGTAACTCTCTGAAATGTGGCCACTGGGCTCCCTGGCAGCATTCCTGTTGCCAAGGAGAGCAGGGGTGCCACCTCCTCCTCCTCCTTGAGAGGAAATAGCCTCAGGCTGTTTCAAGGGAGGTTTAGAGTGGATCTCAGGAAGAAGGTCTTTCCTGAGAGAGTGGTTGGGCACTGGCCCAGGCTGCCCAGGGAGGTGGTGGAGTCCCCATCCCTGGAGGGTTTTAAAAACTGAGTAGCTAGAGCCCTTGAGGCCATGGTCTAGGGGTTGGGGAGCTGTTGGGATGAGGGCTGGACTAGGTGATGCTGGAGGTCCTTTCTAGCCATGAAGATTCTATGCTTCTCCTGACCTCTTGTTTCTCCAGAGCCCCTGTGCACCCGCTACATGGATTTCGTGTGCAAGAACCGTCAGCAGTGCTTGTTCCACTCCATGGTGTGTGATGGCATCATCCAGTGCCGAGATGGGTCGGATGAAGATGCCAACTATGCTGGCTGCTGTAAGTGTGATGTTCTGCATCTTTGCAAAGGGAGGGTTGGATAGAGAAGGAAGCAGTGGCAAGGAGAGGAGAATGAGTGCGTTCCCCAGGGAACCAGAAGACTGCCTGATCTCCCAGGAGGTGGCTCTGGAGTGTAATGCTCTGCATATAAATCCCTGATTGCCTTGGGATGTGTTCAGTCCTTCCCCCTCAACGATGAGCTTCTCTCAAGCCCTTGGTCTTTACACTAAACCTCTGGTGTCTGTCCTTGCTGCCCTGCAGCCCAGGACCCTGAGTTCCACCGGACCTGTGACCAGTTCAGCTTCCAGTGCCAGAATGGTGTGTGCATCAGCCTGGTGTGGAAGTGTGATGGGATGGACGACTGCGGCGACTACTCTGATGAAGCAAACTGTGGTGAGCAGTCACTCGGGGTCTCTTGTCACTGTAGCTGCAGTGTCCTTTGAAATTCAGGAGCACAGAGTGTATCTGCCTACATAGCCCTGTGTGACATCCCAGTGCACAGCGCAGTGTCTGACACGAGGCTCAGTGTCACTCTCCTGTAGGAAGCTGAAGCACAATGGAAAACCCAACAGGGCTGGCACATCCTGTGCCTGACTTAAGTCGTGTGTGACTGTATTTACTCTGCAGATCCCCAGCCCAGAGCAGAGGGATGGTTTCCAGCCAAGCTCAATATTTACCCCTGTTCCTGGGGAGCTGTAGGGGCTGTACCCAGCCTGATGTAGCAGCTGCATCATCATCTCAGAGTTTTGCAGGGGTTTTGAGTCTCTGTTTCTGCCATGCTCTGTGTGAATCTTGCTGCCAGCTCTGGGTCTGGCCGTGAAGCACCAGCACACAGAGCTAGTAGTGGCCACAGGCTGGAGAGGGCTGTGAGGAGTGAGGATGCTGGAGGTGAAGGGAGAAGATTCTGTTCATGCTGCTCAGATAGATGGATGGGATGATGCTTTCTGGGGTAGCTGTAGACACTCACAGACCTCATCTGTGCTGAAGACTAGTGAGATTATGTTGAAGCTCACAGGATTCTCCTCTCATTGTCAGAAAACCCGACAGAGGCTCCAAACTGCTCCCGGTACTACCAGTTCCAGTGTGGGAATGGGCACTGCATCCCTAACCGGTGGAAGTGTGATGAAGAGAACGACTGTGGGGACTGGTCTGATGAGAAGGACTGTGAGGGTAAGGCCACAGGGCTCTCCTCTGCTCACAGGAGCTCTGGTCAGGGCTGGGCTGTGACACGCTAGAGGATCACTCTGAGCACCAGCTGCCTTCCTGTGCCAGATCCTCCTGAACAGGCTGGCTGTGCACACACGTGCATCTCTGTGTTCTGTGTGTTTGGAAATCCCAGTTAGGGACTGGGCAGGTACAACACAGATGGAAACACCGGGCTTGTAATGCTGTGCCTGCTCCCCAGTTCTCTCTGCTCGTAGTCGCTCTCAGTCTGCTGGGAGCTGGCACAGCCTGCAGCCCTTACGCAGGACTAGGGATCTCAGATCAGCTCTCCCTGGCGTATTTTTAGGTTCTCCAGTTCATCCCATTACTACAGCAGTCCCTCCGACGTGTTTACCAAATCACTTCCGTTGCAACAGTGGCACCTGCATCATGAACAGCTGGGTCTGCGATGGCTACAAGGACTGCACTGACGGCTCCGATGAGGAAGCCTGCCCTACTTCTCGTAAGCTTTGCTCTTCCTTACCCCTGCCCTTCTCCTATAGGATCTCACCTGCATGGACTGTTGGCTTTTAAGCCCAGAGCCTTGCTGGGTGACAGGGTGAAGTTACACTGTGGTGGAGAATCTTCCTCTCTCTGGGGTCAGATCTGCTGCCACTAGCTGGGGCACTTCTCCAGCCCCACATAGAATCACAGAATCATCAAGGTTGGAAAAGATCTTCAAGATCATCAATTCTGTCTGCCCTACAACCCCCAAGCACTACTCCATCTGCTCAAACACCCTGGCTGCCACAGGTCCCTGCTCAAATACCACCTCTTAGACAGTGTGCGGGCACAGAGCTGCCTTTCAGCTCACAGCTACCACGAAGGTTCTCTCTCCCTCTGGTCCTTGCTAGGGTTTGCTGAGCTCTGAGCTGGTGCAGGACATCAAGCCTTGCAAACCAGCTGATTCTCCAGCCCTCTGCAGTCAGCAGAGAGGATGGGTTAGGCATCCTCCCAGCAGAAGCCATCAGGCTGCTCGATGGGATGAGATTGCCATCTAGTGGAGCCGGCTCCTGGGCACAGGCTTTGGTGGCACTGGCTGCCTGGCCATGCCTGGGATGTTCTCGTCTCTGCCCTGTGCAGGACCCAACGCCACAGCCACCTCACCAGCTCTGCCGGGGCGCTGCAGCAGGTTCGAGTTCGAGTGCCAGCAGCTGCACAAGTGCATCCCCAACTGGAAGCGCTGTGATGGCCTGCGGGACTGCCAGGACGGCACCGACGAGAGGAACTGCCGTAAGTGTGGGCAGGGGAGAGCATCCCGCCTGGCTCTTCCTCTTGGGAAGCATTTTGTGAGAATGATGGAGCCACCAGGAAGTTTTTTTACTGGCAAAACCCCTGCAGTGAATGCAGCGTTGCAGTAAGAAATAGAATGCAAAGCCCAGCCACCCAGCAGCACTGCTGTTCGAAGCCCAGCTGTTGCTTTCGGTGGGATAAGCAACTTGTTCTTCTCACCACAGAATCATTCAGGTTGGAAAAGACCCTTGAGATCATCAAATGCAACCAATAACCCCACTCTACCAAGGTCACCACTAAACCAGATCTCTCGGCACCACATCTAGACCTTTAAACACCTCCAGGGATGGGGACTCAACCCCCTCCCTAGGCAGCCTGTTCCAAGCCCTGACTGCTCTTTCTATGAAGTCTTTCCTGCTGTCCAGCCTAACCTTCCCCTGGTGCAGCTTGATGCCACCACATGAGAAGATGCAGTGAGAACAAGATGCCCTGTGGCTTAGCCCCTCTGCCGGAGCTCCATCCCTCATATACAGCCACCCCAGTATCACACCAGATTTTGAAACACAAGCATCCCAGTGCTGCTGGGACTGTTCCTGCCTTGAGTCCTGAAATCGTTCTGCATTTTTCAGCTACTCACAGCACCCTGTCGTGCCCTAATGGTTACAAATGTGAGGATGGAGAGGCCTGCATTCTGCTGACGGAGCGCTGTGATGGGTACCTGGACTGCTCAGACAGCAGTGATGAGACGAACTGCACGGGTAAGCAGCAGCCCTGGCCCATTCCTTATGCCCTGCTCTGTGTTAGCAGGCAGAGGTGCTGTCCTGGACACAGGACCTTTAATTCACAACAGCTTAGATGTATTTGCCTCTGGTGTCCAAGCTACCTCCTTGCTCATTTATCACCAGCCCCAGACAGCTTCTCTGCTGACAATTTGTCTCCCAGCAGCCTCAGATACAGCAAAACAACTTTAGGAAGGGTAGGAGCCAAGCTGTCTGGTTTATGTGGCCCACAGGTGAAGCAATAGTCTACAGCTCCATCTTTGCTCACAGGGTGACCCCTTGGGAGCTGTGGCACATGCCCTGCTGCCATCTCTCGTCCTGCCATGCTGGCATTTGGTGGCCCCAGGGAGGCAGCAGCCTGCCCTGGGCAGATAACGGCGATCGATCGCTGTCTCTGGCCAGACATGAGATCCAGATCCCTCCCCAACTGCTTGGGGGTTTGAGCATCAATCAGGGTTCAGTTCTTTAATTAAATATTGATTGGGAGATGCTAGCAGCTTTGGGGGCAGGGGAAGGTGCTGCTGAGATTCATGGCTGGGCTGCTGCGCCAAGGGGAAACCATTTCTTCTCCCTTGGCAGCTGGTCTTGCTCTGCTTGCTCAGGGACCAGCGAGTCTGCTGGGTCTCAGTTCCACTTGGTTAGGGAAAGCAAAGCAGCCGTTTGGCTTCTGTAGGGCACTGAGGAGACAGCTGAGCAGAACCAGGCCATGGCCCTCTGATGTGGGCTACCTCCCCATGCTGTTTGTGCTAAGAACCATGGAATTGTTTAGGTTGGAAAAGATATTTAAGATGATCAAGTCCAACCCTAACCTTGGCTGTGCCATCTCACCACTAAACCCTGGCCCTGAGCTCCAGATCTCCATGACTGTCAAACACAGCCAGGGGTGGTGATACAACCCCCTCCCTGGGCAGCCCGTGCCAAGGGATGAGGGCTCTTCCCATGAGGAAGTAATTTCCACCCAACCTAACCTTCCTCTTACTTCTCTCCTGAGCAAACAGCTTGCTTCCCTCTGCCAGACTAACTTCTCCCATTGCCTGCTTAGACGACACCATCGTGTACAAAGTCCAGAACCTCCAGTGGACAGCTGATTTCTCCGGTGATGTCACCCTGACGTGGGCTCGGCCAAAAAGGATGTCCTCAACCTCCTGTGTCTACAACATCTATTACAGGTACCCCAACCCGTTCCATTCTGCGTTACCCAACTAAAGGCTAAGAGAAGCCTGAGCACAGGTGTTTACAGAAAAGAACTGCTCAGCATCGGGTCTGGAAGAGCTTGGCAGCCTGGCAAACCTTCTCATAATGGGATGCAAAGGAGACCCAAAAGCAGGGGGATTTGGGAAGAGCTGCATCTCATAGAATCATCAAATCCTCTCGGCTGGAAAAGACCCTCAAGATCATCAAGTCCAACCATTAACCCAGCTGTCCCAGCCACTGGTTTTTATCTCCATGATTCCTTACTCAGTATTGTGTAGAGACAGTATTTGGGTTTCTTTCCACTTGAGTCTTTGTGGGACCATTAACAAGTCAAGGGTCCTGGTTTGAAGCTGGGAAAGGGCAGAGGGAGGCTGGACAGGAGGACAAAGATCTTGAATCTGAGGCTGGGGGATCCCTGGTCCAGGCTGCCCAGAGTGGGGGTGGAGGCCCCATCCCTGGAGCCATTCAAGCTCAGGCTGGCTGGGGGTCTGGGCAACCTGGTCTGGTGAGTGCTGGCCCTGCTTCTTGCAGGGGATTGGACTGGATGCCCTTTGGAGGTCCCTTCCAATCCAATACACTCTATGATAGAAACTAGAGCACAGCAGTTACAGAAAACCTCAGAGGATGGCAGTGTTTTCAATGGCTGGAGCATCTTTTCAAGCCAGCGATAGGGCTTTACAGGGAAGAAATCTCAGCATAAAGCTCTTAACATACAGAGCATAGAAGCATAAATGTTGGAAGAGACCTCCAAGATCATCACATCCAACCATCAACCCAACCCTACCCTGCCCACTAACCCCCCAGGGCCACATCTACTAGGTTTTTGAAGACATGGAGGGTTTCACCCTGTGTTATCAATCACTGATGGAGGGCTGTGACTCTCTCTCATGCAGGATGGTCGGTGAAAGCTTCTGGAAGATTTTGGAAACCCACAGCAACAAAACCAACAGTGTTTTGAAAGTCCTCAAGCCTGACTGCACCTATCAGGTGAAAGTCCAAGTGCAGTGTCTGAGCCGAGTCTACAACACCAACGACTTCATCACCCTGCGGACACCCGAAGGACGTAAGCAGACCTGCACGGTCCTACCAGTGACCTGATGCATGCTGCTTCGGCTTAAAGAGTAGATACCATGGCACCCCTGTTAGGAACTAAAGGAGTCTTCCTACTGGCCTGGGAAGATGTGCTGTGGGTTCCCTGCCTTGAGTCAGTCCTGCACTGAGTCGCCTCCCTGCCCTCTTTCCTCCCCATGACTTGGTTTGGTATCACGAGGAAGTTCATCTCACCATGCGGTGAGGAGCCCATGGGATGGGTCAGTACTGCATGGTTCTAGCTGGAGGTCATGTTTAGGAAAGGATGAAACCCAAATCAATGAGCTTAGGGAAACTCTGGCCTCACCACAGTGGCAAAAAAGGCTTTCAGGGATGAAAGGGACTCAGAGCACAACAACAGGAATAAAACATCTCCTATGAGCCAGCACCACTTGGCCATTCCCCTTCTGTCCCAGCCTTGCAGTGAGACCTTGCTTTTCCCCCTGTGAACTGACATTGACACCTCTGTTTCTCACCCTAGTACCGGATGCTCCCTTTAACCTTCAGCTGTCCCTGAAAAAAGAAGCTGAAGGAGTGGTGATGGGCTCCTGGAGTCCCCCCGTGAACGCCCACGGCCTCATACGGGAGTTCATTGTGAGTCCTGATGCCTAGTGGGGCTGAATCCAGATGGGTGATGGGATGGGGAAAGCTGCTGGGGGCTCACAACACAGTGGTTCTCCTCCCAGGCAACGAGCACTAGGATGAGAGGGCAGGGCCTGAAGCTTCTGAGGAGAGAGTTAGGTTGGATATTAGGAAGCCCTTCCTCAAGGAAAGGGTGCTCAGAGCCTGCACTGGACTGCCCAGGCCAGTGGGGGAGTCCCCTGGAGGTGTTGAAGGGCAGCCTGGCTGTGGCTCTTAGTGCCCTGGTCTAGGTGATTGTGGTGATGTCAGGTCCTGGGCTGGGCTGGATGATCTTAGAGGTGTTTTCTAGCCTCAATAATTCTGTGATTCTTCAATTTCTGGTTTCCTTTCTAAGCTTTGATGCTTCTTTCCTCCAACATTTCAAAACAGAGGGGCCATCACCCTATGGTACCAGTAACTACAGAGCCCTCACCCTTTGCTTTGGTGCTCCTAGGTGGAATACAGCAGGGGTGGATCCAAGGAATGGTCATCCCTTCGAACCACCAAGAACTCCACAGAGATCGAGAACCTCCAGGTGAACACCTTATACACCGTCAGGGTGAGTATTTCCCAAGCTCTGCTGTGTCCTGCTCAGCCAAGCACTTGCTAAAACAGAGAACCCAGCCCTTTAGTGCCAACCCACAACAGGGGTTGGCATTTGCACCACTACTGCAGACCTGAATTCAGGCCCTTGAGTTGCTCCTTCTGCTGTGAAGGGCTGCTTTGTGAGGAAAATGAAAGTCTGCACAGAGAGCCCTGGGAGGTGTCTGTGCTGCTGTTGTCCATCTGCTTGAGCACAGGTTCTTGGGGAAGTTCACTGGGAGGTGGGATAAATGCTACCCCCTACCCTGTGAAGCAGTGTTACTCCCATGGTTGGAGCAAATCTTTCCTTCTCTGGTACTTCTTGCCATGCTAGTAATAGATCTTTGGGATAGATTCATCACTCACATGGACTTCACCCTGTAGTTGTCCCCTCCACAGTGGCTGGTAGAGTCCAAAGCTCCTTATCTTGAGGGACTCCCCATAAAGACCTCATAAGAGATCTGTTATCTGCGAAGAGGGTGCACCTCCCTCCTCTTAGATTCCTTCAATTGACCAAAGTAGGCTGCTCTATCTCTGTAATGAGCATTTTATGGCCAAGTCATTACCCTGTTGTTGGCTTCAAAGTTCTTTTCCAGGAGCTCTGCCACATCCCTAAGCTTGCTCTCACCTCCTTCTCTGCATTGTATGATGGTGCTGGTGAGCCTTTGTTCATACTAACTAGCCCTCTGGTTTGTGAAGGTTGCTGCGGTGACTAGTCGAGGAGTGGGGAACTGGAGCGATTGCAAATCCATAACCACCATCAAAGGAAAAGGTAAAGGCTGTTGTTTCAGCCAACTAAGAGGGAAAGAAGGCAGAATATCACAGAATCACAGAATCATTAGGGATAGGAAGGTGGGGGTCGGGCTTTCCTCCCAGGCAACCAGCATCGGGATGAGAGGGCAGGGCCTGAAGCTTCCAAAGTGAGAGTTAGGTTGGATGTTAGGAAGCCCTTCCTCATGGAAAGGATGGGTAGACATTGGAGTGGACTGTCAGGGCAGTGGGGGAGTTCCCATCCTTGGAGTTGCTTAAGAAAAGACTGGACATGGCACTTAGTGCCCTGGTCTGGCTGATTGTGGTGATGTCAGGTCACGAGCTGGATCATCTCAGAAGTGATTACCAGCCTGGCTAATTCTGTGGTTCTGTGAGATCTCTGGGCTGAGGACGATGATCATAACAAACACTTGGATTTTGCCCCTCGCTAAATAATTGTATTTCTTAGCTCTGTGCCAACAGCTATTTCTCTTCCTCCTTCCAGTCATTCCTCCACCTGTCATCCACATTGAGGACTACAGCGAGGACTCCATAAGTTTCAGCTTAAAAATGACGACTAACATCAAGGTAATGTCTTTATCTTTATTTCTGGGTCTCTTTAGCTTGGAGAAGGCTGAGGGGTGTCATTCATGTCTATAAATATGTGAGGGGTGGGTGTAAGGAGGATGGAGCCAGGCTCTTCTCAAGGTCACCTGGTGATAGGACAAGGGGCACTGGGTGCCAGCTGGAACAGAGGAGGTTCCCTCTCAATCTCAGTAGGACCTTCTTCCCAGAGAGGGTCCCAGAGCACTGGACCAGGCTGCCCAGGGGGGTTGTGGAGTCTTCTCTGGAGATGTTACAGACCTTCCTGGCTGTGTTCCTGTGCCACTTGGTCTGGGTGATCCTGCTGTGGCAGAGGGATTGGACTGGATGATCTGTCGAGGTCCCTTCCAATCCCTAAGGATTCTGTGAACCTAAAACTGTATGTTCTCACTGCATGCAAAAGCAGCTCAACCCTGTGCCCTTGCTGCTTGACAGGTCAGCGGTTACATCGTCAACATCTACTGGACATTCGATGCCCACAGGCAGGAGAAAAGGACTTTGATGGTAGAAGGAGAGAAGTCCATCCAAAGAGGTAAATTCTGTGCTCAGTGTAAAATTCTGCTGGAGCCAACACCGAATGGAAGGGTTTATGGAAGGATATGGACTTTTATTTCTCTAGGGGGCTCTGTTTAGGAAAAAGTAAATCTTGAGAGGGCAAAGCAGCAAATCCCAGGTTTCTTTTCTTAGGGCTTGGAGATTTCCAGCAGATTTTAGGTTTTATCTCCTATTCTCATGGCATGGGATTTTGTTTGTGATTCTCTATCTACTCTGCAAAAGATCACCAATTTATCTGGTGTGTACACAGGGCATGGCCCTATTAACCACAGTACTTAGAGAATTCTAGAATCATCAGGGATCGGAAGGGACCTCAAAAGATCATCCAGTCCAATCCCCCTGCCACAGCAGGATCACCCAGACCAAGTCCAGTTTCAAATGCCTCCAGAGAAGGAGACCCCACAAACCCCCTAGCAGCCCCCTCCAGTGCCCCATCACCCTCCCTGGGAAGAAGTTATAGAATCAGTCAGGGTTGGAAGGGACCACAGGACCATCCAGTTCCAACCCCCCTGCCATGGACAGGGACACCCCACCCTACAGCAGGCTGCCCAGAGCCTCATCCAGCACAGCCTTAAACACCTCCAGGGACCCCAGCCACCTCCCTGGGCAGCCCATTGCAGGCTCTCCCCACTCTCCCAGTGAAGAACTTCCTCCTCACATCAAGTCTAAATCTCCCCATCTCCAGCTTTGCTCCATTTCCCCTAGTCCTGTCACTACCTGAGACCCTAAAAAGCCCCTTCCCAGCTTTTTTGTAGCCCCCTTCAGAAACTGGAGGCCACAATAAGGTCACCTGGGAGCCTCCTCTTCTCCAGCCTGAACAGCCCCAACTCTCTCAGTCTGGCCTCATAGGAGAGGTGCTCCAGCCCTCTGCTCATCCTCGTGGCTCTCCTCTGGACTCACTCCAGCACATCCACATCCTTCTTGTAATAAGGGCTCCAGAACTGGATGCAGTACTCCAGGGGGGAGTCTCATCAGAGTGGAGTAGAGGGGGAGAATCAGACTAGAAACAGGAAAGCATCCCTGTATGGACAAGGTGAGGTCAGACACCAGTGTCCCAGGTACTGCTGTGCAAAGGACATGCCTCAAAACTCACCAGCAGAGAGAAGCAGGTTCCTGTCAAGGTTGGTTTGATGTTGCTGACTGTTCCCTAGAGCTCTCACCCTGCCGTTGAGGTGCTTTGCTTCATCTAACAGAGGCTGTTTCTCTTCTTGCTCAGTGGCCAATTTGACAGCACACACCCCCTATGAAATTTCTGCTTGGGCTAAGACGGAGCTGGGTGACAGCCCTCTGTCTTTTGTGCATGTCGTGACCAGTGGGACAAGGCCTGCATCGCCGAGTCTCAAAGCCAAGGCTATCAACCAGACGGCGGTGGAATGCAGCTGGACTGGACCCAGGAATGTTGTAAGGCACCACAGAACGGGTTGGGTTGGAAGGGAGCTCAGAGCTACCCCAGTGTCAACCCCCTGCCATAGGCAGCGACACCTCTCACCAGACCAGAGTGCCCAGAGCCCCATCCAACCTGACCTTGGATGGAACAGCCACAGCCTCCCTGGGAAAGCTGTTCCAGGGCCTCAGCTCCCTCACAGGGAGGGATTTCTACCTCAGATCTCACATAAATCTCCTCTCATTTAGCTTGAACCCATTCCTTTTGTCATATCACCAGAGTCTCTCATAAAAAGTCCCTCTCCAGCTTCCCTGAAGCCCCTTCTGGTAGTGGAAGCTGCTATTAGGTCCCTACCTGGGAGTTTTCTCTTCTCCAGGCTGAAATTCAAAGAGTTTGATGCTCCACTGGTCTTCCAATTGACTGCTGTTTTAGCAGAGCTCAGCCCAGGACTTTGGGGTGGAGAATCCAATGAAGAGTGGGCAGATTGCACCTGAACATGGAGAGGGAGGGTTTCCAGAGGAAGAAGGGTCTTTGTCTTGCCCCTAAGAAGGGACATCCATTAATAGTTTGGGTGGGAGCTCCAGTCCTCGCTAAAATCTGTACCATTCCTGTTGCCTTTTTCCTCCACAGGTCTATGGCATCTTCTACGCCACCTCCTTCCTAGAGCTCTACCGAAGCCCTCACAACACCACCACAAGCTCCCACAACATCACTGTGCTCGTGCAGCGGGACGAGCAGTACCTGTTTCTGGTAGGCTCCTTTGCTCTTCCTCCTCCTCCCTGCCTGTAGCTTAGTACTAGAGGGTTAGGCACAGAATTGACCACTGTGTCGTCCCTTCAAGGTCCGTGTGATGTCTCCCTACCAAGGGCCCCCGTCTGACTACGTCGTGGTGAAGATGATCCCTGACAACCGGCTTCCCCCTCGGCACCTCCACTCTGTGCACACTGGGAAGACTTTCGCAGTCATTAAATGGGAATCTCCCTACGATTCACCTGACCAGGACATGGTAAAATCTCACAGCACCTCCTGCTGTTCCTTTGCACTCAAAACCCTCACTTACAGAGTCCTAGAGTGACAGGGTGAGGGGCAACGGTTTCAAATTAGAGAAGGGCAGATTGAAAATGGCAGATAAGAGAGGTGATTGTGCCCCTCTGCTCTGCCCTGCCCTGGGGAGACCTCACCTGGAGTCCTGTGTCCAGTTCTGGAGCCCCCAGCACGACAAAGATGCAGACACATTGGAGAGCATCCAGAGGAGGCCACCATAATGCTCAGGGGATGGCTGGAATGGGCTGTGTGGGCAGGTGGTGGGGGCCCCATCCCTGGAGTCACTGAAGGTCAGGCTTGCTGAGGCTCTGAGCAACCTGCCCTGGGGAGAGCTGTTCCTGCTTGTGTAGGGAGGTTGGACTAGGTGATCTCTGGAGGTCCCTTCCAGCCTGGAACAGTCTATGAGTCTATGATTCTAAGTTAAGAAGAAGTTCTTTAGCAGGAGGGGGGTTGAACACAGGAACAGGTTGCCCAGGGAGGTAGTGATGGCCCCATCCCTGGAGATCATAAAGGTGAGGTTATTGAACAAGGCTCTGGGCAACCTGATCTGGTTGAGGATGTCCCAGCTCACTGCATGGGGGTTGGACCTGATGACCTTTGGAGGTCCTATGATTCTATGATTCCATGAACTCAGAGACAGATCACTGTCCTGTTGCTAAAGCAGAACTGAGTCTGAGATCAGATCTACACTCCATAGAGCTAGAACACCTTTCTGTGCTTGGGCTTTACCCTGGAGTCCAGACTGGCCATCAGCAGGACAGGCACTAGGCCAGCTGGACTACAGGCTTTGCCTCCTCCAGCCACACCAGCACAGCCCCAACAAAGCCCACTTCTGTTTTCTGGCGTGCTGGTGTGCGGTCACGTCTCGCCCCACTGCAGGCGAGTCATTTTCTCAGCGAGCTTTCCACTCCCATTCTGGTCCAGAGATTTTAACAGCAGAGCTTTGGGGGTATAAATCATCCCTGTAAATCTGGAAACTGTGAGAAGGTCCCCCCTGAGTCTCCTCCAGCCTAAACACCCCCAGCTCCCTCAGCCTTTCCTCCTCAGCCCTTTCCCTCCAGTCCCTTCCTCAGCCTTGTTGCTCCTCCCTAGTGCTGCTGGCCACACTAGTGCTGATGCAAGCCAGGATGCCATGGGCCTTGATGTTGGACTGGGATCCAGCAAGAGCCTTGAAATATTCCTACCTGTGCTTTATGTGGGGCAGGGGCATAGCTGACCATGGTTTGTCTAATAGAATTACAGAGTCATCAAGGTTGGGAAAGACCTTCAAGATTGTCAAGTCCAACCACCCACCCTACAACCCCCAACCACTACCCCAGCTCCTCAAACCTCCTGGCTGCCTGATTGTTGAACCCCTCCAGGGATGCTGCCTCTACCCCCTCCCTGGGCAGCCTGTGCCAAGGCCTCCCCACTCTGTATGGGAGTCCCTCCCCTGGCACAGCCTGACCCCAGTTCCTCTGGTCCATCACTAGTCCTTAGGGAGACGATGCCCTACTGCTGTGTGACATTGCCAGTGAATCTGCAGGAAGGTAGGAGCTTTCAGCACGTGTGCCCTTCCTCCCCCTGCAGTTATACGCCGTTGCAGTCAAAGATTTAGTGAGAAAAACAGATAAAATCTACAAAGTGAAAACCCGGAATAGCACGGTGGAGTACACCCTCAAGAAACTGGAACCGGGAGGCAAATACCACGTAATCGTTCAACTGGGAAATATGAGCAAAGAATCCAGCATGAAGATCAACACAGGTAAAGGAAAGTGCTGCTGGGATGAGTCCTTGCAGCAGTGTCCACTAGAGGGAATCCGGTGCTTGTCCCACACACCATCCCTCCATCTCATCCATCCATCCATCCATCCATCCATCCATCCATCCATCCATCCATCCATCCTTCCACCCACCCATCCATCCATTCATCCATCCATCAACCCATCCACTCATCCATTTCTCCACCCATCCATCCATCCATCCACCCATCCATCNGTTCCAGGAGTGACCCCACTGCTGTTCCTGAGCTGAAAGAAAACTGTCACCGGTGTTAAAACTGAAGCCACCTGCCTTTTTGTTCTGCTTTGCAGTTCCGCTGTCTGCACCAGATGCCTTAAAAATTATAACAGAAAACGACCACATTCTGCTTTTCTGGAAGAGTTTGGCATTAAAGGAGAGTCATTTCAATGAAAGCCGGGTAAGCTGGGCCATCTGTCCTGTCCTACAGGCAACCATTCCAGAATTCGAGAGTAGAGCTACTGCAAGGCTCCCTTCCCAGACTCATTAAAACCTGCCGGCGCTCTCTCTGCTCCCCTAAGTGTCCTTGAAGAGCCTCTGCAGAGAGCTCCCTTCAGTTGTTATCACAGCTGAGGTGCTAAAGCTGATAGATCTAATCAGTCACCTTTTAGGAACATAATCGTCCTCTTGGAAAAGGTCAGCTGTCACGGTTCTGAGGGGACTAGGAGTAGGACCCAGCCCTGTGAGCAGCTCGTTGGTAGGGTCAGAGCAGCTCATTGGTAGGGTAGATTTGGATGGGAAACTCTGTGGTACTTCTTATGTCAGCTCCCAAAACCCAAAGTAACCCCTTCACTGGGGTTGGACTCGGGTGGGTACCCCAGGGAACCTTCCCACCCCTGAAAGAGGCTGTCAGAGGGCTGGGGAAGGCTGTTCCCAAGGGCAGGGAATGACAGGATGAGGGGTCCTGGTTGGAAGCTGGAAAAGGGCAGAGGGAGGCTGGACAGGAGGACAGAGCTGTTGGAGCTGAGGCTGGGGGATCCCTGGACCAGGCTGCCCAGAGAGGGGGTGGAGGCCCCATCCCTGGAGCCATTCAAGGTCAGGCTGCCTGGGGGCTCTGGGCAACCTGGGGTGGTAAGTGCTGGCCCTGCTTGGTGCAGGGATCTTGGACTGGGTGCTCTCTGGAGGTCCCTACCAACCCAACACGTTCTGTGATGCTGTCATGCTAAGAACAGAGAGCAGCAGACAGGCCAAAATCTCCTCCCTGGCCAGGGTCAGTGCTGGTCACAGGGAGGCTGGAGGAGGCTCCCCATTGCTGTCTCCTAGCTGATAGCTCAGCCCCGTTTCAAAGCCCCGTTGGCAGGAGCAGAACTGACCTCCACAGCCAAGTGATTCCATGTTTGTGTCTTTGCTTCTCCTGCTCTCAGGGTTATGAGATTCACATGTTCGACAGCTTGATGAACATCACGGCTTATCTGGGGAACACAACGGAAAACTTCTTCAAGGTTTCCAACCTGAAGATAGGTCACAACTACTCGTTCACAGTGCAGGCCAGGTGCCTGTACAGTGGGCAGATGTGTGGGGAGCCGGCCACCCTGCTCTACGATGAACTAGGAACTGGTAAGTCCCTGGCTTCTCCCTATCCTCCTCAACAAAGACTCCTAGACCCTCACAAACTCACTAGAGAAACACTCTGCTGGCTGCAAATGGCACTTGTTGCCTTCCTCATCTTAGGGGAAGACACCTCAGCATCGAAATCAGGCAGATCCACAGATGTCGCTGCCATCGTGGTACCGGTGCTGTTCCTGCTGCTGGTGACCCTCGGCATCGGCTTCGTGGTGCTGTACATGAGGCACAGACGGCTGCAGAACAGCTTCACCGCCTTCGCCAACAGCCACTACAGCTCCCGCCTGGGCTCGGCCATATTCTCCTCGGGAGATGATCTCGGTATGTAGCAGCCCTTGGTTTCATGCAGTGGCATTTCAGGACAGCCTTAAGGACATGAAAGCAGTGCAAGACCGGACTGCTCTGCTCTGTCAGGCTTTGGGCCACCTTGGGTATAACAGGAAAGGCTGATGAGCAGAGGTTGAGGGAGCTGGGGGTGTTGAGCCTGGAGAAGAGGAGACTCAGGGGGCACCTTCTCCCTCTCCAACTCCCTGAAGGGAGGGTGCAGTCAGGTGGGGATCAGGCTCTTCTCCCAGGCACCCAGCACCAGGATGAGAGGGCAGGGCCTGAAGCTGCCAGGAGAGGGTTGGGCTGGATGTTAGGAAGCCCTTCCTCAGGGACAGGGTGCTCAGAGCCTGGACTGGACTGCCCAGGGCAGTGGGGGAGTCCCCGTGTCTGGAGGTGTTGAAGGACAGCCTGGCTGTGGCCCTTGGTGCCCTGGTCTGGCTGCTGGGGTGATGTCAGGTCCTGGGCTGGGCTGGATGAGTTCAGAGGGCTTTGCCAGCCTCTGTGAGTGTGTAAAAATCTTGATCTTATCCTGAGGGTGCAGAGCTGTCCCAGGATAAATAGTTTTAGCGACTTGGTTTCAACTGCTCCCTCTAATGCAAATCAGTTTAAACCTGAATATAGCAGATACAACAACCAGGTAAGATGTTCTGCAAGGTCACCAGAGACTGGTTTTTAGGGCAGCTTTGTGACCAACCTGATTAGCCATGGCCCTGCTGAGGCCACACCTTGAGTACTGGGTGCAGTTTGGGTACTGCAGTGCAAGAGGGACAGGATGCTGCTGGACAGAGGGTAGAGAAGGGCATTTGGGCTGCTTAGGGGACTGGAGAGCAGGGCTGATGGGGAGAGGCTGAGGGAGCTGGGGCTGTTCAGCCTGGAGAAGAGGAGGCTGAGGGGAGGCATCACAGCTCTCTACAGCTACCTGAAAGGAGGTTGGGGTGAGGTGGGGATTGGCCTCTTCTCCCTAAGGACTGGTGACAGAAGCAGAGGAACTGGGGTCAGGCTGTGCCAGGGGAGGGTCAGGTTGGATCTGAGGAAAAACTTCTTGCCAGAAAGAGTGGAGAGGCTGCCCAGGGAGAGGGTGGAGGCACCATCCCTGGAGGGGTTCAACAACCAGGCAGGCAGGGTGTTTGAGGAGCTGGGGTAGTGGTTGGACTGGATGATCTTGAAGGTCTTTTCCAACCTTGATGATTCCGTGAGGCACTGAGGGCAGGATAAGAGCGCTGTGGGTTTGTTTTTCAGGGGATGAGGATGACGAGGCGCCGATGATAACTGGATTTTCAGATGACGTTCCCATGGTCATCGCGTGACGCGCATTGCTGCCTGTACACAAACCAAACGGTGTAAATATTTCGTTTGATAAAAATAGTCGATTGTTTATTTTAAAAAAGAAAAACAGAACAAAATGCACTTTGAGTTGCAATATGTTATTTTTCTATGGGCCAAAAACAAAAAACGAACAGAAAGAAGAAGAAGATGAATAATTTTAAAAATACACTTTGTAGTCAGGAACTGTGAACTGCAGACTAGGTCGGTTTTAGTAACAAACTGCTTTGATTTAACATTCATTTAGTCTTACAAGGCTATGCTTGCTGGGCATGCTTTTAAGTCTGTGAGATATTTTCTGTTGACTAAATTGGCTACTCCTTTTATTTTTCTAAGAGAAGAATAAATTTATTTAAAAAATAAATAAATAATACATTCAGGAGATTATATATGGAGAGAGAGAGAGACAGAGAGAGAGAGACAGAGAGAGAGAGACAGAGAGAGAGAGACAGAGAGGGGTAATATAGTCCCTGAAGGTTTTGCTTTTACTTTAAAAAAGACCCACAAATAACCATCTTTTGGACTTTTGTTTTGTATGGAAGTATTTTTTGTTGTGTTAATTTATTGGGAAATCTGCTGCCGAACAGATTTCCAGTCGTCGGATATTGTACACATTCTTGTGTAGAACATGTGCCACTTTATCTTGCAAGGCAGTAGTATCCTGGCATCATTGTTCTTGCCACGATGATCAAAAACACCCCTTATTTTTACATATTTCAGCTCCCTAATTGATGACCACCAGCTCCCAGCATCTCAGACCCCAAGTCAAGGTCCAGCAGCACATACTTTAGGTGTGAGTTTAGTTTCCTACAAGCTAAATCATTCAGGCTTTACCAAACTGTGGGGCCAGGGGTTCCGCAAACCCTTGCACGTGGCTGTCAAGTGTCATGGGCCATCAGCAGGAGGGGTTTTGGGGCTCTCCTGCAATGCTCCTAAGCTTTGCAGGTTTGACTTTGAGGAGTGCAGGAAGAACAGCCCATGCCGTGCCCTGCCCTCTGCTCAAACTCCTGTGGAGGGCACCTGCAGTTGTGGAGCTGCTGCCCCTGCCCGTTGTCACGTGTGGCCTCATCAATCTGCTGATAACATCACTTGAAATAAATGTGCTGCTAGTGGAAGTTAGAGCATCTTAAAGCTCACTTCCCAGCTAACGAGGACTGCTCTGTCCTCTAAGCTGCTCCTCTGTTGGTGGGACAGAAGGGGGAGCATCCTCAGTGCACAACTGGCAGCAGCTTCGCACTCAGCTCTTCCACCGTTCAGGGCAGTAATCGCTAACCATCCAAATTCACCGGGTGTTCAGCAGGGATTTGCTCCTCGTTCATTAGCATTTCCTAAAAGCCACTGTGCTTGTACCTCCAGCTTCCCCAGTCACACGTACACAGACACGTAGCGCTTTCCCATCACCAGTCATCTCACGTTTCCAGTAGACACAACACCGGCTGCAGAGCTCAGAGCAGAAATGCCCGGTTACCTCTGTCAGGCTTCATTTTTATTCATTCTGTGATGATAGCAAAAGGCGAATTTCACTGCCAACCCAACTACCTGCCGATGCAGGAGCGACGGCACGAGTGGATGTTCACACCTCACGCGTGGCCGGCTCTATATATGCAAAACCTTCGCACCGGTAGAACCCAGCACGCACACACACTGGTTTCTTTAAAGCATTTTTGCTGTGTAAATCACATTCTATTTGCAGTCTTCCTACAGCTGGAATGAGAGAGGCCAACTCTGTTTAGATATGCAATTTCGTTTCACTTACAGAAATGTATAGAAGGTTGGAAGTTCTGAATAGTTTGATACTCTACACAAATATTAACTCTATTTTCAATACTGGTGTTAGCATTCCTGGGGATGCTTTTCTCCCCCAAAGCTGGGACTGAACTGTAATCAGATTGTTCTTATTGCAGAGTGGCAATATTTTACCTTGTTAGGGGGTTGGGTGCTGTTCAGGAGGAAAAAGCTGGAGTAAATCAACCCAACATGTACAGCTCCATTTGCCTACAGCTCCACGGAGAGACCGGAATCTGACCCAGAGGCTAAACTATTCTAAAGATATAAATCAAAAGGTTTTATACAGGAAAGGAAGCCTAAAAGCAGAGATAAAGAGCATTGAGCCTCTTTGTTATTAAGCAACTCTTTCTGGCACAGGTAACTGAAAACTGCAGGATGCAGAAGCACAGAATCTCTTTGGTTGGAAGAGAGCTCTCAGATAATCAAGTCCAACCAGTGACCCAGCACAGCCAGGTCACCGCTGTAGATCTGGAGCTTAGGGACAGGGTTTAGCGGTGGCCTTGGGACAGTTGGGTTAATGGTTGGACTTGATCTTAAAGGTCTTTTCCAGCCTAAATGATTCTGTGATTAAATCTTCTCCCTGCTGTAGATCATCCTAGAAGCTGGTTTCTCTGGTGAGAATTACTACTGGTTAAGTACTGCTGCTTCACTTCCCCAGAGTAAATCCTGTTCCAGCAGGGCGAGTAGAATTTAGCTCAGCTCTATGTAGAAGACAGATACCGAGGCAGACCCTTCTAACCGCTTTCTGTTCTGCAGAAACCCCTTGGTTTGATGCTGTGGAGCATCAGCCGGGGGACAGGTCCGAGAGGCTCCTGTGGTCCCCAGAGCTCTAGCGCCAGCAAAGCATTTCCTTGCAGTGCTCAGAGCAGCACTCATGGTTCCCTGTGCCTCTCACTACCCATGTGCAAGGCTGGATTTACCTTCTGTAAAGGTAAAGTCACTCCCCACCCTCCCAGATTTCCCCCTGAATTGCAAAAAGCCACCACTGTGCCCTCAGCAAACCACTTTCACAGGGCTACTTATTTTATAGAGAGAGAGAGAGACAGTCTCAGCTCCAGGCAGGGAGGTGCAGCGCTGGGTAGACTGTATATTTTTATGACCTTTTGGAGCACGGGATCTTGTTCACAGAGACATATAGGGGGTGGGAGGGTTCTACTGTAAATACGGGACGTGGAGCTGGATGCACCTTTGTGTCTGGGTTTGTTTTGGTAGCCTTATGCAACGGGACAGGACTCGTTACCCCCCATTTTGGGAGGTGACTTGGGTTTATTTTGTAGGAACCCAGTGAAATGTTTGTATCTCCCCCTAAACAAAAGGTGTGGGAAGTACCTGGATTAGGAGTTGCTGGTTCCACTTGAGTTGTCTTTGCATCCATTTCAGATCTCATGGCAGATGCCCGTTGATCCTCTTAAGTCCATTTGAACACAAGACTAAGGTCGAACACTTAAAATCTGGTGGGGGTTTGGATCGTGAGCTTTGTTTTTCTGTAGCTTGTGGGTTGTTTTGAGGGATTTTGTGTGGGTTTTGGGGGTTGGGGGTTTTGCTTTTTTCAAGAAAAGGCAAGGAGGTTCCCATTTTCCAGGTGGGAGGGCTGAAACACCCATTCAGAGTCAAAACAGTGACTCCTTTCAACCTGAATCGATCACATCACTCCTGCCTCTTATGCAAAATTAGTGTGGCAGCATGTTCACCCCAGCGACCTGCACGTGCAACCACTTCTGTTTAGCCCAGCACCAGCCAAAGCATGAGCTTATGGCTCCTTGTGCTGCTCTGCTAGTGGTCCATACCCCAGGTGGCTACCTAGAGGGGCAAACAAGCAGGTCAGGGTGACCACAGGGAAAATGTGCATGTGCAGATGTTTCGTAGCTGGTGTGCTGGAAGTTCCCTCCTCGGCTCACCCTGATGAACATCCTTCTGTGTGCTCCTACCTCACAGTGTCAGCAGAGCTGCAGGTTTAGTACTGGGACAGGGCAGAGGTCACAGAGAGGGGCAGCAGAGCACACCCAGACAGAAAGGGAGGAGAGAGCACGTGTGGGAGAACATGCTGTGGCACTGCTGGCTGCCAGCATCCCTGCCATGGTCTTGGCTTCGTGGTCAAAGGGCCCTGGTGTCTGCAGGTCGCTCGGTGTTTACAGAGTGCTGTGCTCCTCCTGTGTTAGTTCCTAGAAATCCTGGGAGGGGTGATTTGAGAGCTCCTGTCTGGGTGCAGAGGGATCTACCTTGCCCAGACAACCGACAGAGCAGGATTATGGGCTAATCCTGTGTCTAGAGATACCAAAACCAGCCCTAAACCAGCAGGGAAAACTCACCTGAGCCAGCAAGGGGCACATGGGGTCTTCAGAGGGCACAGTGCCTGTGGGGTCTGCGTGCTTCAAATCAATACGTAGGGACAGAGCGCTGCTTAAAGGCAAACATCACTGATTTGCTGGTGGAAATGTAAAACAGTGTTCAGGAAAGACCAAACCCACATTTTCCAAAACGACTTTCAAGCCTCCTTCAAATGGACTTGAGAAGGGAAACGGTGCAATGGACAGAGTTCCTCGGGGACCCAGACAGTGTCTTCGTTACTGGAACTAGCTGTAACGGTTATAATGAATCCTTCAAACCGTGCTGCAGGCTGTAATGAGGTTTCTAGAGGGAAAATCAACTTCTGATCTGGTCCCTCACATGAAGAGGGTTACTGCTCCACCATTCAGATAGCTACTCCGCATCTTTTTTATTCTCCTTCTTTCATGCCCTGGTTTTCCTGCTCTGTTGTTATTGAAGGAACTTTTGTCTGTCAGGTCGGTGGGGTTTTTTTTTCACTTGATGATGTTAATAAAAATGGACTGGGTAAACAAAACCGTTGCTGGTTTCCAGGATTATTTTCTAGCCTCTGTGTGTCCAGTGCAATCAAAGGAGAGGGTTTCTTTCTGACCCCGGTGGGATTTCTGCTTTCCATGACAAGGATGTGTTGTGTAAGCTAAGAGGATGACCCAAAACAGGAACAGGGAGCTGTTTGCACAAGAAGCAGCCAGAACCCTACGAATAAGGTACCACTGATGTTCTTCACTGTGTGTATTCTTCATTCTTAATCACATACCTGACTGCTTGATCTCTTCTCCGAGGTCGGCAGTGGTCACTAAGCAGCACCCTCAGGCACCAGCCAGCATTTTGAGTCGTTCCGAGCTCCACCTCCATGTTTGCAGAGCATCGTGTGCCCGAGGAGGTTTAGGCTGGATGTGAGGAAGAATTTCTTTGCTGAAAGGGTCATCAAACATTAGAACAGGCTGCCCCGGGCAGTGGTGGAGTCATCATCCCTGCAGGGATTTAAAAGGCAGACAGACAGTGCTGAGGAACAGGGGTTGGGGATGACCTGGCAGTGCTGGGTTGAAGGTTGAACTGGATGATCTTTAAGATCTCTTCCAACAAAGAGATATGTATCAAAGCTCAGACTGTGGCTCACATGGCACATTCTTTCCCTGCTATGTATATACATCTATATCTATGTCTCAATACCTGAGGCATGTATTGGCATCGTCTCCCTGGGGACTAGCGATAGGACCAAAGGAACTGGGGTCAGGCTGTGCCAGGGGAGGGACAGATTGGATCTGAGGAAAAATCTCTTCCTAGAAAGAGTGGGGAGGCCCTGGCACAGGCTGCCTGGGAAGGGGGTGGAGGCATCATCCCTCATTCAACAACCAGGCAGCCAGGGTGTTTGAGGAGCTGGGGTAGTGGTTGGGGGTTGTAGGGTGGGCAGTTGGACTGGATGATCTTGAAGGTCTTTTCCAGTCTTGATGATTCTGTGATGTTAGGTTTCAAATCCCTTTCCACCACCATTTCCCACTACAGTACCTCTTTTTCTCTGTTTGGCCGTTGCTGGCTGGATCCCCAGTGTGTGTGATTCCACCTGACACCCCAGCAGCTAAGGGGAAGCAGAATTACTGCTCACAGAGAGATGTAACGAGCAGGCAGCAGTCTCCTCACACGTACCTCATTTTTTCAGCCTACATAATTGGAAAAGCAACTTGGTGAGCTTGGTGGACATAATTGAGGCGTGCGAGCATCTTAAGTGTTGCACTTCATTAATGTGTAGCTTAAGGCTACGGTAACAAACAGCCGTTCCTTCCTCCCCGTTGCCCCCATCATGAATGAAGCTGATTCTGCCCTATTGTTGCTGAAATGGATTGCTTCCCCCAGGAGGTATGAGAAGTTACACCTCATTCCCATGCACCTACTTTCTGCTAGGCAACAGGACTCTTCAGCTTCAGCGCTAACCGGCAGTGAGAAAAATCCCAACAAAGTCAAGGCTACACGGAGATGGTGGCTGGTTGTGCCCCCTTAAGACAGATATTTATGGATAGGAAAAGTTTTCCCCATGAATCCTGCACTGCCTTCACCAGAACCGCATTTATCACCTTGCCTTGTGAGCCTGTGATGGCCAAGGTCAGGTTGGATTTGGCTCTGGGCAACTTGGTCTGGTGAGAGGCGTCTCTGCCCATGGCAGGGGGTTGGGACTGGATGATCTCTGACCTCCTTTCCAACCCAGACCAGGCTGTGATTCCATAATTCTATGAACTAAAGCGATACTGCTCTGAGTGACTCAGCCTCTTCTGCCCACTGTTCCACTCTCAAACCTTTCCAGGGGCTGCTCATGTACATTTTATACCAAGACCCCACAGCCCCTCACCTGATCCTCACCCTCAGACCCGTTATCTGGGAAGTAACCAGAAAGTCAGAACCCTGCACAGGAATATTCTCCTAGCTCTTTTCTTTGCCTTTTCATTGCTTTCATGACCTTTCTACCCTCTAAGCACAAGAAGTTCTTGAAAAACAAGAGGGATTTTCATAGATGCTCTACAGTACCCGTGTGAGGTGTACCCTGCTCTCAAGCCCTTTAAGTAACAGTGTCAGGCAATGGCTCCAGCATCTTAACTATTGCTGAGCTAATTGGCAGCTCTCAAATCATGGAATCAAAGAATCATGGAATCATCAGGGATCAGAAGGGACCTCGAAAGATCATCCAGTCCAATCCCCCTGTCACAGCAGGATCACCCAAATCAAGTCCAGGCGGGTTTCAAACGTCTACAGAAAAGGAGACTCCAAAAACTCCCCGGGCAGCCCCCTCCTGCTTTGCTCATTACATGACTTCAGATTCTCTTTGAGACCCCAGTTGTCTCGTTTCACGTCTGAACCCAAGCGTGCCACAGGGCAGTCAGCCCTCTTTCCCTACTGCTTTCCGGCTGAAGAGTTAGGGTTTAATGAGCAAACACAGCTAGGCATGAGCACACTGCCCATGTGAGGTTGGGGTCCCATAGGGCTGCCTGAATCCAATACATTTGGCAAAGGGGTGGATGTTGCAGGGGGGAGAGATCCCTTCCAACCCAACACATTCTGTGGCTCTGTGGCTCTGTGATTCGCACTCTCAGAACATGAACAGAGGAGGTTCCGTTTAAATACAGAAGGCACTATTCTTCACGGTGAAGGTAACAGAGCACTGGACCAGGCTGTCCAGGGCAGTTGTGGAGTCTCCCTCTCTGCAGACGTTCCAGCCCTGCCTGGCTGTGTTCCTGTGCCGCTGGGTCTGGGTGATCCTGCTGTGGCAGGGGGATTGGACTGGATGATCTTTCAAGGTCTCTTCCAATCCCTAGTGACTCTATGTCACTGCCCTAAACTATGTAAGGGAAAGAGATGTGAGTGAGTGTTCCTGCTGCAGAACGCTTTTCCCCACCGTGATGCCAGTGAGAACCCACCAAGAAGGAAGGCTCCAAGCTCCAGAGGAGCTGCAGCTGGAGCACACGGTGGAAACCCAGCCGGGAGGCTGGGTCTGGGCTTCTTTCACTCTGAAACCTCATCTCCCTTACACAACTGACATCTGAGGCCAATTGCAGAGGGTGGATCAGAGACTTGGTGAGCTGCCTGCAAGAACAAGAACACCAGGTGGAAACACAGCAGAGACAAGGCTGCAGGAGCTCTTCCCAGCATGGGTTAAGCATTTAACAGAATAGACGAGCTCTGACCTTGAGAGGGAGCAGCTAAAGTTCTGGCTTGCTGCTCTTCTTTTGAGTAAGCAACCCCAGAGTCTTGTGCCAGACTCCTGAACATTTGTGTTTAGCTTTTCTCGGCAGGACAGATGAAATAACCGAGGCTATTTAGCAGCAGAACTCAAGCTGGAATTCAGGCTGGAGGAGCCAAGAGTTCCCATATAGCCCAGCCCCTGCTCTAAGGACGTGAGAGAGGGTCTGTGGGAAGGAAAGGTTCATGCTAACCATCAACATCTTGGCTCCTGCCACAAACCTCTCAACCTGCCAAATGTGGGATGCAAGAAGAATGGCAGTCCGGGGCTCTTCCAGGATGTGTGGTTTATTTCTCCCCTCTAAATTACAAGCATCCAGAAGCCCACATCCCCCAGGCTCTGGGTTTGCAGGATGCCCGGTGATCTGCTTTCCCTGGGCCCTGCAGAGCGAAGCAGGGAGTGGACCTGACCTCGAATTGCACAGGCGCACCTGTGTGGGGTTGGGCTGTTTCGGAGGACAATCGCTAGTCAGTCATCTGGCAAGGAAAACCAAGACGACAGTGAATGGGGAATGAGGGCTTCAGCTGAGCAGGAGTTTATTAAACACATCCTGAACCTGGCTACAGGCTGCCAGAGGCTGCACAGGAGGGGAAGATGTTTAAGAGATGGAAGATCTGAGGCAGAGATGGACAAAACCTGGCATTCACATCAGCAAGCCTCACGTAGAGTGAGGATGGCTCTGCCAAATGAGAAGCGTTATCCTACCGGGATCTTTCTGCAGCCAGTGGAGGGAAACAAACTCTCTCCAAGGAGCAATCTGGAACCTGAATGAGCCTCAAATGTTTTTCTATACCTATTCTTTCCTCTCCCACTGCACGTTTTGTATTTTCCCAAGCCTGAGAACCCAAAGGTAATGGCAAGAAGGTAGAGAAGAGGTTGATGATTCCTCTCTGGCCTTGCCTGAGCTGAGAGGGTCACTCCAGGTCCCTTCTGTAGCCAAGGATGAGGCACAACAGTTTAAAGAGTGCTTGCCCTTGTCTTAAATCAGCTCAGATAGTCTTCTCTGTGATGGGAACTTGAGGTAACTGCATCACACCTTGTGATGGTAACACTCTACAGCCTACAGGAACAAATCCCAAACCCTATTATTCAGGTAAGAACACTCCCTCACTCTGGGTTTGACTGGATGCAGCCCCTTTTAGCTCCTGAAGTACACATACTGAGTGCCCCACGCTGCAGACTGGAGATGAGACCTCACTGAGCATCTCTGCTTCATTTGCACCCCTTCCCTGAGTTGCTTCCCAAGGCTCCGCTGATGCTGTCAGCAGGGAGCAGGATAGTAGGTCCTCTCCTAACACCCTCCACACTCCCCATTCGAGAGCTGCTGGCCCAGCATGGGAGTGATGCTGCCTTTTAGAAGCAACACAGCTTCCCTTTCCCCCTGCTGTGGTTTGCTTGAGATCCCTCAGAAAGCCAGAAACAGAAGCCCAGAGGCCAATTCCCAGTAGTGTATTCAGTCGCGAGACCAGCTCCATTTGTGATCCAGCCCCACTTCGCAGTAGCTCTGAGTGGCTCATAGCCAACACGTCTACGTACCCAGGAAATCACCATGGCGGGCGCAGAGCTGGTAGACAATAGCCCGTTTGGCTGGTTCCTGTGGAGCAGCACCATTTCGACTGTACTTTTCCTCCTAAACTTATTTAACCCCGCAACCGAGCACCACGGCCATGGTGAGCTATTTGTTTGGAGCCCAGCTCTCCTGGGAGAATAGGCACAAAGAATAGAAGGCAGCCTGGAGAGAGAGAGGGAAGAGAGAGAACTGAGCAAGGGATTCGAATGCATCGCCCTTGGAGACGATGCCAATGACCTGCTAGAGAGTCCAGCCATCATAAATAAATAGAAGCCGTTTATTGTCTCGCCAGGCCGGCGAGCACCGTAATGCTTGAGCTGTTTCCAGCGGGTGGGGCTCCTGACCAGCATCACTCCTTCGTGCTGGGCTCTCTGAGACAAAACAGATGTCGGTCACTGAGCGTCGGTTCTGTCGTGTGATTTGTGATGCAGCCCCTCACATGAGATGGATGAGGAGCCCTTTGTTTAGACTCTCTCACCCCCCCCAAAAAAAAGACACCCCCCCCCACTACTTTCCCCGTGGTGGTGAATCCTAAGCAAAAAGGAGGCAACGATGTGAAGCCAGAGCAGATCGGAACCTGCGATGATTAAAGCATCCCGCCGGAATGGACCCACCAGATGCTCCACAGTGGTTAGAGACAACCTCCAGCTATGTCCATGTGAAGGGCTGGGTGGGGTGAGAGGAGCTACAAACCCCCTCCATCCCCACCAGAGCAGATCGTTCCCTCTTTAACCTGTTTTGTGGCCAACTGGACTCAAAGCCAGCCATTCCCAGCTGGTCCCAGTGCCACCAACATGCAGTAGATGGCAGCAGCAGCTTTAGTCACTGGCCACCAAAC
>VZRI01011499.1:215786-230421 GCA_013397515.1 Upupa epops
CCCCTCCTTCCCTTCCCTTCCCTTTTTTTTTTTGTACTTTTTACTTTTGGTGGCCTCAAAAATTATTAGTTCCAGATGAGCTCCTGCCATTGTAATAGTCCATTTAACCCGATCCACTCTGAGCAGAGTCAGTGCAAGTTCAAATGCAGCATTTTCACATGTAAACTACACATCAGAGACAGATTTCTGCCTGGCTTTGGGCACTCCTTGTGCAGCCAGAAAGGGGAAAAGCAGAAGGTTAAAACCTCTCACACACACACTCACACACACACACATACACCCCCACCGTGGGCAACAATGGCACTTTGTCAAGCGAGCGCTTGCCCGAGCGGAGCTGAACTTGTGAATTGAAGCAGGAACCTCAGGACTGCTTCTCCCTTTGAAGATTAGCGCTAATAAGCCCAAGCAGTGGGTATTTTGTTTTATAAGGGAAGAGCATTTCAAGTCACGTACGCTGCTATTGTTGGACATGAACCACGTTCAGGCTCTGCTGGCGGTGACTCGAGTAACCGCTCCACGCTCGTCTTCTGCTTGGGATTACCTTTATTTTCAATTAAATTTACCTCCCACCATCTTTCAGGCCTATTAAAACCGCTGACGTTTCCCCGTTGCTAATTATACACACACAAAAGCTTTCGACAAAAACCTCTACAGATTAAAATTCGATGCTTTCTGTGGGTTCCGTATCCAGAACCGACCGTCACAACAACAAGGAGCACGTTTCCCTCCTCCTGGAGTAAGAAGCACAACCTTCATGCGAAGAGGTGCACGAAACGATTTGTTTCTGGGAAATGAAGACAGCTTCTAGCACAACACATGGAAAATTTCATGTTGTTTGCTTTTGTAATTCACTGTACACACAGCCTTTAATCTGAGGATCTCGGAGCACTCCGCACAGTTTAATTAAGCCCCACAACTGCCATGTTGGGGAAGTGTATTAAGTGTTGTTATGCTGATTCTTTACAGATGGGTAGACTCAGAGCCTGAGCTCTGGGCTTCAAACTCCCCTCTCCCCATCCAGGATCAATCCTTAAAGCTCTTCCATGTGGCCTTCCCACTGACAGCCCGGGGAAAATATATGAGCTCAGAACCCCAACCAAAGCAGTAAACCTGCCTCCAGCGAAGGCTCAGCCTTCCAGCAGCACGTTGTACCTGCGGAGCGGCTGACCGCGTTCCCACTCCATCAGCGCCGCTGGAAACCTGCGCTCCTGCCAGGCACAACCAGCATGGAGCTCCAGGCTGTTCTCCCTTAAAGAGCCCTTTCACCAGCCCCTACGCAAGGGCTAAATCCTAAACCCATTTATGCCGTGACCTCAGCACCGGGTCAGCAGCCAGAGCCTGTCCCAAACTCAAACCTGCTGGGCCCCAGATTGCTGCAGATCTGGGAAGAAGAAAGTCCCAGCGTCTTGGCTCTCAAAGCCCCATTTTTCCACGGCATTCTCTCCTGCGGGATCTGTATGGAAACCACTTGCACTGTCGAAGCCACAGGACAAATGAATGGGAATTCACCCTGCCAGTGATATCCATCATGAGACACAGCTCTTGCCAGGGGAGGGGCACGCTCGGCCCTAACCAGCTGCACATGGCCAGCTTCTGCCTCATCCAGCCCCTGGGCTTGGGGATTAAACAGTTGCTGAACCCTGGGAGCGAATCGCACCCCCGGGAAGCAGCCTGCGGCTAACGGGTGCAGAAGCTGCCGAGCCACCCCATGCTCCTGGCTCTCACCCTCACACCTAACTCTGCTCACGGCCACAGCTTCCTCGATGGCCCTGGGAATGGGCGAGCAACCAGCTCGGGACACGGTTTGAATAGGTGCTGGAGGAATTCAGCTTTTCCCAACATTGTTCCAGCTCTGGCTGTGCAGCAGATCTCCATCTCTCCCTTTTTCTTGTTCCTTCCCC
The DNA here is from genome assembly GCA_013397515.1 of Upupa epops. Lineage (NCBI taxonomy): Eukaryota > Metazoa > Chordata > Aves > Bucerotiformes > Upupidae > Upupa > Upupa epops. Next base: position 217,688 of record VZRI01011499.1, read on the forward strand.
CCTCTCTCCTCTGCAAGCTCCTTTGTTCTCATGTTTACAGCAGCATCGATTTGCTGTCAGACAGAACGTGGCCTTGGAGGTTCTGTACACAGAGAAACCCAGCCGGCGGGACCCAGCCCCATTCCCCCTGCCATGGGCTGCACTGGCTGCCTCAGGTGTCACTGCCCTCTCCTGTTGCCCTCAGGCTGCCTCAGCACTGCTGGGAAAGAACTGCTCATCCTCTGGGCTGCTGGGGAAGGCAGAGGGCACGAGACACAGCCTCAGGCCATGCCAGTCCTTCTTATCCAGGATGAAGGGAAGAGCTCAATACCTCATGGCCTGTCTGCCCTGCTCCATGGAGCTACAGACCTTGCAGGAAAGCATGCTCCCTCCTCTTTCCTCCCCAGTGTTTGAGCTGGTTCATAGAATCACCAAGGTTGAAAAAGACCTTCAAGATCATCCAGTCCAACCATCCATCCTACAACTCCCAACCACTACCCCATCTCCTCAAACACCTTGGCTACCCAGTTGTTGAATGCCTCCAGGGACGATGCCTCCACCCTCTCCCTGGGCAGCCTGTGCCAAGGCCTCCCCACTCTATAGGGGAAGAAGTTTACCCTAAGTTCTAACCTGACCCTCCACTGGCACAACCTGGCCCCAGTTCCTCTGCTCCTCTCACCAGTCCCTAGGGAGAAGAGGCTGACTCCCACCTTACTGCAACTTCAGGTAGTTGTAGAGAGCACTGAGGTCTCCCCTCAGCCTCCTTCAGGCTGAACAACCCCAGCTCCCTCAGCCTCTCCCCATCAGACACCCTAAAACGTGCAGGAGTGACCGAGCCGCTGAGCCCTGCTCCCCCCCAGTGCATCACCCGCCTGTTCCAACCCTGTAGCAGCCTTCTATCTGCAGACCTCGAAGCACTTCACAAACCCCAACCTATCTGAGATACCCAGAGGGTAGGACTCTGCTCTCCAGCAGAGAAACTGAAGCAGAGATAAAATAAACTGGCTAAGAGCACAGGGAATTATGAGAAAGTGAGCAACAATGAGGAAAGCTGCTTCTTGAGGCTTTGTGGTCATATTTTTCCTCCTATGAGTTGATAACATTTCCTCCCTGCTGTCTAAACAAAATGATATGAGTTACAGAGTGAACTGATTTGATATCTCAGTCACTTCAGATACCCAAGTAGTTGCTTTCAGATATGTTACCCCTGGGCAAAGGGAATCCAGACACCCACAGTGCTTTTGAAGCTTTCGGTGGGAATTCTAGCACTGGGGAACGGGGTTGGGACAGCAGCCCCAGGAATACAGTCCCCTCTCTCTATCTGTAGATCAGATACATGCAAGGACAGGACAGATGTTCCCTTCTGAACCCATCTCCAGGGTGTGATCTAACTCCTGTGTCTCTCCTGTTGAAGAGAAGAGGGTGATCCCTGCCAGTCCTGCTGGTTTTAATGTGGCCAGGGGCTCCACTCCACCTCCCAGCCCCCCAGCGCTGCTAGTAGTCCTCATACTGGACACAACTTCCATGAGCAATTAGCAAGTCCCTGCCTCACTTGGCTTCCAGCAAGTGTCTCACCCAGCCTGCACGTCTCAGGTTTGAGGGTACCAGCTCTCCATTCAGCTCCATTAATTGCCAGCACAGAGCCCTCCATCCTGCAGCAAAAGCTAACGTGTGGGAACTCAAGTCCCTCTACCAGCTTCTCCAGGGGCTGAAGCCCCTATTTTCACTTGGTTCCAGTTCCCAGATCCCCTCTCTTTTCCCAGATCCATTGCTTTCCCCTGCTTTTGTTCAGTTCTCCTGTGAAAGGAGGGAATTTGAGGGGTGACAGGTCCGTAAATATCGCATTGTCTCCTGAAAAACGGAAAGGCAGAGCAGGACGTGTGATGGATATTCTCTTCCCCTCACTGCACTCGGGATAGACGAAGGAAGATGGCAGATAATTGTTCTTTATTGTGCCCCAGGTTCACCTTAAGATGAAGGAAGCGATAAGATTTCAATTAATGTCATTTAAGAGTCCCCGCAAGCTGTCCTGCTCCTTTCTTGGCTTCTTTCCTTCTCTGGAATTGTGGCCCTCAAATGCCGCTTTTGTAACCCCAGGGGAACTCCCTCAATGGGCCACATCCTCACCTGGTGGGCACCGTCAAGCCCGTCAGCATCAGTGGAGCAGTGCTAATGCAGACCAGATGACAACCCCCCTCCCACCTCGCTCTCGATTTATTATCGAGCAGGAGAGATAACATTTTTCATTATACAGAGCAGGGATCATTTTCCCGCTGCCCAAGAGTGACCCGAGAAGCTTTTCTAATCAGCTTCAACTGATCAAGACAGCCAGGTGCAGAGACCCTGGTATCGGGGTTCCTGGGTGAGGGCACCCTACCCGGAGCCTTCTGCCTTCCCTGGGCGTTTGCATCGAATCCCTCTTCTGAGAAGAGAGAACACGAAGAGCTGCAAGACCAGGGAGGAGGCTCCTAGCTGAATAACTCACAGACACGGGGGCAGAGGGGAGCCTTCTAGAGCTATTTTTTTCCTTCTTTAAAATAAAAAGGCAAAAAATCAGGAAAAACTGCTAAAAAGAAAGGGAAGGGAAGCTGCTGGGGAGATTTTGCAGAATAAAGTCCTTTCCATTTCAATCTCAGGTTTTTATTTAAACCCAGAGTAAAGCATGGAATCGCCAAGGTACTGCAGAAGGAGCCCAAACATCTTGAAAACGTTCACACCGATCACTTTGGATTTTCAAAATGTCTCCTCACAAATAGCTGCTGGCAGGCGCTCAGCACATCTTTCCCTCTGACTGCGCTGCTTTGCAAACAACCCCCCAAAGTTTCGATCCAAGGGTGACTCCCGGGTCTCCCAATACTCCGGATTCAAATCCATCCTATAGAGATATTTGTGCCTTGATGTGTTTTTGCAAGCAGAAGTGAAAAATGATGGGCAGACCCCCACAGAAGCAGCTCAAATAGCTGGAATTCTTTCCCCCCACACACCCCTGCAGACACACTAATGGTTATTGTCCCCAAGAGCATCCATTTTCGCTCCTCTTCTATATATACACGCATGACGTTTCCATATGTTCCCTCGTTCAGCTCCCTGGTAACACACCACCGCCCTTCAGGGGAGGGAGGGAAGGCTGGAGTCGGAGGTTATGGGTTCAGCCAGCGGGAAGCGCTTCGTGCCTCCTCCTGCACCTGAACTGCACCAGCCTGTGCCCTCCTGGCAACCGCCCCAACCGAGATGCCCTAGTGAATGCTCTGCATTCATCCTACTCCCCACCCCAGTCACTCTGTCCTGGCCGGGCTCGGCAGCTCCTTGCCACAATAGCCATTTCCAAGGTGTGAAATCTGCGGGAAGGGAAGGGGAAGGCTGGCGAGGGGATCTGTGAATACGATTACGGACTTAAATCATGCCGAGTCTTTGCAGATTTAATGAACCAGACGTAGCTGTAATTTTGGCTGGGCGTATTTGGAACACTAATAGATTAATTTAATCTAATTAATTGCTTTTTATACCTCTTTTTTTCCCCATTCAGAAGATACCTGCTCAGCTCTTCCAGGGATTTCGCAGTACCCACACACAGTGTCTAACAAAGGCTGCTCCTCTGCAACACCTGGGCTGAGACCTCGTCTCTCCTGGCTACTGCACTGCATGACGGTAGGAGGAGGGGGGAACAGGCTGACTCGAGGAGACAAAAACCCATCTCTCAACAGATTAAAAAGTCATTTTTCTCCTCCTAGGTCAATCCCGAGGCGTTACATCTACCTGATCTGGTTTGAGCAGATGCTGCTGCTGGAGATGGGAAAGCCGGAGCAGGGGTGCAGAGTTGTGCAGGTTACCGAGCAGCAGTGATGGTGTGAGCACGGCACGCCTGACCTCGCTGGTGAAAGGCAGGTTGCTGTACCTTATTTACATCTGTCCTCTGTGATTTACACCCTCCAGCTAAATATAGGGGAATAATATGGCCAAACAAACCGGGAGGAAGCCCTTGAATACCTGCAACAGATCTCTCAGCACACAGCAACCAACCCAGCTGCCAGTCTGTGAGGAGAGGGTGGTACAGACTGGTGATGTGGAGATGGAAAATCATAGAACAGCTAAGGTGGGATGCTAGTACAGCGGTAAGGGAAGACCTTCCCAGTAGCTCAGAGTGTGAACAAAGGCTAAGGGCAATACCAGGCAGAGCCTGGGCAGGGGTGGTAACGTTCAACTGACCCACGTTGCTATGAGGAGATGATTAAATAAGTGATTAGTTACACGTAGAGCCTTTCATCTTCAGACCTGCTTTTTCCTTTAAAGGCCTTTGTTCCAGGAGCTGATGATCTGCTCAAATTTATTATTATTGGTGTTTAATCTTTCCCACCCTGCTCAGACAAAACCTCAGCTCCCCAGGAGGAATCGATCCTGCTCAAGCGATCATCATTGATCACTGATAGCAGAAATCCACGATTGCATCAACAGTTGGGAGGATCCATAACCCCTCACACAACCCAGCCAGGGGAAAACTGTTGCATGTAGAGGGGGGTTACCAGGGCACATCAACTCCCCAGGGCTCAGACCTGGGACTCACAGTGCTCAGGTACTGATTGCATTTTCCTGCCCTCAAAACTCTTTGCCTAAAAGTCAAACAGGATTCGTTTATTTATTTTCACCCCCCACCACCTACCCTGAAAAGTTTCTCTGGACAGGAAAACCATTTCCTCTCTGCACCAGACATCGGCTTCCTGCAAACCCTCCAGCACATCGGGTCATCCTACACCCCGATTTGTAAAAGGAAGATGATTGACTGCCTTTGTCTCCTCTAACTTAAACCTCTGAGCTGCAGTACTTCACACTCGCACGTGGTCAGGCCCAGCTCTGCCCCAATCTCGTAAATAACGCCAGAGTTACGAAAGTAGGATCCACAGTAATGCGTCAGAGGATGACAAAACTGCCTGGGTTTACTCTTGATTTACAGGAGAATAAACAACACCAGACTTTTGCCCTAATTCTGCAGCGGGGCTCTGGCTCTGGGTGTCCCTGTTGCTCCTTCTCACCCCTCTCCAGCCTCTGCATAGAAGTTAATTTATTTTACGGTGGTGAACTTGTGCGTTAGAGTTTCATGGGGCCAAGAAGCTCTGTTGAGGGATGGCCAGGCTGATGGATGGGGCTGTTCAGCCTGGAGAAGAGGAGGCTGAAGGGGAGACCTCCCTGCTCTCTACCTGAAGGGAGGTTGGGGTGAGGTGGGGGTTGACCTCTTCTCCCTAGGGACTGGAAAGAGGAGCAGAGGAAACAGGGTCAGGTTGTGCCAGGGGAGGGTCAGGATTGACCTGAGGAAAAACTTCTTCCCAGAAAGATTGGAGAGGCCTTGGCACAGGCTGCCCAGGGAAGAGATGGAGGCTTCCTGGCCCAGGCAGTCCCTGCTGCCACTGCAGTGGGCTAGACCAGAGCATGATGTCAGAGCTAGTGGTCACCTCTCTGATCCTGCAACTCCATAGGATTCAAAAGAGCAGATATTAACTCTGGTCCCCAATGGCCCTGCAGCATCTTTCCCCATACACCACACTCTTTGCTAATGGGACCACTGACCATGGTCAGCACAGCTCTGAAAACCACCATGGTGGTGGCCATGGAGGGGACTGGTGTTACCACAGAGTCCTGGGAGGCAGCAGCTATGTCCCAGTGGCAGGTCTTGATGTGTGATGGAGTATCATACAATCACAGAGTCACAGAATTGTTCAGGTCAGAAAAGGCCCTTGAGATCATCAAGTCCAGCCACTAAACCCACTCTACCAAGATCACCACCAGACCAGACCTCTCAGTACCACATTTAAAGGATCTTTAAACACTTCCAGGGATGGGGACTCAAGCCTCTCCCTAAAGAAGGTGCAGGCTGGGAGATGCAGGAAAAGTCAGGATGGAAGAGGAGAAGGAAAGAAGAGCCACCAGCCCCATGGAGGATCTCTAACCCTCTCCCGGTTGCTCTGCACGGCGGCTGCCAGCAAGCAAGGGACTGGATTCACTGACCCAGAAGGCACCTCGCTCCCTAGGGAAGGGGGATGGCTGTGGAAAAGCCGGGTAGTTATGTAAGAAAACTGCCTGTGCTACTGCAGCATCGCGATAGCGAACAGTGAAGGATGACAGGCAGGCAAATCTGCTTACTTGGCTATTCCTCTGTCAGGCAGGCACCACCAGCAACTCAAATAAGAGTGATTTTTTTATAGCCCGGGTCTGAACTAACAGAATCAGACTCAATTACCATTTATAAAGGAATATTTTCTATTCAGAGACCTTTGCAGAGAGCAGGCTCCTGCCTGATGGCTTTTTGCAGCCGCTGCTGCGGGGTTTATTCTGGGAAACCAACCCTTCCACCAGCTGCTTTCTCCTTCCTCCTACCAGCAGCACCCTGGTGCTTGTTTCTCTTTGCACGATGGACTTAAATGACAACCATTAGAGAAATAAAGGAAATAAATTCTACCTGCTCTGTTTCTGCAGGCTAGAGGGTATCAAACCCATTACAGGATTTTCCATGCCGTGTTTTTCAACAGCCCCTTTCTGCACCAGCTCAACCCAAACAGAAGGCAGAAACCTCAGCACCCCAGGCTGCTCCATCAGAGACTCAGCATCCCCACGCGACGCAGACACAGGGGAAGATGTTTTATTTATTTAATTGTACCCACTCGGTTGCTTTGCACCGCAATTTGCTCTGAACACTGCAAACACATTAATTGTCCCGGCCAGCAGCTCTTTCTGCTTCTCATTTCTATGCCGACTGCTCCTCCGCCACTGGCTGCCGGGGAAATCACCACCAGCCAATGGGCGACTGCATTTCCATTCATGTCCTAGCAACAAGGCCTGTTCCAATCTTGCTCTGGAGAACTGACACCTGAAAAATGACATCATGACGGAGCGGGGCGGCAGCAGGGCCAGGGCGCAGGGGTTTTTTTCAGCTGTCTGCTGCAGAGTTCATTTGAGGTGTTCCAGTCTCCGCTCTTAAAGCCGCACCATGGCGAGCGCCGGCTGCACTTTCCCCTGCTTCCCGGCCCCATATGTAGGTTAATAGTTTGCAGAGAACCAGCTCTAATCCTTCCCCCACCCTCCCTGTCTCCTTCCCTGGAGCTCCAGCCAAGAGCGATGCCACTGCATCGCCTTTCCCTCTGTCTGCTGCAAACCCGAGCTCATGCAGCCAAAACACCCCTCCCTGTCCCCTGTGACCACTTCAGCTCTAAAGGAGGCTAAAAGAAACCCTTGGGATACTTGCAGCAGCACCTACCACACAGACAACTCCCACTCTGTGGAGTATTTCACTAGGGGTTCTCCCTGTATCTCATCACACCCATCCAATCCCACCATTCTCCCGGAGAAGGGAGGCAGGATTTTAGGAAGCAAAGAGCCGGCAGAGGCTGCGGCGTGTGAAAGGAGCATTTAAATCTGTTGCTAAAAGGGTTTGAGCAGAGGCTGCTGCACGCTGGTTTTTCGATGTCGAGATCAAACCCTTCTGCTCGCCTTCCTTGCCATCATTTTTAATTAATGAAGGCAGAAATGCCCGTGGATATGGAACCGGCGAGAACGCCCTCCCTCCCCAGCTTTGTGCTGGGTTTGCTTTAGGGGGAGGGAATATAAAAGAAAATTCATTTTAGAAAATGGCAGGGAAGGAAGGGGGTAAAAAAACCCCTGGTGGTCAGCAGAGACTGCGATTGTCGAAGGGATCCAGGTGATTCACTGCATCGCCTCGATGTTTTTCGAGGCGTCGGGGATGAGGGGGTTACATCTCGGGGTTTATGTAAAACATTCTAGCGCACCGGAAAATATACAGCAGGGAAAATCCAATTCCAGATGATTCAAAAGGCACAAAGACAATGGGAGCAAAGGAACCGGCTTCAGCTCATTTAAATGTTGTTAATTGTTCATTCCCATAGTGAGACGGTTTCTTCTGCAAATGAGAGAACAAACCCTTTAACATTTTTTTCTTATTAGCACCATGCCAGGACTGAAGTGAACCCAAATCATCTTAATCACTGAATGGTACTCGCTGGTTTTATGGCTTTTTAAAGAAAGCAGGAGAAGAAAAAGAAGAAAAGCCGCAGATAATGCCATCCTGGCACAAAGAGCTGGAGCAGAGCTTGGGAGCCACTGCAATCTGCGCCCAGACCTCTTGGAGGTCTCAAGCACCACTAGAGACCAGCAAATAGGCTAACACACTCCCCCCTTTCCCCCCCCACCCCCCATGTCTTTGGGGAACAAAGTTCCCTTTATTGCTCACCAGCAAAGGGGTGGCTGCATGTCCAGCTCCAGATCCACGCTGTGGCCACCACAGCTATTGATTTCCCTGGGCATTTGCACAAGCAGCATCTCATGATGCAGCAAATCATTGCAGCAGAGCCCCAGCTCTGGACTAGATTTTCAGCTCTTGAGAGCAACCGGCGTTGGCAGGGGAGGTTGGGGGTTCTGGCAGGATGCCCTCGCTCCTTGAAGCCATCCCTCACATGGCTTTATAAGGTGAAAGGAGGAAGGAAAAGGGCTTGAGAAGGAGAAATGTTGCACTTGTAGATATGAATGTTTAGCAGAGGCAGGAACTCATGTAAATCCAGTGCACTGCAGGTGGTGGGAGAGTCAGGAACCCGACTGCCAGCCTGAGGTGCCCCATTGCTCACTCCCTGCACAAGGCACAAGCTTAGCCAGCTCTCCCTGACCCCTGAGTCCCAGCAGCAGACCCCTCCTTCCTCTGCTTGTCTGCCTCCTTGGTCTCGGACTGGAGGTTCTAAGACACGACCATGAGGGTTAAGGACCCTCTTCCCAGCTTGGCAACTGTGACCCTAGGTCTACAGCATCAGTAGCCTTGAGTTACCCACAGAAGGTGGCTAATTCACCTTTCCTCTGGGCTGTCCATGCCTTTTCTGTCTTGGCTTAGTCTCTGCAGAGCAGGAACAGCCGCAGCATGCAGCGCGGGCAGGTGTCACTGCCTAAAGCCAAACCAACCATAAATAGGAGCACGGTAAGGCAAGTTTTCTAAGGAAAACACAAACCCGCTCAGACAGAGTCAGAAAACACAGCAAAATAAACTCAGCTTGGCAATGCCTTGGCCTCACACCTCTCCCCTGGGCTCCAGGAGGGACTGTCAGGTCCCTAAAGCCCTATTGGGTAAGCCAAGGGTGCAACCTGTGGGAGCACATAGGGGTAAGGCTTGCTGGGACCAGTCATGAGCTGAGAGTGTCTCTGCCAGCTACTCAGTGTCTCTCCTCAGCCACTGAAGAGGCACAGAAAACACCGACACTTCACCTTTCCCGGAGCATGAGGTTCCATCCCTGGAGCCATTCAACAGCAGGCTGGATGGGGCTCTGGGCAATCTGGTCTGGTGAGTGCTGGCCTTGCTTGTTGTACGGGGTTGGACTGGATGTCCTTTGAAGGTCCTCTATGATTCAAGTGTGGCCTGAGGTCTTTGCTACCATGGTCTTTGCTGGACCAATAGCAAACTGGCTGGAGTCCCACACCGGAGAACTCACTGCCCTGGCAGGAACGATGCTAGAAGTGAGGAACACCATCGCAGCCACGATGCTTCTGGAAGTATCCCTGTGAATTCAAGCTGTTGCAGAGGGCAAATCTCAAGCTCTTCTCTAAGGACCTGGCCATCTCATTTCATTTTCCCTACTTCAGCTTCTCTCACTCCCTTGTAACATGCAAATAATATTCAATATTTGCAAATCATGGGGCTCTCACAGGAATTACTGCCATTAATAGCTCTGTACGTCATGGACATTTGTTTTTGTCATTAGAAGAGACAGTCCCCACAACCCAAAACAAACCATCTCCGCTGCATGTGCCCGACAGTGGTTTTGCCCTGATCCAACACATGCCAGAGGCTTTCAGCGCGTCTGCACAGGCTTTGGAACAGGCCCCTCATGCAATATGCATTTAGTCATATAGTGCTCACAGAAAAGGCTCCTGAATGAGACAAAATATCTAATCAACTGCATTTACCCCGGGCTTCAGTCTCCCACCTGCACCAGGGTTCTCTCCGCTAGCGACGCAAACGCCACCGAGTCTTCTCTATAGCCTCAATCACGACATTATACTGCCGCAGTCTGCGGCGGGTAGAGAAGCAATTTATAATTTGAGTTAGGAAGCAACTGATTACTGGAACAAGAACTTTGTGACTCCCCAGATTATAACCCCACGACACGAGTGAAACATGTGCAAATGGAAATGGGGGTTCATTAGGTTGCCTGTCTGCCCCATGCGTGAGGGAGTGAAATAGGTTAGAGAGAGGTGTGGTGGATCCTTTCTGAATGAAGGTGTCATACGCTGCCCTGCTACTTGTAAGTGGAAAGGTGCTATTTAAATGCTTCAAGTCTTAAGGGGAGGTCTTTATTTTATAATTTATTTTTAAGGTGAAACACAGATCTGACAATAAAGCAGAATGTGAAGTACTCAGGAGAGCTGCTGCTTGTAGTGGTTTTGCAGGTAGAAGCTACAAGATGCTAAAACCAGCATGATTTGGGAAAATAATAGCATCAACCCTAAGCACCTGTCATGCTCCTGTTCCTATACAACCTGTTCTATCGAGAACCTGACAGAATGATGACACCAAGAGATGGAGGGGCTGCAGTGGGTACAGACAAGCAACGAGGCTGGGGATGGGACTGGAGGGAAAGGCTGATGGATCTGGGGGTGTTTAGCCCAGAGAAGAGGAGACTCTGGGGGGGCCCTTACAACCCTCTGTAAGCCCCTGAAGGGAGGCTGTAGTCAGGTAGGGGTTGGGCTCTTCTTTGAGGCAACCAGTGCCAGGCAGAGGGGACAGGGTTGGAGGAGGATGAGTTGGAGGGAGTTGGAGGAGCTTCAGGGAGGCAGTTGGAGAGAGGGAGAAGGGAGCTCCTCTGGACCGGCTGCAGCCCCTCAATCTTTTTCTTGAAGCGAGGGGCCCAGAACTACCCCCAGAACTTGAGAGGAGACCTCATCAGTGCCCAGTGCAGGGAGAGAATGACAGAAGGACTCCTAGATGATAAATGTGACCTTGAGCTACAACAGAAAGGCAATGAGCACAAGCAGAACCGCTGACTTAGGCTGCACCACCTGAATATTAGGGTTTTTCCAAGAGAGCATCTTCCTTTCAATCCTAAGGCTATGTTCCTGTGTGGAGAGCTGTTGACTTGGTACTTGCTGATAAGAGTCATCACAACTCGGGGGCTGTTCCCTTCCCAAGAAAGTTTAAATAATAATAATAAACCCCACCAAAACTCCTAGTAATTTTTGGGAGATATTCCAGGGGAAACCCTATCACTTTGGCAGGGACTTGGCTTCACACTCAGGTTCTGCACCTGAATTTTGCAGACATGCTGAGACCCGGCAGCTCTGCCAACAGCAGCAACTGTGCCTGAGCTGGAGCTCAGGTTTTGCAAGGTGAAGGAGTCAAAGGCACCTCTGTTCTGTCCTACAAGTCAAGAGGGCTCAAACCTCTTGATCCAAAGACTCCAGCTGCAAGAGACAGAAAGTGAACTGGACTGACCCTATGAACACAGGCTGAGGGACTTGGGACTGTTCAAGCTGGGGAAGTACTTGAAGGGGCCACAGGAAAGCTGGAGAAGGACTTTTTATGTCAGACTCTGGTGCTAGAACAACGGGAATGGGGTCAAGAGAAAAGAGGGGATATTTAGGTGAGATCTGAGGCAGAAATCCTTCCCTGTGAGGACTGAGGCTCTGGAACAGGTTGCCCAGGGAGGTTGTGTCTGCTCCATCCCTGAAAGTGTCCAAGGTCAGGTTGGATGGGTCTCTAGCACCCTGTTCTGGTGAGAGGTGTCACTGCCCATGGCAGGGGGTTGGGTGACCTCTGAGGTCCTTTCCAACCCAAGCCAATCTGTGGTTCTATGATGTTTTGCCAAGCTGTTGTGTTAGACAAAACGAAAGCTGCATACAATTACAGACAGAGATTTCTCCCTTTTAAAAGATACCCAGCTTGGGGTTGCTTTCTGGTTTGTTAGGTATTTTTCCACACGTGACCCAGAACTTTGTTAAGGGCACATTATTTAGCTGCAAAGTCAAGCATCTGAAAGCCCAGCACGCCAAAACTCAAACTGGCAGTGCAACTCAATCCACCTCCCTCTGTGCCTGTGCATTACCATGGAAGCTTTTATGGTCGTCCTAGGGTTGTAGAAGGGGAAGCATCAGACAGGCTTAATGCCAAATTAATCATCATTATCATAATAGACCCCATCCATAACACACACATTCCAAATCATCCCGAGGACTGCGCTGGTCCTGCAGTCACTCTTCCTGACTCGTTTTATGCCTGAGCCCTGGCACAGAGAGAATGAAGAGAACAAAGCCCCAAATCCTGAGGTTAACTCTAAAGACCAGCTCCTGCAAACTTCACGTTGATGGGAGCATCGTCTGCTCCAATAGCTCAAAATTTCTACAGGCTGCAGCTTCTTGAGGGAATATAAAAAGAAATACTAAAAAACCCCACATACATGTGTTATATAATGATACTAATATATAATATTATTTATATATATATATAAAATATGGAATTTATATGTTATGTAGTATCATCAAATGGCTTAGGTCGGAAAGGACCTTGAAGATCATCAAATCCAATCATTAACCTAATTGTTCCAAGGCCATTAGACAGATATAAAATGCTATCTAATATCATAGAATCACAGGAGAGTTTCATCACGGAATCATCCTGGTTGGAAAGCACCTCCTAGATCTCCAAGTCAAACCATCCCCACCCAAACAAAACTCCTCAACCCCTGAGAGACTGACAAACACAACCTGACCCCCTCCCT
>VZRI01011499.1:235768-285225 GCA_013397515.1 Upupa epops
AAAAAGAAAAAAGAAAGGGGAGAAAGGGGGGGGGGGGGGGGGAGGGCGGGGGGGGGGGGGGAAGCATAAGAAAGAGCCATTATTTAACCAGACCTGGCCAAGGGTAAAGGTTTTAATTCTTTCCAAGTGCCATATGTGGTTGCCTGTGGGGGAAAGGCAAAGCCATATTTATCTGACTGAACCAATAATTCATATCTGTTTCAGAAGCCGACTTTGGTGGATTGTAGATATACAGCTGTTCCTAGTCTAGGTCCAGACTTTTCCCGGTGGGAATCACTGTAGCAACACGTCTGACTTATAGGATTCATATGGAGGGGGATAGGAGACCCAGAACTGTAAATTCAAACCGTGTGTACATTACTCCTATGTATTCAATTCAAAAAGCATTGAAGGGCTTTTCAAAACAGCCCTTTCACTACAGGAAAACTCCCCCACACTCAAACGATTTAAAAGAAACAGATCTTTCATGTTTACCCTTCCTGTTTCTTGCAGGAGGTCTTGAAATAAAGGTAAGAATGCAGAGCCCCTTTCTATTTTTCCAATAAAGCCCAGAGTGGTGGCCCTGGTGGGTGTGGGCACACGTGTGCAGGGGGGTGCTGGATGTGGTACATGCTTCCTTGGAGAGATCACCATGGAACAAAGAAGGCTCATGAAATGCCTTGACTTCCCTCGTTTTGCGAGATGCCCCTTTCAGATTGATCTCTCTTCTCAATCCTGTTTTCTGACACCCCCTGCTCCAGTTTATGACCGATCCAAGGGTGACAAGGGTGTTTGATAAGGACTCGGTTTATTGCACTTAGTGGAGCTTTAATGCCTTTTGCCAGCCCAAGGTTTGGCATCTTGTTATAGAATCACAGAATGAAGGTTGGAAGAGACCTCCAGGATCATCCAGTTCAACCATCAAGACAACCACATCCTCCACACTAAACCCTGTCCACCAGGGCCACGTCTACTCATTTTTTGAATCCCCCTGGGAACAGTGACTCCCTCCTCCCTGGGCAGCCTGTTCCAACCCCTGACCACTCTGTCAAGGAAGAGATTTCTCCTGATGTTTGACCTAACCCCCCCCCGGCACAACCTGAGGCCCTTCCTTGGGGAAGACACCAACCCCCAGCTCTTTACAACCTCCTTTCAGGTAGTTAAGGAGAAGCTGTAGAGAGTGGGGGTCAGCCTTCCTGTTTAAGGAAAACCAGACTTTCTGTCTGAGGATGCTCAGGAGACCATCAGAGCCCACATAACCACAACCTAGGTCTCTCTCACCCGTTGCTTCTTGGTAAGCTGATCTAGGACAAGGGCAGGCACCAACACAGAGATAAAGAGATCCTTGTCCAAAACCAATCAAGCTGACTGTCCCCAGGACAGCCCAGAAGGACCACGCTCTAAGGAAGAACAGATTCCCCCCCATAACTGCAGCTGAATCCATGTCAGAGTCCTATGATCCCTAATGACAGAACCCATCACCCGCAGAAAGAAAACAGCTCTGTCATAGGATGAAAGTACAAATCTGGCTTAAAACCAGCTCCTCCAGCAGTTCCTCCTCTCTTTACCAACTACAGCAGCAAAGGAGCTGCCTCACAGCTACTGCAGGAGCCTGAACTGGGCAGCAAACATCTCCCCTTTTTCCTTTCAGTGGGTGCTGGGAGGTTCACTGAGTGAATCTTGTTTTCTACAACATACTTGGGGATCCTGCATCGAGAGGTACAGGGGGAGAGCTGCTGTTATTGCTGCAGCAGCAGTAGGCGAGTGGTGGGTTGTCCCGTGCTGCTGCGTATCCCCTGCATTTGATCTCGGTTTTGTTTGCTCTCTGCCTTGCTGCTTGTTTCATGTATTATGGATGATTGCCCTGTTAGCTCTCATTTCTCACCATGCCAAGGAAAATAAAGAATTTTGAACTCTGAGTTAATATGTGCTCTGGGTGTTCGGAAATAATCACTGCTGAGCTCTTCATCAGATTCTCGACACGACACAAATCTCCCCAAAGCAGAGATGCCTCACTCCTTTTGTATCAGTGAAGGCTCTTCTCTCATTGCCTCCTGCTCTTCTTATAGAATCAGAGAGTTGGAAGGGACCTCCAAAAGTCATCTAGTCCACCCCTCCTACACCAAGCAGGGCCATCACTCACCAGACCATATTGCCCAGAGCTCCAGCCAGCCTGACCTTGAATGGCTCCAGGGACGGGGCCTCCCCTTGCTGAACCACCCTGCTGGTGGGCTCTCCAAGCAAACCAAAGAAGTACGAGATTAAAATTAATGAGATAAAATAAATTTGCTTATATTAAGCAAATAACCAAATAAAAGTGAGAGTAAAGAGGACACAGACACCTCTGCAGATTCCACAACGCAACTCTGAAGTTAAACATCTTGCATGAACAGAGACAAATGATTCTGCTCCTTCTGCTTACACATGAGCTGCTAGGGGACACTCTGGAGCACAGAGGTTGCCCTGAGGTGGGATAAGTTAGTGCCTGAGAGCACCCACGATCTTTAGGGCCAGAAACTCCGCCACAAAGGGTTTTCCTCATGCCTTTCATGAAGAAGCATCACCCTGGTAGATGATGAACCATGCAATTCTAGCAAAAGGTAAGGGCTGAGATCTTCTGAGAGAGATTGCTGGATGGGCCAGGGCTGCTCTGTGCCTTGTGATGAGGATTCCCAGAATGACCTCACTATGGAGGTTTAAAACAATTTAAAGGTAGGAAAAAAATGAGACTGCGGGGGCCTGCCATTCCCTAGATCCCCAGAATCATCCTGAAAGTTTCTTTACAGAGGCCAGATAGTGCCTGTTAAGGGTGAAGTTAATGTTAGGGGGGGATTTAAATCTGAAGGTAACTGCACTGCAATTTTGATCCAGATGTCATGGCTCTCTTTCCTGCAATACCGATTGCCTGCAGCCCTCAGCCTGGAGAAGCATGAGGCTTACTGGAAACCATAGGAGAGCGCTGTTGTTATTGTTGGCATCTGATGTTTACAAGAGTAACAGGTAGGGGATGATAGAGACACAGAGACACGGCTGCAATGTTCTCAGCTCAACCCTTCCCTTTACCTGAGTGGCACCAACCTGAGCAGTTCAGAGAACACTTGAGCTCATGGGACTTGGGAGGATCTATACTACATCTGCAGCAGTTCTAGCTATGGATGAACATTCTCTCTTACAGCTTCAAGCCCTTCCCACTGAAAGCATCAATGAGGAGCTGTTGGCTAATATTCATAACTTTTCCTCTGCACATCCTCAGTGGGAGTGGGGTATCACTGGGACAGCTTGGGATTAGGTGAGAGCTGGGACGCATCCCTAGGGCAATGCAGGACTCTTCCCTCAGCTCAACAGAGTCAGTAATGTTGGCCCAGGATGGCAGGATGATGGTAGAAAGAGAGGGGAAATAGTTCTAGCTGGTTCTGGCTGAGCACTTCTCCAAGAGAAAGGTCCTGCTATGTCTTAATGAAGAGGTTTTCAAGGAGAATGCTCATGGAGAGCCTTGATCTCCAAGCCTTCCCTACTCCTTATTGGTAAATTCAAGCTGACAGAAAACTGCTTCTTCCTGAATTTCCCTGGCTGAGGTGTCATGTTGTGCTCTGTGATCGATGGGACAGGGAATGACAAGTCGTGGCAATTACTAGATCAGTGCTGCCTGATCCCAGAGGAGGTTGCTCTCTGAAAGGGGGTGGCTCCGTGTCACTGGAAGACTGGATGAATAAAACCAGTCCAAGCCAGAGCTGCTATCAGCAGTTCTTAGCACCAACACTAAGGTCTTGGGGTGCTGCACACACTGATCAGTACCTTTGTCCCCAGCTGGCTCCGATCAGAGAGTGATACCCAGACATTAAAGGAGACTTTTCTCCATCTGCTCAGGCTCCTACAGCCTGGTTGACTACAAGGTGATTTACTAAGATCAAACCATCACTGTCTCACATGATGGAGCAAAGAGGACTTCCAGAGATATGAATCCCAGAATGACTGAGGCTGGAAAAGGCCTCTGAGCTCATCTAGTCCAGCCCAGCACCTAACATCACCACATCGGCCACACTAGGGCACTAAGGGCCACAGCCAGGCTGTCCTTCAACACTTCCAGGGGTGATGACTCCCCCACTGCCCTGGGCAGACCAATCCAGGCTCTGAGCACCTTTTTCCTGAGGAAGGGCTTCCTAACAGCCAACCTAACCCTCTCCTGGCAGCTTCAGACCCTGCCCTCTCATCCTGGTGCTGGGTGCCTGAGAAGAGCCTGACCCCCACCTGACTGCAATCTCCTTTCAAGGGAGTTGCAGAGGTCCTCCCTGAGTTTCCCCTTCTCCAGACTCAACACTCCCAGCTCCCTCAGCCTCTCCTCATCTGCCTTTCCCTCCAGTCCCTTCCCCAGCCTCATTGCTCCTCTGGACCTGCTCCAGCCCCTCAATCTTTCTTGAAGAGAGGGGCCCAGCACTGCCCTCAGGACTCAGGTGAGGCCTCCCCAGTGCCCAGTCCAGGGGAAGAATTACAACCCTAGTCCTGCTGGCCATACTAGTGCTGATCCAAACCAGGATGCCCTTGGCCTTTGGTGCCAGCTGGGCACCCTGCTGGCTCCTGTTCAGCCAGTTGTCATCCAGCCGCTAAAGAATGTTCTAATGCCATCAGCCACTGGTTTGCGCCAGCCTGGATGCACATCAGAGACCAATTATTTGAGAATATGTGCAACACCATAAAAACAACAACGTCTCTGCCTGTATCTGCCTTTCAACTTGCTCTCCGGTGAGGTGGGTTTCAGTACAAGCACTAAACCAATGGATTACCTGAGCCAAGGTCAGGGGAGCACCCATCAAAGCAGTCAGAGCCCTGCTCGTGGGATAGAAACTCTCATGGCTTCCATGTAGCTTTCCATAATTCTCTTTCTTATTTTCTGTGCTCTACATTATCTTTGCTAAATATATTCTATTAATATTTTATATCATTAGGTCTAGAGTTTGGAGACCTCCGAGGGTCTCCTCCTTCTCTAGCAATTTTACGAATAAAGCTCTGGCAGAGAGCTAGGAAAACATATTTATATCCTTCATTTGGGAGGTGATTTCCTTCAGATCCTGGGCTGTGCATATGCTCTCCATCATACAGATCACAGGGGGATTTTCTCCAAGTATCTCGACAACCGCAGCTGGTGTCAGCCCTCCCTGTGGGAGCTCGGAGTGGCTTGTGAAAGCAGGGAGCAACACGTTGAGTTCAACGAGAGAACAGTTGTACCACCTTGGATAGGAAAGGTGTCCAGATGTGTGCACCCTCTGCTAAAGCAGCTTCCCTGAGCTCTTCAAAATGTTGCAGTGAACCAGCTCCCAGCGATGCTGCTCTCTCAGAGACCGGCAAGCAGCAGGTTGCTGCAGCCATCCTGGGTAGTCTCCCTGCCCATTCCCACCTTGGCACCCGGGCTGTGCCTCGCCATGCAAAACCCCTGGAGACTGGCAGCTCAGAAGTGCTAACTCGTATTTCTACAGAGTAGGCAATGAAATCACATCACACAGACCCTGTGGAACACAGCGAGGGGCCCCCCCGAGGTCCTCATATGACTAGTCCTCTGGATGGTGGTGATGCTGGAGCGGGCAAGGATTGAGCTCCTGGGTGCTGCTCTCCAGCTCAGCAGCTCACACCCAGCACTTCAGTAACAGCATCTGCTTTCTGACTTGGAGGGACCTCACTTCTCCCAGATCTTCTCCCCATAAAGGAAGCTGCAGGGTGCAGGAACTGGCAGAGAGCGCCTACAGCCCTCTAGGAACTGTGCTGCAAATTAATAATGAAGAAAAGGGATTGAATGGTTTCCTTTCCCTCGCCAGGCTCAACTATTCCCCACCCCCAGCCAGGAATGGCCTTGGAAGTGGTTTTTGCCTTTTCTCAGGTGATGGGGGAGGGATTGGGCGCTGGACCCGGAGGCCCCAGACCCGTCGCTGACTTTGCTGTCTGAGGCACAGACCTCTTAGAAAACACAAGATGAAAGGGAAGCTGGGGGAGGGCTTCAGACTGGGAGAAACAGCCCTCGTGGCAGGTCCTTTGGCAGGGGTCAGGCTGCAGGACACAGAGGAGATATATTAAAAGGGGAAACTGGAGGAATCTAAATAATCAGGCTCCCCACCGGATAGTGCCTTGACAAGAGGAGATGCTGCGAGAGCCAACGAAAACTGACTTGCACAGAGGGGCAGCAAAATAAAATCGTCTTCTCTGGGGGGTTGGAGCTGGCGATGAAGACCTGGGGGGCAAGGGGGAAGGGCTACAGCCTGCAAGGAAATTAAATAATAGCCTGGAATTCCCAGGTGAGGAACAATGGAATTAAAAACAGAAAGGCCCCCAAGAGATAAACAAATCAGGACTGAGAGTCGAAGTGCAGAGAGCAAGACCTGGGGGTTGGGGGGGCAGCCCACAGCACTGCCCAGGGTCTGCTCCCCTTCCCTGTATTGCAAGAGTTGAAAATCTCTATACCCTGAACTAGCAAAGCCATGTGAAATGTACTAGTTATCCCCATCCTACAGTTGCAGAGTAGATGCAGAGAGATAAAAATTCTCATCTAAGACTCTTTTACCCTATGGAATCCTTCTAAGAGGACTGTAAGATGGTGTAAAATGTCCCTTCGTGCTGCTTTCACCAGGGCTCACATTCAAATCTCCCTGTTATCACACCAGGGCGAGTGCCCGTGTGGGTATCCCGTGGCCCTCAGCTGGATCACAGCACCAGTTAAGCTGTAAATATGGGTAACGGTGCACAGCAGTCTCCAGTTTTGTGCACAGACCTAAGGGGATAGAGAATTAAATCCGCGTTTGGGAATCCTGAGTGTGCCGGTCATTCGAGAGGACATTCCATATTTCACAGAGTATCTGCTAGGAAGCAAGCTGGGGGATGGAGATCAGTGGAACAGCTTAGGAAAACTTCTGACAGGGGTGTTAGAAACTGGTGGAGCCTCGCAGACGGCATCAGATGTGTTTTGATTGAGGACACGGTCCTTGGGGGGTGGGAAATTATTGACTTGGAACCAAACCACAGATATTTTTTTTAATTTCTATTTTTTTGGCAGCTCTTGTTGTGTTTTAAAAATTCATGGACGAGCCCTGAAAGCGCTTTCTCAATAAGCATTAATATTCCCAGAGGGGGGAAGCTGAGGTTTAGGGAGTGGGAGTTACTGCACCGCAAGGCAAGAACATGGCAAAGAACCTGAGGAGCTTCAACAGTGTTTTCCTTGCTCTTGGTACCCACAGTATCCACTGGACTCTGTCCAAGGAACCTCCTGGAACAGAGGAGGTTCCATATAAATCTCAGCAGGACCTTCTTCCCAGGGAGGGTCCCGGAGCACTGGACCAGGCTGCCCAGGGGTACTGTGGAGTCTCCTTCTCTGGAGATGTTCCAGCCCCGCCTGGGTGTGTTCCTGTGCCACTGGGTCTGGGTGATCCTGCTGTGGCAGTGGGATTGGACTGGGTGATCTTTCAAGGTCCCTTCCGATCCCTAAAGATTCTATGATCCAAGGTCAGGCTGGATAGGGCTCTGGACAATCTGTAGCAGTTAGAGCTGTTTCTGCTTGTTGTAGGGGGATTTGACTAGATGACCTTTGGAGGTCCCTTCCAACCCTATGATTCTATGATATTGAACCCACTGGTGGTGATAGGAATGGAATAAATCACCGGGGCTTCCTGCTCTGATTCTTCAGAAAGCAGAGATGCAGATCTGAATTTCTAACTTCAACCTCTCCCCAATGTTTAATCATCTTTCTTCCTGAAAAGGAGCAAGGCTGCCTGCAAACCCCTCTGTTCTTCTAACGCGAGACCAGTTGGTGTTCAAAAGCCTTTTCTATTTCCTTTTCCAGTGCCACATGCTGCTGTGTCAACATAATACAGGGTCTTCCTAAACAAAGGAATGTGTGTCTAGAAACCATCCACTGAGAATGACAGCCAGAACCCTGCCAGCATTAAAAAAGGAGGTCCCACACTACTTTTTAGAGCACAGTGTAAAAAGGGAGAGAAGCACAGGGACCCAGAGCAATTCACTCATCCTCTCTTCAGTAGGCAGCACCAGTACCTTGCACTGGGTAACTATAGCCAGAACCCAATTGCATTAAGATGTGAGATCTCAAGAATATTTGCTGTTCCTCTCTGGGTCAACGTGAAGCTGAAGATATGAGTTACAGCTGCTGACATTTCTCAGGAGGGATGGAGGTCCAACACCCTAGCAGTCCCTCCAGGGGACAGTCTAAGGAGCGTTGCAACAGGCTGCCCAGGAAGGTTGTGGAGTCTCCTCTGGAGATGTTCCAGCCCCGCCTGGCTGTGTTCCTGTGCAACTTGGTCTGGGTGATCCTGCTGTGGCAGGGCGATTGGACTGGATGATCTTTCGAGGTCCCTTCTGATCCCTAATGATTCTATGAACTGGAGCTATCAAGCCAGAGAAGAGGAGGCTCCAGAGAGATCTTAGAGGAGCTTACAGTACCTGAAAAGGCCTACAAGGAAGTTGGGGAAGGGCTTTTTACAAGATTTTGGAGTGATAGGATAAGGGGAAATGGCACTAAGCTTAAAGATGGGAGATTTAGATGAGATCTGAGGCAGAAAATCCTCTCTGTGAGGGTGCTGAGGCCCTGCAACGGGTTATGCAGGGAGATGTAGCTGCTCCATCCTTGGAAGTGTTCAAGACCAGGTTGGATGGGGCTCTGGGCACCCTGGTCTGGTGAGAGTTGTCGCTACCCATGGCAGAGGGTAGGAACTAGGTGATTTTTAAGGTCTCTTCCAACCCAAACCATTCTATCATCTCTGTGATGTACATACCTGCAATACACACGGGGGAGTTAGTTCTTTCTCTCTGTTTATCAGAATCAAATGAGCAGATCAAGGTGTGTGTGCCATTAATAGGATGGGTTGGCACTCAACTGTGCTCATCACAGTCATAAAGAACCACCCTGGAGTCAAGAGATCCCGTTCCAGCCCCAGCTCTACTACTAACTTGCCATTTCATCTCAGCCAAGTCATTTCCTCTGTCTTGTTGACTTAACTCAAGCTGGTTATGAGGCTCCAGCCAAAAAGATTTTCATCAGAAAATATGGTTCAGAGGGGAACATATGACCTGCAGCTGAGCTCTGCTGGGGTGTGAGACCATTGGATTGCACAGTGACATGCCAGACCTCATCATTACCACATAGGAGCTATTCAGAGGGCTGCCAAGGAACCGCAGGAAGCATACGCATTAGTTTACCATGGTGGTAGCGCTAGAAGGAACCTCGAGATATATCAACCCTGGTTGTAGAAGATGCTGACCTCAAAAGCTCAAGGTAGAAGGATGAAGATGAGCCTACCTGAGCCAGGATGAAGGTTTCCCCTGCTCTGTGGCACAGGGTAAAGGAAAGGCAAAGTCCAAGTCAGCATCCTCCCTGATCTTTGGAGAACCTCTACCTCTTATTCCTTGCCTATCACTAGGAGACCTAAGCCAAGCAGGAAGGATAGATGAGGCCAGGAAGCATTCTTCCCCCCTGGGTTTTTAGAGTTTCTTTGGCCTTTTTTATTTCTTATTTAGGTCCGGTGTGATTTTTAACGATGTACGTGACCTTTGGCGCTGTCATGAGAGCAAAGCGAGCCTCTTTATCCTGCTCAGACCCACCAGACTCCCCTTCTGAGGACTTGGCCACTTCATGTAGAAGAAATCCTAAATATTTGTTTTAATTGGGAAATGGATTCGCATAAACCAGCAGGTCTGTGTGCTATCAGCCTTTGGATTGCATCAACCCTGGCATGTGGGCTCAGAAGGCAGATGGTCAGGGAAAAGCACCTTGGCACAGTCTTCCCTGGCATCTTTTAGACAAAGGGCTGTACCAGGGACGTCGCTGCCATCGCAGCACAGAGTATTTTCTCTTTCATTGCCGATTTTAAAATGCTGGATCCAGCAGGGTGCTAAGCTTCTGTCAGTCTCTGTCAGCCCTTCACTCCCAATGTCTTTCTCCCCACAGTCTGGCTGGTGGGGGAGTGAGGTCTCTTGGCAAAAGCTGGAGCCATGGTTCTCTTTTCTGAGCTGCCTGCATGGCCATAGGCGAAGCAGCGGCTCTGTCTGCACCCCCTCCTCCCTTGCCTATTCCTCTTTCTGCCTGGCTCTATCCAGAGAGTGGCCAAGCCCACCCTTAAAACCCATAAGATTTTAATGATTGATTATCCCTGATCCCCCAATATGTCTAAAAATTCCCATCCTGATCTGTTGAGACCGGATTGAAGGAACATTTTGCACTTGTTGGGGCCAGCAAGACTCTTCACCAGTCGGGCAGCTCCTTTCTTTTAGGGAAAAGGGATGTATTCCCAGTAATTATCAATGTTTTCCCTGCCCTTAAACCAGCAAAATGAGCTCCTGCCCTTTTGCATGGGAAGCAGTAGCCTCATGTGAAGGAGGAAGAAGCAAAAGAGGGTTCTACTTGAACTCTGGATGATGAACAAGAAGGTTGAATTTCAGTCCAGTGTGGGCTGGACAAGCTTTGCATAGTTTTACAGATGAAACTTCTATCTCAGTTCAAGTCTTTGAGGGATGAGGTCCTCAAAGCTGTGTTGAGAAGAAAGTGGATTCCTACAGGTGCAAGCAGCACTCATCTCCTGCTTTTCTAATAGCTGCTTATATGAACCTTGATCTGAAATGCCATGAGAAACCTTTTTAAGCCTCCTTTCCTGTGTCCAGTATGGCAAATTGAACCCATTTGAGAAGCTCCAGCACAGAAACAAACACAGGCTGTTAAATTCTAGCAGTTTAAGTATTAATTTCTCCCGGCACATTAAATCCACAGATCTTTCTGCCAATTATTTTAGACAATAGTAACTATCACCACAAACAGTTTGAGATGTACAGGATCTGTAATTATCTGTATTCCTCCCCCCTGTAAATGAAAGGGATAAGAGGTAGAAAACCATCAGGGAATGGATTAAAGCCTCTATTTGCTTGGGGGGAACATCTGAGCGATTTCTCTGAGGGCTTCAAAAAATGGTCTGAGGAAAAAGAAGTGGATGGACAGAAGCAATTTTTTTTGCAAATAAGCTGAAAAAGGGGATCTAGGAACCGGGGGAAATGCTGATGGGGGAAATGTGAAGAGTGAAAACCAAGGAGAGCATGAAAAACCTGGAGAAATAATTAAGGGAAGAACAGAGACTACTACAAGGACTATTTATTCTATTAGAAACCTGCAGAGGTGTTTATTTTGCTTACATGGGTTCTACCAGTGAGCTTGGATGGGAATAATCCTTCTAGAAGTGATAAGGGAAAGCAGGAGACCAAAGAGCCACCTCTCTGCCCCCAAACCTCCTTTCCAGTCCCATGGAGCCAACACAGTCATAAAGACCTGAGGAGGCTGTGTCTATTCCAGTCCCTTGCAGATAAGGAAAGCAGCTGCTGCTGCCCCACAACTCCCCACCTGCTCCATCCCTACTTTGCTCCTTGACAGGGCTACTGCTGCACCCCACAGCGCTGCAGAACAGGTGAAGGGCAAGTGAATGCTGCAAGCAGAGATGCTGCTGCAGGATGAGGAATAAGGCAGAGCCACAGGCAGTTGGGCTACGGGGAGAGAAACACCTTTTGGAAAGAGAGGCTGCCTCAGGGGCTTAAAGGAGGAGAGTAGGGTAGGCAGGGTGATGCTCTTGTATCCCCCAAACCCTGTACCAGTCTTTTCTGAACAGCCTCATCGAGGTCCTAGCCTTATTTCATCCCCACTCGGGCTCCTGCTGCTCGGAGAGGCTGGGGAGAGGGATGGCGCAAGGACCCTGCTGTCTGTCTGTCGGTCGGGTGGCCCCTCCCCTTGTCACCAGTTGCAGGGGACATCGCTAGGACTGCGGCAACGGGGAGGAGGGAGGATGCTGAGCGCATCCATCCGGGAAAACCACTAGAGGGCCCCTGGGCTAGCAGAACGTCCTTGACCCTGGCCAAGCAGCGGGTTAAACACCCTCCAGCTCCATGCGGGGCCAACCGGGTGACACTTGGGCTAGTGCGACAACACAGGGTCCAGCCCTGTGGTGGTTGCGACAGTGCTGACAGGTTCAGCAGGAGCAGAACTCCTCACAGAGGCTCCTGTGCTGCTTCCATCCAACTCCACATGAAACCAGAGCCTATTTAACATCTAATAAGTCAGGCGCAGGCTGGCGAAGTCTGATTTAGCAGCCAGAGTAGCATCTTGCACCCATTCGAAATGTCCATTTGGAAATTCAGTGTGAATAACACAAACATAAGGCAGATGCTGCCACTTACCCAAATGTCTTGGAGGAACAAATGGGAACCGAATTTGAAAGCAAATGAAGCAACCAGATTGTAGCTCTTAAGTGGACTCTCTACTGCAGCAAGTGCAGAACTTGGCAGGAAGGAACTGAACGTTCACTGCTTCACTTGATCTACATAAACCATGGGTGCACGTGCGTTTGTTAGCTCTGAATCTGAAGGCAAAATCAAAAGCAGGTGATGGGAGCAGGAGAAAATCCCTTTTCCTTTGCATCACGCTTCGTGTCCCTAAGAGAATAACTCACCCTGGAAAGGCACAACCTGAGGGGCGGTGGTGCTGGACCACCGCAGGTCCTGAGAAAGCAGCAGCAGCTGCTTTGGGACGCGTGGCAGCAGTGGCAGCAGGTGCTCAAGAAACACATCGGGCACAACAGCAATGTTTTCACCACCGCTGCCTGCTACATCACGACCCTACTCAGAGATGCTTCATGCAGGAGCAGCACTGAGGATGTTTATCGAGGTGGCAAAAGCAGCACCGTAATGCTTAGGGTTCTGCTGTGTGGGAAGCAAACGAGCTAGGAATAGGACCGAGTGAAAATGCTGGTTTTGTATGAGCTATCAGCCACCCAGACACTGAGCATTCACTCTGAGAGCACATTTAGTGCAGCTGGCATTGTGTCAGACTAGACTCGCTTCGTGCAGGAAATACTGAGCACTTGGACGCCCTGCGCGAGGGCTGGGAAAGGGTCCAAGATTGCGCTTCACATCTGCTCCTGCGAAGCCAGTGCAAGCCCTGTTTTAGCGTGTGGTGTAAACAACAGCATCACTAGTGAAATACAAGCACAAGCAGAAGTGCTACAGGGGCCATCTTGAGCACAGCACCTCCAGAAACAGAGAGGTGCCTGGGTCTGGCAACAGCCAGAGTGATGCTGCAGGTGGAGGTTTGCTGAGGAGGGTAAAACAGAGCCCTGACAAAGGTGCTGGTGGTTGGGGTTGTGCTCATACACATGGGTTGGGTCTCTGTGCCTTCCCTGCTGAGAACTCCTTGCCTAGTTTAGATCCCACCTTGATCTTGGTGTGCAGGAGGAGGACTATTGTCTGTCCCAGCGATGGAGTCCCCCAGCCCTTCCCTGCTCTCTGAATGAGCTGGCACAGGTCTGGTTCCTCAGCAGAAGAGCTCTGGTTATTCCCTGGGTGCATTGCAGCAAAGATGAAGGCAGACTGTGCTCCCCAGTCACTAGAGCAAAGCCAGAGCTGTGCTTAACATGGCTACAGACTGGTCAGACAGGGAAAGGTGTGACTTTAAAGTCCAAATGCAGTGTTTTGTCAGGAATTTAGAGTAATTCCATGGTTTTCCTGGTGAAATGCTGACCGGTTGTGCTTATATTTCTAAAAATTCTCTTTTATTTCAGGATGCCTCCTTTTACAGCGATAAAAGCCACTGCTGCACAGCTCCAGCCATCTCCTGACTCCCCTTCGCTATTCCTCGTCCCCTCCACAGAGCACAAAACCCATTAAATGCTTCCATTCCTATTTCTGGTGCCAATAAATCTAAATTTTCAAGCTTGGCAAAGCCAGCTAAACAACTGGCACAGAGATAAATGATTCCTCAATGATAATGTACAACTCTCATTACCCAGGGACTTTTATTTCCAGTCCCCCCCGACCAATACTGGTTTTAAAGTCCCAGAAAGCCACGGATTTCTCCTCTAGAAATCAAAGGTATCGGTTTAATATCTAACTGGATCTTTCCCTGCCAACGTAGTGATGGATTCTTAACCCTTGCCAGAGAAAATGACTTGTGATTCGGCGGTTTTCATCCAAACCGGGAGCAAATGGTGAGTTTGAAAAATGCAGCCTCCCCAACAGCCTAGAGAAGAAAATCCTTGAAACGAAACTCAGCAGCCAGCACAGCCTCTAACAATCTAATAAATGGCATTCAGCTCAAACTCTCCAACACTGCAAGGGAACAGGAGAACAAAGGGATTTGAAACACGGATTAGATCATTCCAAATGGTCTCAACATTGGTGGTTCGGGGGGTTTCTCTCTCTCTCACTTCTTTTTTCCCTTCTTTTTTTTTTTAAACCCAGCCTTGTAGCAAAAGCTGGACTTGAGCCTTTCAGGACAATGTTTTGACACAAATATTTAAGCTATTTAAAATAAGTAATAACCTTCAGTTCCCTTCAAGAGCATTATATTAAAAACAGAGAATGGGATTAAAGCAGATTAGCTTCTGACGTCCCTTAATGTGGCAAACAGCATCAATCAGATCGTATCAATGAAAGCTGACAGCTCAGGGAACTCCAGAGGAACAGCTTCTCTTAGAAAGAGGAGATATTTGATCAATTTTTTAAAATTCTTCTCCCCCCCCCCCAGCTGTTAGAAACTGCATCGACTTCATGAAAATGTAATGACAGCTCAGCCTTCGCTCAGCATCGCATCCTGGAGATGCATGAGAACATCACATTAACGCAGACTGGAAGCATCACTGTGCAATATGGAAGCAAAACCACTGTCAATTTGCTGTCCAGATCCTGTTGCCCATCGATCTGCTGCTTGGTGCAATAAGAGGAGCGCAGTGCTTTGCGAGCCAAACTCTGCTCTTGCAGCTTAACACCTGGAGACAAACTGGGTCTGAGCCCCTGTGAAACCCCCACCAAGCCACAAGGACAGCTAGACAAGTCCCAAGTGAGCTCACCAGTATGAGAGACAACACTTAGCTTTGAAATTCACTTTTCACTTGTCCCAATCCCTCTGCTGTGACCCCTACCCATTGGAGATGCCTGTTTGTGCCTAACTGCCCATCCCAGGAATCATGGAATCATTAGGGATTAGAAGGGACTTTGAAAGATCATCCAGTCCAGTCCCCCTGCCACAGCAGGATCACCAAGACCAAGTTGGACAGGAACACAGCCAGGCGGGGCTGGAACATCTCCAGAGAAGGAGACTCCACAACCCCCCTGGGCAGCCTGGTCCAGTGCTCCATTACCCTTCCTGGGATGAAGTTCCTGCTGATATTGAGGTGGAACCTCCTCTGTTCCAGCTGGCACCCAGTGCCCCTTGTCTGGGTAAGCACCATGACGGTTTTTCCTATGGATATTGGACTCGTATAGGTTTCTTTTCTGGTAGATTCCCAGCCAGTTTGGTTTCTCTCTTCCTCAGCCACTGGAGTCACCTATGCACACTGATAGAGCTGCTAATGGAGTTTCAGCTCTACGTGCTATTTGTAAATTAATTAACAGCTTTGCATGCAGGCTGAAAACGCATTTAGCCGATGAGGAGCAACATCAGACAGTATCTGGTGACTGTGAGGGCTGGTGAAACCGGAGCAGTGAGCAATGTGGTCTCTGTGCTGCAGATAAAGCCAAACCACAGCTCACTAGTGCAATCAAATCAAGCATGAATGCAGGAGAGCCTGGTGTTTCAAATGGCATTATCAGCGCGCTCGGTGGGAACCAGAGATCCAAATCCCTCTGCATTCACTTGGTGTAATCTTTGAGAAATCTCCTCCCGACTGTTTTTTAAATAAATCCTGTTAAATTCTGCAGCGAATTGTCCTTATCTCTCCACACCTGTGTGCCAGCTCCCTTTTCTTCCACCTCTTCCCCCCATGCCCGGACAAAAGGGAGGGGTTGTCTGCGTGTGTCGGTGTGTTCGTACGTCTGAGATGAACTAAAGCGACAATTATCTTCTGCTGAAAATAAACATCATGAAACTATAGACGGCTAATTTTTGCACCTGGAAGAGCCTCTTTACAGCTATTCAATACTAATCACTCTTAGCTAATAAATGAATAGAATAACTAATGTGATTAGAGTAATTTGCCTATTCATCAGGAATATTAAATGAATTGAATATTTTGTATCTGACTCGGCTCTCGGCGTTTCCTTGAGACTGTAATTAGCCCCAAGTCTACTCCAGCAGCAAAACCACCCCGTGGTCTTCAGAACAGGACACTATGGGACAGGCTGCCCAAGGAGGGGGTTGAGACCCCATCCCTGGAGGTGTTTAATGATCCCTTAGATGTGGTACTGAGAGATCTGGGCTGGTGGGGACCTTGGCTGAGCGGGGTTACTGGTTGGACTGGATGATCCCAAGGGGCTTTTCCAATCTGAATCGTTCTACAGTTCTGTACTGCTGGACAGATGGACTCCACGTTCTGCAGAAATACCTTTCACCTCTAGGATAAACTGCCTCCCACCCTGAAAGACACCCTGAACCAGTGATTGGAGGAAGTCAGGGAGAAATAGAAGGGTAAAACCATTGTGAAAATGTAACTACTGAAAGAAAAAGGCTGTTTAGAGCAGCCATTCCCCTTGGCCTTGGAGGTTACCCTTAGGGATGGCAAAGCATCAGGAACACCCTGGTGACAGAGAAGCTGGTTCCTGGTTATCATGAACAATGGTACCCTGGAAATTCTTGGTCACTACATCTCTTTTATTTTCTATTTCTGTGCATGGCAACTCTCAAAAGACAGAGATGAACTACTAGACAGGTAATATATTATCATTATCTGTTAATAAAGTAATACTCTATTAGTATATATCAAATAATTCTATATTAGTATATAGAATTTATCTGTAAAATAGTATTTAATAATAAAAATCTATTAATTTATTAATAGATTTAATAAATCTATTTAATTTATTTATTAATAAATCTGTTAATTTATGCCAAGAGGGTGGCTGTTACACTTCAGTGTCACAGAGGAATCAGGCTGAAGCAGAATGATGCAAATGGAAATACAGAATAACCAGTGGGCAGATACTCAAACAGCATATTTTAGGTTTATATGTAAAGGCAAACCCCCCCAGCGTTTGGATCTGGATACAATCCAGTCAAACCTCCTTGAGGAAAGGTTTAGAAAATTAACTCTGATCCCTGTTCTCTTCTAGAAAAGGATGAGGATGTAGAGAACAATATGGAGAAGATGCATTAATACAATTGCCAAAAGATGATCTGTCACTTCCTCTTGGTAAGAGGCCAAAGCACTTTATAAAGTGCATTTGCACTTAACCAGAATGATATCTTAATCTCCCTTACTCATATCTTTTCATGCCTTCCTGATGCTCCAACAAAGCAGACATCAAGGTTTTCAGGAGACATCCTCAAAATGCTGCATTAACATTAAAAAGGGGAGAGGCTGCATCCAGAAGCTGCACAAACAGAATCACCTTCAGCAAAACCTTGAGCATGGAATACACGGCACGGTGCACGTGTGGAGCAGGGGAGGAAATTAGGAGGAGAAAACAATGAATTATTGAAGGCTTCAGGGTTCTCTAGTCTGGGTAGATCTGAAATCAAGATGTCACCAGTGACTCTTTCGGGGTCTCTTGCTGTGTTTGATTGGAGTGATGCAGATGTGAAGCAGTTTTACTCTTCGGGAAGAAACCAGGGTGTAATTAGGGTTTCATTTGGGATTCACCTCCCTCCTGTAAGAGCTGTTTACACTGACCTCAAGCAGTTCCAAACCCCAATTTTTGTTTGTTTGCCTCTGTTCCTTTTTTTGAGGTCCTAAGGGTCTTTCCCTGGTTTTGATTTGGGTTTATTTTTCAGAGAGCTGCAGAGTAAAGCACCGACCTGGGGAATTTCAAATGATATAAAACCACTGGTATCCTGCTCAGGCATCAGCCTTCACGCTTATTAGTCACATCCAGCTGAATCCACACCTTGGCTCCTGAATTCCCTTATACTGAAGCAAGATCTGGATTCCTGTTCTAGAGATAAGGTGTTGTGCATCACAGAGCTACCTGGAGAACATCCTTTGAGCTAGAGATGAGGCAAAACCTCTTCTAAATTCTCTTTCATCTAACGTCACACAACATAGCAGTTTCCTTCTGACCTACACGCAGCTCCTCACTGCATTTATCTTCCTCCTCAGACCTGATGTTTTCACTGTGAACCTCTACCCAGCTTCACAGATTTCCTCAGGTATTTTTAACCTCTCTTTCCCCCAAGATTCCTTCTTTTGGGTTCCTTTCAGACAGCAAAGTGTAAACCGCTTTGATTCTTAGGTTGTTGTGAGAAAGCTCTCTAAGAATAAGTTATTAGAATAATAATAACAACAAAAATAATAGCAATGCATTACAGCGCTAATGATGGATGTGTTTTAAACAAAGCCTCTGGCTGCCGGTGTGTGGAGGAGCTATGGAAAAAAAAAAAATCAAAGATAATCTTGCATGAGGAGAATTGTAATGAGAAAGACCTGGAATACGTTATCTCCCTCTTATCTGCTCGCCCCGAAACATGATTGTCCCAGTTTGACTTGAAGAGTGCGTCAGGTCTTCAGCTAAATTTAGGACCAGGTGCTCGGCTGGTGTCAGCTGCTGCAGCTCCACTGACAGAAAGGGAGTGGCAGGAATCCATTCTGGACTTATTTCTGTGACACTGAGGTTATTACATTGGCCTCAGCATGGAGCAGGACCCTGTGGCGCTCAGCACTGTACATGCACACACAGAGCCTGCTTCATCCTCAAAGCCCTTGTGAGCTGAATAGATGAAAGCAAAGAGAAATAGATTAAAAGATTCACCTCAGCCACCCAACAGGTCAATGGCAGCACCAGAAAGAGCTCCCACCCTTTGTGATTGCTGCACCAGAGCCCTGCCCGCTGCACCAGAGCCCTCTGCAGCAGCAGCCTGTCCTGACAGCAGCGGTTTGCTGGTAGGGAAGGGTGGGTTAGGCTGCAGTTTAACGCAGCTTATTGCCTATAAACAAAATGCTGCCATTAGGTCAAACTCCTAACAACCTGGGCAAACCCCTTGTGTGCTGCCTGGGCTTTAGGTAGGAGCTGTTGGGGGGGTCTTGTACCCATTGATTTGAATGTGGGGTGAGCCAACACCCTGCTTTCATCTGCTATCTACATCTCTCTAGCTGCAGGATAGCTTCTAGGACCCTGAGAAAGTAAATCTCATGATTTATTAGGTTTTATAACAATGGCAATAAGCGAGGCAGCTTTTTAAGCAGCTAACTGAATTGTGCTGTGGGGTGGGTTTTCTTCACAGCACAATGTGGATCTATTTAGCCTTATAGCTTGAATTTCAGCCTTTCTTTGCCCATGAGAAAGCCTGGTAAATGGGATTTGTGCTAGAAGCTATAGGGGGAAATATCTTTTAATTAACCAGGAGGGTGGCTCAGAGAAGATCTAGCACTGTCTCTTAGCTGAGTTTCCAGCCTCACGGTGAGAAAAACATACACAGATTAAGGTAGAGTAGTAATTGCAAATCCAATTCCCAATGACTCAAATTCCTTTCCCTGATTTAACTGGGCACGTACAGTAACTGGGACAGCTGCAGCGCAGCTATGTCTCCTCAGGTACAGGAGCTGCTCATCTCACTGGGGTGCTTTGGGGGCAGGGGCAACTTGCTCTGTGCTCCCCAATGCCTGATGCTTAGCTGATGAAAATCCATGGGGCTTCACTGAGGCTACTTGAGGGCAGAGCAGGATGGTACCTTCAGTTTCAATCCAAACCTCTCATTATGCTGCTGGTTGAGAAGTTCCTCCATCCAGAGAGCAAAACCTGGCACAGATCCTGCCCTGTCTGCACCATCAGACAGGCTGGGCTTGGCATGGGCTCTTGCAGAGCAGTCTGGGTGGTCATGCTGACCACAGCTCCATCCCTAACGCCTTTGGCACCTGCTAGGCAGTTCCACCAGAAACAGAGCTGTCTCAACAGGAATTACAGCCACGTGGTATTCATAACTGTAGGTCAGAGGAGAGGCAAACCATTGGGATTATATTAAAAAGGAGAGGATGCACCTTGTGTTGGTCCAGAGAACACAAACAGCCACTGGAAAAGCTCTCACCTTCCTAAAGTCTGAGAGAAGTAAAATTCACATCGTGTCTATAGTTGGAAGAGACCTTCAAGATCCTCACATCCAACCTTTGACCCAGTGCTACCAGGTCACCCCTAATCCCTGTCCCTGAGCACCATGCCTACACACTAGTTAAGTGGGGACTCCAGACGTGCCCTGGGCAGCCTGTGCCAGCATTTGATGTGCTGAACATTGAAATGAGGCACAACTCCAACAGCAACTAAACTTCATTAGCACCCGGGGTCAAGAAATGGGTCAACATGCTTCCAGCATAGACATTCAGGATGGAGCTGAGCCCAAAGCCTGGATACAGATACCCCCACTACTCCAGTTCATTTAGCCCTGGCCCACAACCAGGTCCCATCCCTCCCGTGGCCCCGTCTAGCTCTCCATATTGCACTGTCTTATTCCTCGCCAAGCCTCCCAGTGTTTTACTGGACAAGACAAGCGAGTTAAATTTACATTTTGTTTGAGCACCGTTTCATCTCGTTCCTGTGAGCCCCAGCCGGGCGATGAGGCAGCGAGAAGCCGAGGAAATTTATTTCTGCTCTTTCTGCCATGCTGTATAAATAAAGGAAACGAAATAGAACTCCTCTCCAACAGGATGCTGTAATGCTTTGTTTAAATATGCAGCTCAGAGACTGCATTTATCACACAGCATCTGCATGCGTCCACAGCTGAAATGAAAAGATCTCATTTACATGCAGTTTATATACCTGAACTCGGTGGATTTACCCTTAAATCTGTGCTGGGTAAGAATCACACCCAAAGCTTTGCAGAAATGGCATAACCCACTGTATTTGTGTTTCGCAGAGAATTCTGGCTGGCAGGCTGCACTTCCAGGGTCATAGAATCATCACAGAATTGGAAAGGACCAACAAAGATCATCCGGTTACAGAATCTCAGGATGCGGGGGGTTGGAAGGGACCTTGAAAGATCATCCAGTCCAACCTCCTGCCACAGCAGGAGCCACTAGATCCAGTCACACAGGAACAGGCCAGGTGGGTTTGAAACATCTCCAGGGAAGGAGGCTCCACAACCCCCCTGGGCAGCCTGTTCCAATGCTCCCTAGACTCTCCCATGGAAGGGCTGCCAGGGTGTTGGACTTCCACCTCTCCTGGGAAGTGTCAGCAGCTGTAACTCATCTCTTCAGCTTCACCTTGACACAGTGAGGAACAGCAAATATTCCTGAGACCTCACGTCTTAATGCAATTGGGTTCTTCATCTTGATGTGGAACCTCCTCTGTTGCAGCTGACACCCAGCACCCCTTGTCCCATCATTGGGTGCCACTGAGCAGAGCCTGGCTCCTTCCTCCTGCCCCCCCAACCCTTCCCATATTGATCATCAGTCAGGGGGTCACCCCTCAGGCTCTTTTTTTCCAAGCTCAAGAGCCCCAGCTCCCTCAGCCTTTGCTCTTCAGGGAGATGCTCCCCTCTCGCCATCATCTTTGTGGCTCCAGTCCACCCCCCTGCAACAAGCAGGGCCATCATAGAATGCTCTGACTTGGAAGAGACTTTAAATATCATCTAGTTCTGACCCCCCCCTGTCATGGGGGACTTCCCTAGAATAATTGGTGTGTAACTACACTGAGGGAGATTTACACCCCTACATCTCAGGCTGCCTAGAGTATGATTTAAAGGGCAGAGGCACTGGGGACAGGGGACGGAACACGTACAGTATGTGAAAATAAACATAAAGTAAAATGGGTTGGCGTCCTCTTTCACTCAAAATGTAAATGGTGACCGCTCAGAGCAGGATTTACAGCCTTTTTAAAAGCACAAGTGTTTTTCTTGTTTGGCTCCCCTAACTCAGATGCCACAAACCAGGAGAAATTGTTGCTGCGCCAAGAAATCTCCCCTCCCTGGTTTGCTCCCAGAGAAATGGATATGGAAGCCCGGATGGGTTTTCTTGGCTTTATTCCCACATCCCCCCTTGGTCCCTTGAGTTAAAATGTGTCCCTATCGTGACCTTTACGCTGTAAGCTCACAGACAGAGAGAGGGGGGGAAAGGAAGGGGCTGCATTGCATAAGCCTGCTGCTCATCAGGCCACTGCTGCAGTCTCTTGCTCAGGTCTGACACCATTTCATAGCCGTGAACCTGGCTGTATCACTGCTCTCATTGGGAGGGTAACGCTGAATCATCTCTATCCTCTGACTCCTGCTGCCACCATGACCCAGGACACCATCTCTAGGTACAGACACGCTTCACCTTAACCTGCCTCTGCCTTATTTTCCAAGGAGCTGCAGTCTGCTTTGCTCTGCTCCAGTGTCACTCCTACTGCACCTTTCCAAGCCACCTTCCTACTCCTCAGCCACCACTAGCACAGTATTAGTGACTGCAGGACAGAAACCCCCTGCAGATCCCCAGCAGACCTGCAGAGTCATCTAGCAGCAAGACATGGGGCAGATATCTGAAGGGGTTTTCAGGACAGAGCTGCTCAGCTGCACCAGTGCAAGAACTAACTAGGGTTCAAGCTCCAGTGCACAGAAACCGACAGATCGGCAGCATCTTCTGCTCCAGACTCATCACAGCCCCCGAGAGGGGCTGTCAGAAGGCTGAGGAAGGCTGTTCCCAAGGACAGCGGATGATAGGATGTGGGGTCATGATTTCAAGCTGGAAAAGGGTGGAGTGAGGCTGGACAGGAGGACAAAGATCTTGAATCTGAGGGTGGAAGATCTCTGGACCAGGCTGCCCAGATTGGGAGTGGAGACCTCATCCCTGGAGCCATTCAAGCTCAGGCTGGCTGGGGCTCTGGGCAACCTGGTCTGGTGAGTGCTAGTCCTGCTTGGTGCAAGGGGGGGTTGGACTGAACGCCCTTTGGAGCTCCCCCTTTGGAGCTCCCTTCCAACCCAACCTATTCTATGATTCTAAGCCTCTTGACACCTGCTTTCCCTTTTCCAAGACACTAGGGAAACAGGAGGTGGATTTGAAGAACAGAAAGGCTATTCTGCATGCAGGTTGGGTCATGGAGGACTTTACATACCCTAAGCACAGGGCGACAAACCGCAGCACCACCTTCCTTCTCCCCCAGCCTCCAGCAGCGCAAGCCCTGAGTTTTCGGCTGAAACATCCAGCCCCTACATCTTTAATAAGGTTCCTTTTTTTTCCCCCACTCGGAGCACAGAAGTACAAGTGCACATCGTAAGAGATCAAACCGAATCCTTAATTTAAGCAGCTATTAATAAGGGTTAAATCTGCAGGCTGCGATGGCCCTGCCGCCTGCCTCTGCCTCGCCGGTTCTTGTACAATCGATGGAGCAGGAAGCCTGAAGGGGCTCCATTTTGAAAAGCCGTAATGAATCATTTTTCCTTAGCAAAAAAAGTCTGGCAAACTTCAATCCCGGTTCCTGCAGCCTTCCCTTTCACATGTCCAAGCCCTCTGTGACACATCAAATTTAATGAGACTGCACAGAGCTCCAATAAGGCGCTGCGGCACTGCTGGGATACTTTATTAAGGAGGATCAGACAGAATGGGTTTGCTGGTTAAGAGCCTTTAAAGGCAAATTATCCTTCTTTTTTGGGGGGATGAGAAGAGGAACCAGGGGAAGCCTCCCATTTCTCTGTGGTCTCTTGCCCCTCTCTTACGGTCACCCTGCAGGCCAAGGCAAACAGAGCAGTCAGGTGTCTGCAAACAGGGGAAGCAGCAAAAATTGGCTGAGAGACTGGTGATGCTCTGCTGAAGGTTGTGGGGAAGGACACAAAGAACTGTGTTCTTTTACTAAATAAGAGTAATAATCATCAGTCTCTGACACGGGAACATCTCACCCTGCGATCAGCTGCTGCCTCTAATACATCCAGGGAAGAGCCAACTGAACCAGTTGGAGGAGAGGTGGGGAACAACTTTCCGGAAAGGTGGGTGATGTGAAGTTTATGATGCGAGATTCGTGCTGAGCCATCCTCAGGGAAACCCTGGGGCAGCCCTTCCAGGGCAGAAAGAGGAGAATTGAGTCTTATTTTATCTTGTACTAACCATGTGAATAAGTACAGGCACCAGAAGGCAGCAGAGTTCAATTCTACACACTCAAGGATTTCGGGGATGGGAAGCTGTTTGGTTTTTGCTTGTGGGGAAGTAAATCTGGATGCTGCAAGAGGTATGAGATTAAACCCTAGGTGTTTCTTTCCATTCCCAACCAACTAAAGGTGTCTCTACAGACTCACTTGGAAACCCATTCTGCTCAGTACCCAGTGCTACAAGTTTTGTCAGCCAAGTAGAGCACCCTCATTCATGGCAGAGCAACAGCCCACTTCTTTCAGAGCATCTCTACGGCTCATGCCCACCTCTGGCTATGTCTAGCTCTAAAAACAGACCACAGGCCATCATTCCAAGATCATCTTATAAACAGGAGCACACATGGGCCATCCCCTTGATGGAGATGGTTGAAACCCCGATGAAATACAGAGAAATAGAGGAAAGCAAACCTTAAAGAGAACAATTTCTTTAAGCAGGTGTCCAGGCTGTCAGACAGGGCTACAGAAAGCCACAAGTTCTCTATTACCCTATGGATTCCCAACCAGTTGTGTTTTATAAGGGGATTTACTCTTGAGAGCTCTTCCACTTGGTGTTTCCTTTGTAGGAAATTTCATGTACCAAACCTGGCTCCTTGGTTGCTTGCTCTGCTATCTCAGGAACCTGGTGTTAGAGGCACTTAACAGATCCAGGCAACTGAAGATGCAGAAGGGCTGGTACACTGGGCTGGAAGCACAATGCAGCAGGATTGCTTGGTCCTGCCAAGCTCAGCTTGCCTGTTCTCTCCTAAGCAGCATGCCAGGACGTGCCCAGGGACTGACCCTTACTCAGAGACAGCTGAAGGTGAGGGAAGAAAACAGCTCGGGAGATGTGCATTTGCTCTGGGTACGTCTGAGCTGCTAGAAGAAAATTGGTGCCTCAAGATATTTATGTGAATAGAGGAAAAGAAGGTTTTTATTTTGAAGTAAGGACCTAGACCTTCCATAAAGCACAATAAGAAGAAATTAAATAATCTACACAGCAGAAATGCTTCATTGCAGAATAAAACCAGGGAGGTTTCTTGTGTCAGAGCCACTTAGGCAGAATCTGTGAAAGGTCCATAGTGGTGACTGGCTTCGCTTCACTTTTATTCTTTATCCTGGGCAAACTAAGGAGGCTTCAAACTAAGGATGCTCGAGGCTTTGCATGAAGAATCGGATGGTGGTTTGGATCCAGGTCACCTAAAACTACCCACCTTTGGAGTCCCAGCAAGGGTGTGGTTACTGGATCAGTTCAACGGCATGAGTTCTGATCCATCTCTAATTAAAGGCTCCACCAGAAATAGGGGCAGGCAATTCTAATGGCCCAGAGGAAAAATTGTCCAGTCAGGTAATGAAATTTGCTCATTAGATGAAATGGGAAGGAGTGGTGCAGGGGCACAGCAATCAATACGGTGAGCAGGACAGCAACAGAGAGCAGAGCACAGGGAGAAAGCAGAGCTCATGAACTTCACTGCTGAGAAGTGTAATAACACCAGTAACAAATCTTTTCCTCAGCTCATCCTTGAAGATGTCCACCTGGAAAGGGCCCAGTGTATCTGAACTCCTAAACAATTTATTCCATGCTCCAGCTTACTCAGCTGAAGACTTTGATCGACCAGCTTTTGGTGTCTCCTGGTGCTTTTAAAGACAGCTCATGCTGCCTCACATTCTGGATTGATTCTGCTTGTGTTTAGGGGAATACGCCTGGCATTTAGAGACAGAGTGATCTACCCTAGCTTTGGTCCTGCTCTGACAGGGTGGTTGGACTCAATGATCTTCACAGGTCCCTTCCAACCGCCAGCATTCTGTGGTTCTGAGTGTGGCGACGACTCTTGAGAATGCTGGTGAAGACGGAGAAAGTCAGAGTCAACCTACAGCCTGGAAAGCTCTGCTGATGCAATGCTGGTCCCCATTAGACCCCGATAAATGGGTGGCATGAGGACCCCTGAAGAATTAATCACCTATAGCCTCTTATCCA
This sequence comes from Upupa epops, assembly GCA_013397515.1. NCBI lineage: Eukaryota > Metazoa > Chordata > Aves > Bucerotiformes > Upupidae > Upupa > Upupa epops. The sequence goes on from VZRI01011499.1 coordinate 261,697, forward strand.
AGGACTGTTTAGATCCATTCCCACCTTACCCATTAGTATGGAGAAGACACAAAATAAGCCTGAGAGAAGTGCTGATGTTGACTAAAAACTTAATTTAACAACCAAAACCCCCACAAAATGTTATATCCCACGTAGATTTAGAGGCTGGGCAGGGAAATATTCAGAGGTGGGCTACTAGAACTTGAAATCCTTCACTCACAGGTCAATAGGAGAAGAAGGGAGCAAACCAGACCCCTCTTGACAACCTCTTTTTGCTTGTTTTTCAATTTTTCCTTAATTTTTAAAAAATTTTAAGTGACAAAGTGAACTGGAGTTTATAAGCTGCAGCTCCGGAGCAGAGCCCTTTGTGTCTCGCTAACCCACATAATTGCGCTCCCCCCCTCCTCTCACCCGGTGGCAAAGGAATGTAGGTGGAATGTCTTTACATAGAGACCAGCTCAAGCAGGGGCTACACAATGAGGGGAAGAAACAGGATCCAATCTCAGTAAAGGATCAGGCAAGCACTGCAAGGAAAAATAATATTGAGCTGTCTGCTACCGCATCTAACCCTGCGAAATGCCTCGGCGAATCCCTCGTTTCCTTCTGCTTTAAAATGTCCTCCTTCTTCCCAGAGGTTCAAGGGACATCTCTAGTTACAGTCTCCTTCTCAACACTTTTTTCTAACCCCCTCCTAATGCTGCTTCTTCCATTCCACTACCCTGTGTGTGTATACATATATATTTATATATATATTTATATATATTTACTGGCAACGGAAAAAATCAATAAAGGAGAAGGAAATGACTTGGCAGCCTTCCGAAGTGTTAAAATAATTCCCATCTAATTGAGCCCCATTGTTTTTAAACAATATTGCCAGCAGCGCAGCTAAGCAGCTTGGCCTCAATTTTCAAAAGCAACTGGTGATTTGGGGTGGTTCTGATTTTCTGGGTTTTGATTGATGTCTCCTTAAAGGGACCAGTTTGGAGAAGGCTCCTGGCACGCAGGATGTGGAGCCCTCGGACTGGGAACCTCCTCGATCCATCTGTCCCACAGAGATTTAGCCCTGGGAGCCCGCAGTCGCGGTCTGATTTAAGGGCAGTCCTAGGTATGACTGCACTTACCCGTAAAGTATCCCAGCTGGCCTTCCCCAGAGAAACCCTGGAATGATGGTAGCAGCAAACAGCTTGAACCAGGTACATTCCAGTCTGTCAATTCTTTGTGTAAATTATTGCTACTTAAAACCCAGTCCCAACTGTAAAATATTCCGGTACGTGCCGTGCAGGAGCATTTACAGAGCTAATCTGTACCCTGACCTGCACACTGGGACTGGCTGTGATCTGGAAACTCTGCTGTGGGTGACTCTCATTTTGTTCCTATTGGTCATTTTTTTGAAGAAATACAAATCAGAAGGAGGACTCAAACGTTGAGAATTCCATCCCTCAAGATCCTCTCGCTTCCCAGCACAAAATATTCCCTCCACAGCTCAAACTAACCCCCAGAGTGCTTCATTTCAATTTGGACTTCCAAAAAAATGAAAAAAAAGGATTTATATTACACAAAAATGATCAAAAAAAATTCCTTTCTGACTGGAAAATTGAAGCATTTCATTTTGAAGAGGATGGGAAGGCTGTCGAAGCTGCGCTGGAAGGCTCCATCTCGATTTGAAACAGTAAATAATGAGGGGTTTTTTTTCAAAACAAGGGCTTTTCTGAGGAAAGGAACAGCTTAAATTCAAAAATAGCCCCTCCTAGAAATTTTCATGGCTTAACTCTTAGTGACTGAGTTCTCTCTTCTGCTCTCACACAGGGTGAGGAAGGACACCAAGGCTAATTGAAAGGCATCACTGCCCATGACGGGAGGTTGGAGTAGATGATCTCTAAGGTCCCTTCCAACCTGAGACAGTCTGTAATGATTCTATAACACTGCTGCAGTCTTGCAGAAGGACCTGATCCCATTTGTCACTCCTCTGTTACCGTCTGAATGGAGAGCAAGCCTCTGCTCAAGCAGAACACAGAACCAGCTGTGTCTTTTGGCCACCACAGAATGATAAAAATCACAGAATCATCAAGGTTAGAAAAGACCTCCAAGGTCATCAACCCCAACCCTACAACTCCTAACTACTAATGCAGGTCCTCAAACACCCTGACTGCCCAGTTGTTGAACCCCTCCAGGGACAGTGCCTCCACCCCCCTCCCTGGGCAGCCTGTGCCAAGGCCTCCCCTCCCTTTCTGGGAGGAGGTTTCCCCTAGAGTCCAATCTGAACCTCCCCTGGCACAATAGGACTGTCTGCCTCTAGCACCTAAGATGACCTGGTAGTGTCACCACTTCTATGCTTCTCCTAGTTAAATACCTGTTACCACTCTTGCACCCCGAGGTTCTACCTCATCTAGATCACAAGTGCCCACCACAGTTATATTTTGCTCAATGGTGTCTGCAACGGGGCTGTGCTTGGGTGAGTAGAGGTTTGGATAGGAAAGAGCTGTGTGAGGACAGACAAATGGTGTGACCCAGCCATTTGGGGATGTGAGGTTATACCTCTCTTGATTCTAAAGCTTCACATCTCAATGGCTCACAATGAACCCTCTGTCCACTGCCCTGGCACCTTAGACCTAGCATCCTGCCCTAGACACTGGACATGCCAACCCCATGAGTGGTTATCAATATGGAAAGGGTGCGTGTCAGGAGGATGGAGACAGATTCTCTCAGGAGTATTTAGGGGCAGGACAAGGGGCAGCAGGGACAAGCNGTGTCAGGAGGATGGAGACAGATGCTCTCAGGAGTATTTAGGGGCAGGACAAGGGGCAGCAGGGACAAGCAACATCAGAGGAGGCTCCATGGAAACAGAAGGGAAAACTATTTCCCTGTGAGGGTGACAGCTCTGGCCCAGGCTGCCCAGAGAGGCTGGGGAGCCTCCTGCTCTGAAGCCATTCAAATCCAGCCTGGATATTCCTGTGTGACCTGATCCAGGGGATCCTCCTCTGGGCAGGGGGGTTGGACTGGATCTGTAGAGGTCCCTTCCAACCCCTGATAATCTGGAGGAGATGAGATCCAATGTTCAAGGGATCACAGAAGTGTATTTATCAAAGACTCTTCACACAAGCAGTCAGTAAATTACTCTGATATGCTGCAAAGAAAACTTAAAGTGCTCCTAAATCACAGGTGTGGTTACTCCTCACCATCCTCCAGCTGACAGCAGCCGTTGTCTGACATCCCACAGCTCACAAGCATTATTTGTGCTGGGAAGATGAGCACAGTGCCCAGGAAGGGGGTAATCTGCTGCTATCAGGGGGCCAAACGTGTCCTAATAAGCAGCAATATGCACCCCAGTGCTTTCTGCCACAGAGGTCCTGGAGAGCAGCTTCTTCCTCTCTCACCCTTCGAGGAAGGAGTGTTCGGGTGGGAAACATCTGCCCTTCAGCTCACTCCGGGGGTTTCAGGGTTTACTGGCAGGAGCTCAGCCCCACATGGAGCTCATAATGCAGCCCATTGTGCGTGTACAACCCCAAATAGGTTAAATCAATAAAACAGAGAAACCTCAGTTCTTGTATCGAATGCCATCCATATCTAATGCCTCCAGGATGCCTTCTGATCCCAGAAGGTCCTGCTCATTTGATGCCTTCACTTCCTGGGTATCCCACAACCCTTCCCAAAGGAAAGGACCAAGGTATTAACTTTCCTTTGCAAAAGCAGACTGTGAGAATGTTGGGTCGGTGAGAACTTTCAGCTTGACCACCCTCTGCCTCCGTTTGCTGTAGGACACGGAGGAGATGGCAGTGTGTCTCAGCCCTAATCAAGAGCACCCAAGAGACAAAAACCGTTGTGTCCCTCTTCCAGTGGCACTGCCACCATGCAGTAAGGAATCGCAGAATGATTAAGGTTGAAAGGACCTCTAAGGTCATGCAGTCCAACCTCGAACCCAACACCTGTTTGACCAGTAGCCCATGTCCCAAAGGAGGTGAGGCTGCTGCCCTACACCACACGAGAGACCCCACTGCCCTCAGATGGAAACTAATCTGAATTCTCCCTTGGAAACCACATCCCTCATCTCCACAGCTGATATAAAACAAGTGAAGCTCCAGCTAACTGCAAAGCAGCCTGGTTTCAAGGAGGGAGAGGGTTTAAACCATCTAGGGACTGGTGAAAGCCCCATTATTGTAGGACCAGCTCTACCCACAGTGACCCAACCTCCAGGTCAGCTGGCACCAAGCGAAGGAGCTGTATAGTCAAATCAATACCAAACACCAATGTTTGGCAAATCCTGAAGATGGAAAATGATGATGGGATTAGAGAGGAGGGGGGAGGGAGGAAAAAGAATTCATAAAAACTAAATTAAAAATCACACCTCGCTTCACATTGGAAATTGGACTCAGGCACCGCCGTGTGTTTGGAGCTGACCTCTGTAAATGCAACCCATTGTGTAGGGAAATTCTCTCCGGAATCTGGGTTTCCAGCACAGCTTTACTCTAACTCCCCACGTTCATGAAATCCCCAGAAAAATTACAGCACGACAGAATAAAGCTACATCCTGGCAGGTATGAGAGAGCTTCGGGACAAGTCTCTGCAAGAGCCGCTGAACTGGAGAGAGGAAAACCTTGGCAGAGGGTGGCAACGGCAATCGGTTTCACAGCTCCTCTAGAGCGATGGCTGTTAAGGGGTAAACAACTGCCTAAAGATGATGTTTAATTCCACATCTCCCCCAAACCCTATGGCCTCCTCCCTAAAAACCAGGGTTGGGTGATAGACAAAGGGAAAATAAGACTGCTTTTCGTTTTAATTCTCTCAGTTTTTCCTCAATCTAGCAGGAAAAAAGGGGAGAGACAACTTGATTTGTACTGAAGGGGAAGCAATAGTACTTCTACAGGCAGTAACACTCCCAACACACATACACATCTCCCCACGATAGCAGAAACACAGTGCAAAGTGCCTTTTATGTTCCCTGCCCATAGTAAAAACCCTTCTCCTGCTCACAGATTTATAGCTGAGTAAAAGCAGGAGAGGAGATAAACTTCTGCACCTTCTACTCTGATGCCAAAGGCTCCCCAAGCAGCAGACTCCCCTTTAACTCTTGTCTGCAGGGCACTGAGTGAACTTCAGGCACTATGGAATAAGATCAAACTGCTGTCTATTAGTATTCTTGCTCACTTGCCTCAGATTTAGAGGATTTGGTGAGGAATACCTGCAGCAAGAGTGAAACTGAGGGGTTATTCTGGTTTATGTCACAGGTGGAGAGGCTCTGCGCTGGCATCACTGATGCTGTCCAGTGATGAACTAACAACCCCCCCCATCCCACAAGAGAGATCCCTTGCAGGTGTTTTAGGAGGAGACAGCCCTTAGGGCCAGAATCTGATGTCAATACTTGGCCTCCAAGGGTTTTACATCACAATCACTCAAGACTAAAGGAAAAAATTATTGAGGTTGGAAAAGCCCTCTGAGCTNCTGAGTCTCCTCTTCCCCAGGCTGAACCTCCCCAGCTCCCTCAGCCTCTCCTCATCAGCCTTTCCCTCCAGTCCCTTCCCCAGCAACTCTGGATCCACTTCAGCCTCAAGCTCTTGATGTGAGGGGCCAAGAACTGCCCCCAGTACTTGAGGGGAGGCCTCCCTAGTGCCCAGAACAGGACAGCAAAATTGGTTCTTCCTTAGGGGGAAAAAAAAAAAAAGCTAAGTGATAATGAGGGTTTCTAAAGGGGAAAGGGGGCTGCAGGGGAGGCAGAAATCCTCCTGGTGCAGCACTCAGGTGAAAAAAAACCCCACAACCCTAAACCCCACTGCTGTTTGGCAATAGCTGATCTCATCTGGAGGTATAAAAACCACTCCAAACAGGAAAAAAAAGACCACACAATAAAAAAGGAAAGGCTGTCTGAAGCACCATGTTTTACACATTGTTAGAGCGGAGCAATCTGTTCAAGTGAACCCTTTTAAAAAGGGGCCATTGCTGTGTGAAAAGGCAGTTGTGTGGAGCTGGGAGGCATACAGCTGCAGACAGCTGTGGGGCTGGTACTGTAACTGAATCATTTTAAGAGTGAACTCTGGCATGTCGACGGGAGGCCCGGGAAGGGTAGCACAGCCGGGAAGTACAGTTTGCTTCTGTATGAGCCAGGACACAGTCACCTTCCCGCACTGCTCAACTGAAACCTAGAGCTGCTTGGAACAAAATTCACGTAGGGTGGTGCTCCCCCTGCCCCCAACCCCTTTTCCTTTCCCCCCAACTCCTTGAATCTCAGTTTAGTGGTTTTACTTTTAAGAAACTGCATTCTGGAGGTACAAGAAAATCCCCCCTTCTGACCCCCTGCCTTCTGGAAGGCTTCCAAACGCTCCAAGGACCTGACTGCATCATCCCAGGCTGGGGTGGGTAAACTCACAGCTCCCAGGCACTCAGGGGGAGAAAATGCTGCTGCTCTCCAGGGCATCCCAATCTTTCCACGCTTCTCTGTTAGGGCAAACCAGCACCAGCAGTGTGCATCTGCTCTACCTTGCTAATCTTCCTGACACTACACAACGCACAGGGACACAGACATTTGGAGGATTCTGTATTAATATACAAAAGAGGGTCCCAACAGAGCTGTGAAAAAGGGTACAGTCAGACTAGGATCACAGGACCATCGAGGTTGGAGAAGACCTTCAAGATCATCAAGTCCAACCACCCTCAACTCCTACCCCATCTCCTCAATCACCCTGGCTGCCCAGTTGTCAAACCCCTCCAGGGACAGTGCCTTCACCCCCTCCCTGGGCAACCTGTGCCAAGGCCTCCCCACTCTTTCTGGGGAGAGGTTTCTCCTAAGGTCCAACCTGAACCTCCTCTGGCAGATCCAACGCACCACATCAGAACAGGTTTGCACAAAGGTGTTAGTTGGTTGTCCCTTAAGAACACAGCCAGTGCTCAGGATGAAGTGTCTTGTGTGTTTAGGAAGCCCATGAGGTTTGCAGTGGATGCTGGAACAGGTGACAAACATTAACACAGTGATGTCCTTCACTATGAGCCACACACTGACAGAGATCTCAAAGTAGTAGCGCATCTGATGTCTAAATGATGATGGGTAACAAGGATGGGTCACAGCAAGACCCCAAATAGCCCTAAAGGTGGGTCTTCTGGCCAGAGAAATGAGTCTCTATCCATTCACCAGCGTGGTACCCAGTGCCACAGCAAATGCTAAACCCCAAAACGACTACTGGCTTTCACCCAGATCTTCAAGTCAGTAAAAAGGGAAACCAACATGGGCTGGATAACAACCTGTTTGAACTCCACTTACGAGGTGGGGTTTCTGTAGAGATGCCAGCGGGGCTGACAAGTGAAGCACCAACTGGAAAAGGATCAGACGTAGGCATAGAGTTTGGTTCATGTTAACAGGAGTGTTAGAAGCTCCGAGGTAAAGAACTGAATTCCCTAGGCTGACATTGGAAGGGTTAATGGGATTTAAGCTTTGATCTTCCAAGAAAACACGCTGAAAACGTAGCCCAAGGCATGTTCACCATTTTGCTTGCTAGTAAAACAATGCAATTTGATTTTTGTTGGCTTGTTGTTTTTAAGTGGAACCTCATGGGTGTTCTGTTAAATTCAGCCCACAAAAGCAATTTGTGTCATTTTAATGTAGCTCCTGTGTTCAAACCCGTTTGTTTTTAAATGCAAGTTTTATTGTTTTCATTGTTTGCACATTACAAGCTGGATCAATAAGAAAAGCAATTCATAACACCGTGCTTCAAAATTCCAGCCTTATCTACCCTCATAAATTGGGGTAAAGAGAGAGGTGTGAGAAATAACAAAGGCTCATTCTACTGCCATGTGTAAGGAAGAAGTCCAGATCTTCTCTGCTTTGACCTATCGCTATCACTGTGTGTCTAGACACCCCCCCCATCACAAGTCTTAATATTTACAGGGGAGTCAAGTAGAAATATAGCCCTGGGATTGACAGGATGGAGCAAAACACTCTGTAGCTTGTTACAGTGGAAGTTTATCATATTCCAGTCTGCAGACATGGAAACGTCACTTTGGCTTCTCCAGAGTGGAAGAGAAGCCTTCCGAATGAAAGGGAAGCCTTCTGCAGGGAAGGCATCAAAATATTTACCAGATATTAAATCCTGGCATTATAATTAAAAGATCATCTCAATACAGAAGGGAGGATGAGGACAAGTCCAGCAGCAAAGGTCAGACTCAATGGGCTCTACCTCCTGATCCACTCCTGGCTTCACATGTAACCTTGTACAAGTCTTGCTACCAGTTAGGGGCTTCATTTCTCACCTATGCCCAGGGGACAGTATTCCAACAGCTTTCTTGTCCTTTGATATTTGAAACATGGTTATGGATTCCTTAGTTGAAGGGTCTAAGGAGAAATCTATACTGTTATATTTTTTATAGCCCTTCTCTTTCTGTAGGGTCTTGAAGGTAGATTTAAGGCCTCTATCTATAGTGCTAGATAGGAGAGGGAAAAGTGTCCCCTACCAGAACAAACTCCTCTTGGGTGTAAGCTGGTAACCCTGAACAAGCACCCTGTTGCTAGCTACACATCTAAACAATTATTCTGTAGAGCAGAACAAAGGAGAAATAACTCTGGCTGGAAAACTCAAGTTTAGGTGGCAAGGAGGAATGAATTCTACTCTGAGATCACGGTGAGAGCCAAGCTTCACATTTCAGTGGAAGAACGGCCCTTACACTGGTTGTGTCAATGACAGCTACACTGGGAAGTCAGGACTCCTCATTGTGCAGTGAAGTGTATTTTGATGATAACGTGCCCTTTCAAGTCTCCAAGTGGACTGGCAGTGACACTTCTGTAATTGGCACAGTGATGCAAAACAATCAATGTAACTAAGCAGAGAGAGAGCAGAAGTCAAAGCATCACTGCACAAGTTGCCACTTCCGTGGTGGTTCTTGCCCCCTCTTCCCTAGCACATCCCTCGTTCACTTCAATGCCTTTTCCCTTACAAGGTTGCTGTTACGAGTAGGAGCAGGGATAAGGTGAGGTATGACTCTGCACGCCTTCTCACCTCGTGAAATCCCATCTACAGTGGTGAAATTAATGAGGAAGACTGCCTACTGCAACAATTTCTGAAGCAGCTATAAATGTTTTATAACTGAAGTGGACGCAACAGCAACCTCAGCAAACACACTCCATCAAGTGTGGCAGATAAAGGACACGCACAGGGTCTGTGGAAGAAAAGAGACAGCCATGGCTAGACTAGATTTCTAACTAAATCAGCATTAATTAGCTGATGACTACCCAGAGCTCCATCACAACCCATGCTCAGCAAAAGCACACTGCTGCACAGGGCTAGCAGGACACATCTCCTGGGCTTCCTCACGATGCCTCCCCACTTTCTGAGGGAACAGGCTGCTGGGTTCCACTTCTCACAGCCACACCATGTGCCACCAGCCCACGAGGCCTTACAGCTGGGGGGGGGAGTGCTAGGGCTACTCTTCACATGAGTACTCATGGCAGCAGCGTTCACGTGAACGGGTTGAAAGGCCCTCAAGAGTTGCTCAGGTGGGTGGCAGAATGAAACCCACACAAGGTAAGTGGCCTCTCCATACCACACAAACAGGTTTTGAACCCAGGAGGTGCAGTGCACCCAGAAATCCCCTTTACTCAGCCCTGGGCACTCCAGAGCCTTCAGCATCTCGCAGGTTCAGCTCTGAGCAGCACAACTTTTTCCAGAACAGCAAATAGCTGGTGATGCCTAATCTATATGCTGGGGAGTTGCTCTCACAAAACATTTGCTAAATAATTCAGGAACAAAAAGCAATAATAATAAAAAACCCAAAAAGCCTAAGTCGACTCCCAGATGATCTGCAAGTACAGAACAGCAATAAGTCTATCAAATGCACTCACCTAGTGCTACTCTCGTATTCCCTACCACCCTCCCCATCCCGATTTGCTTTTGATTCAGCAGCTTTTCTCCTTTTGGCATTTCTGCCTGGCAGGGCTCGATGTACTTGGTTAGAATTCAACACCACGAGGGGGTTTAGTAACTGAAAGCTGCTTTTTCTCCCCCCCTTGCCTCTCTTCTCCCCTCCTCTCTTCAGCAGCTCAACAGGAGATAAACAAAAGTTCTGGAAGGGTGACCTGCGTGATTAAGGTCAGTGGAGTTTAAACTGCTTCAGTCCTCATCAGGATAGCCCAGTTAAAATCAAAATCAGAAGCTTCCTTTCCTTTTTTTCTTCTTAAAGAAAAAAGGAACTGCTGTTTGAAGAGTCTGGATCAGCTGGAAAATTCATTGCAATGAGATAGCAAGGCACTTGCCAGGGTTCACTAGTGTTCGGGAGGTGTCTGTCCCAGCCGACTGCTCCCTGGTGCTGTAGGTGCTGCACAGATGTGGATGGTTCGAGATGAATCTGGACTGTCATTAACTGCCTTTAAATGAAGTCATGCAAGGAAGAAGAGAGCGAGAAACAGGAGAATCGGGAGAAATGCAGAGCATGAGGCTCACACCATGACCCAGGAAGAGCAATAAATTAGAATTCAGAGGTTGGCCCCGATCCAAGCAAAGACTCAGTTGTGTGTTATTTTAAAAATCAATGTCATCCCGTTGACTTCAATGAAACATCTGCTTTCTGCTGCTGCGGATGGACAGCTATTATCACTGCTTAGATCTCCCTTCTGAAACCACCCCAGGACAGCAGCAAAGTTTGACTACAACACTCATCCTTACAGCCAGGTTTCAAAAGCATTGCAAAAAAATTGAGGAAAAGATATTAACAGCAAGGAGACAGATGGTAGCACAATCAAATCCCCTCTCTAGGCTTGTCTATACTGCTTCTCCTGATCAAGACACACACACCCCCCCGAAAGTACTCCGCATGAGTTCTCCGCCTGCTAGAAGGGGCAAAGGACGGACTAAAACCCTTCTGGAGCTGATGGTGCTAACCTGATGACGCTCAACCCAAGAACCAGTTACCAGGGAATAAAGACAAATGGTGGCTGCTATCCAAAAGAACTCATAAACCTAAACATCTCCTACTTGGTCTCTTCTAACAGCTCTAATATTTCTTCTTTCACTTTGTGAAGCTTGTTCATTATTCCTTTCACCTCAGCCTCTCTCGGGATGTGAGCTCCATCTGCCACAACACAGCAGAGCATATCTTAAAGCTCAGGTGTTCACTTTTCCCCTGCCTTTGAGTTCTTATGCTTGACAAAAGGCTTAAGAACGTGTGTGATTCGGTGTTTTCCAGTCAGTGTTCTGCAGTCTCCTCACCTCTTGACTCGGCTTCAGACGGTCTCAATTCCCAGTCCCCCTTTTCATCCTTACCTTGGAATGACAAAGGGATACAGAGGGTAATCCATCATCTTGCTCAGTACTGTTTCTTGCCGAGTGTCTCAGCCACGCTAGCAAACAGTGAACTCTCATTGTTTGGACACCTAACCATTTGGCAACCCTTAACACAACCAGGACAGGAGGCTTCAGCCTTCAAGTCCAATTCTAGGAGGAAGGAACTTCAGTCCTTATTGACTTGCACTTAGCTTCTCCCATACAAATGCTGTCTGAACTGTTTCATCTTTATCTTACTGCTGCTCAGGATGTTATTTTCCATTCCCTGTTATTCAGCTGCCTCTATATTCATACCCAGCCCAATTTGCTGCCAGTATCATCTTCTCATTTATGTCAACAGGATTACACGTTGCTCCTACCTGCCTCCGAGTTCTGCTCATTTTCTGTGTCAGATAAGGATATAGCGCAGCAGACTGAACAGATTTTAGCCCACAATCGCATTCCTTTGTGGGATTCCTTTATGTTTTCACGTTGTTCACCATAGTGAGCTGTAGTTCCTCTACAGTATGAGGCATTCATCATAGAATCAGAGAGTCATTAGGGATAGGAAGGGACCCCGAAAGATCATCCAGTCCAATCTCCCTGCCTCAGCAGGATCACCCAGACCAAGCGGCACAGGAACACAGCCAGGCGGGGCTGGAACGTCTCCAGAGAAGGAGACTCCACAACCCCCCTGGGCAGCCTGGTCCAGTGCTCTGGGACCCTCCCTGGGAAGAAGATCCTGCTGATATTGAGATGGAACCTCTGTTCCAGCTTGCTGGTACCAAGTTAGGGCTTCTTGCTCCTACAGCACAAGATCCTCTTCCCAAGAGCTGACGTGTAGCCCTGGAATCTCACATTTGGGGGATGAGTAACCTGTGAGTAGGTAAAGCTCTCTCATCACATGAATTAACAACCATCTCCTTCCTTGAAACTTTAGGTTCTATCACCCTTGCAGGACTCCCAGCCTTATTTATTTATTTTATGGCATTAATGGGGTTCTCTGGGTACCTGGTTGGGGCTGGCGTCAGTAGATGGCACTGTGGCATACACTCTTCTAGGGTCTTTTTTGTTAGCCTGCATGCAAAAGGTTGAGTTTCACGATTTAAAAAAATTAAGTAAAAAAATAGTCTTATAATTAAGTTTTGTTTATGCAAGGTTCTCGAGTCCTTCGGGAACAAACTGTGGAAGCAGAGAGATAATTTGCTTTCTGCATTTGCCCTGCTCTCTGATTGAGGTCAGTTCTTGAGCCAGAATCAGTCTCTGGGTACCAGTCACTGAGGTTAGGTTGAGATTCCTATAAGAAGGGATTATCCTTCATATTATTTGACCACTCCTGCTGCAAGACTGGCGCACCAGCCTAAACAGGGCAATTAAGCTGAGAATCCACCAGTATTCCCCTCCAGTAGAGAAGCAATCTGCAATGCCCAAGCTATCTTTTTGCCCTGTGACAAGAGATAGGAGCTGCTATAATTAGAAGAGGACTCTGTTCTCTGAAGAACAGTGCATGCAGCGATTCATTCCTCAAGTCGGATGTCTGATGTCGATAGCCTAAACTACAAAGTCAAGTTCTATCATTAGCAAGAGTGGTGCCCTGAAAGACAATTCAAAATCTGATGACCTTTCAGAGGTCCAGACTGCAGCTACTCTAAAGCATCCCAAACCTGTGGAATGCTAGAACAAGAGTTACTAAAATTCAGTGCCAAGAGGCGAAATAAATTGCCTTCCAATTGGTTTGGTGACACCGTCAGTGTCAGATGCCTCATTTACCTCCTCTTTCTGTTGAGGAAGACAACAACAAGTAGTGTTATCGTTTATCCTGCTTAAGTTAGGATGCTTGATATAATGATACCTAGAAAGCTCAGGGAAGGTACAGAGCCCTGTTGAGCTAAGTGCTTTTCAAATGTGAGATAATAAATGGGTTGAGATGAAAATGTCACCCGATTTCACAAAAACCCTTCTCTGTTTAAGAAAAAGGATGGTTGAATGTTGATCAACAGGTTTTTTTCCACAAAAGCATCTTTTCAATTCCTTTTATTTTATTTCTCTGCAGTTTTAAGAGGTAAATTCAACCCTACCCTTGCCATTGTGTCAGGGATTTAGCGATGAGCAGTGTCTATCACATGACAACAAGATATTGAGTGAAAATAAGAGAAAATAAGAGAAATAGCAAGAGTATCCCCCCAAGAAGCAGCATTAGCATAAACAATTCCCATAAACATAAACATGTGCCCATAGATTCATACTTGCACGTGCATACAGTGAATAAAGAGTCTTTATGACCTCATAGGATGAGGTGTCCTTTGTGAGAACAACAATTATCATCAGCGGTTGATTAGCAAGTGCCAGATTGACAAAGTGATCAGCAAATATAAATAGACATCCCTGGAGGTGTAGAAAACCTTTATGAAAAGGTTCCACTCAACTAATGGCTCCTCACAACACTGAGGCTCAATACAAGACTTCTACATGACTTTTATAATCAAAGAACAAAGGGAATTCTAGAGCACTCCCCTATCTGACCATTTGATCACTGGAAAGGGCTGCCCAGTGTAAAGAACCCATTCCCACAGTCATTGATAGTCAGGCTTGCTGAGGCTCTGAGCAACCTGACCTAGGGCAAGATAGACTTGGCCTAGGTGATCCTGCTGTGATAGGAGGGTTGGACTGGATGATCTTTGGATGTCCCTCCCAACCCCTGATGATTCGGTGATTCTATATTCCTGCTTGAGTAGGGAGGTTGGACTAGATGACCTCTGGAGATCCCTTCCAGCCTGGAATATTCCACTATACTATGAATAAAACACGCCTCAAACCACAACGACCAGTAGTACCACCAGTGAGACAAGGACAAGTTTGAATAAGGTGAGTTACAGAGGGGCAGGTTTTTTTGACAGAGACCCCACACACAGAGCCGAGAATGATTTCCCTTAACATGCTTACAACTCAAGCCTTGGCTTCCCTTCAACTAATAGAAATGTTAGTGCTTAGAGCCTGCATGCCTTGCATTCCTTCAGTAATACAATTCCCTATTAAAATCCATTCCAGTTGCTTGATCTATGAAAATTGTTAAAATGTGCTGCTTTTGTACTGAGCTTCTTAGTTCAAAAAGGGGAAAAAAATAAAGGGAAAAAAAGGTAATTCATTTTTAAGCAGAAAGGGCCAACGGAACGATCTAGCATTTGAAGCTTTAGCTCTTATAAAAGTCCCCCGCATCCCAAACGTGACAATTTTATTTCAGAAGGCGATGTCGTACGAATTGGTTGCAGCCAGCAGCCGAAGCGGTGGCTGATCTGCTCTCCAGCATTCCCTGGATTTTGTAATATGTCAATACATCATGTTAATGCAAGTTTTTAAAAAAGGAGAAGAGAAAGCAAAAGCTCCCTTCCTTTTTAAGTATGAGTAATCTATCCAAATCCTACTGAGACACACAAAGGCACGCCGGCAATTTTCCCTTTCATAAAATGCGGACTTTCTTTAAATACTTCCTCCCTACATTTTCAAAGCACAGTTGTATGAAATGAAGGGGAAATGACACCCTTACCCATTGAAAAGGAGATTATGTAAAACTGGTTGGAGAAGCCAGCCGTGTTAATGCCAATACAAGTATGATCTTATGAATAAGTTGCTATTGTGCTGGAGGAACATGCGTTTCCTAGATGCATCCACCTAAAACTCTGCGTGAGGAGGAAAAACCCTTTCACTTTTTCTCCCCCCTCCCCACAAGGAGGTGTTATCCTGTTTTGCTCAGATATATGAAACCCAAAAGATCACTTTAAAGAAGTGAAGGGCTTGGTCTTCCATTGTGCTGAGCACTCGATTCCACTTGAAGTTAATGAGAGCAGTCAGCAGCCTTGACAGACACTACAAGGATTGTGTGTGCCCAAAGGTGCTGGAGACACCACAGCTTGGCTCCTTTTCCACTCGTGGCCTCAGCTCTCTTTCTGTCTGCTGTTTAAGTAGCAACTGGGGAACAGTCTGTATCTAACGAGTATTTTCAAAAGTCAATGCCTTCCTGCACCTTTGCACTGGCCTACACTGCTGAGTGCATTAGATGTAGCCCTTCTGCCTCCACTCAAACACATTCTTCCTCTGGAGAAATGTAGTCAAGTCATTCCCATCCCCTCCCAACATCCTCTAATTGATGGGTGTCTTACATCCCATCAATGCCACTTGAAAGATTCAGATCCTATGCCAGAAATAGTAGAATCAAGAACGAGACCACTCAGACCACTCCAGGCTGCACTTGAGCTGTAGAACAAGCAACATCTCAGAGGAAAACAGGTCAGAAGGACAAGATAGCACTGCAAAGGTCTGAAGTCCAGGTGAATCTGAACTGACTGTGTGGACTTGACCTGAGAAATGGAGAGGTAGGCATGTGGATTGTTCCTTTTGCTAGGCAAGGGATATGACCGCATGATAGAGAAGCGATGCCCTCAGCCACTGAACAGAAGTTGCAGTGTGTAACGTGGCTGGAGAAAGCAGCTGTGTTAGTGCTAACAGACATACAGCCCCATTCCTACATTGCTCGGTGCTGTAAGCACAGGCTGTGGCATTTCACTCTTAAATGGGAATAAGCAAAGAGGATCTTGGTACTTTTCAAGAAGTAACTTTACAGGGCAGCTGATCGTCTTTCTTTTTATTCTTCTGGGCTTTCCATGGAAACTCTTTGGTAGTGTGAGAAAGCTCAAGGCCTTGGATATGTATATTTGACTTTTGATCAGTAAAGAAGGTCTAATTAATCTTCATTATGTGGAACCTTTTGAAATAGATGCCTATATTGAGTGCCCTTCCTGTTCAGCTCCGGTCCAGATGAGTTTCTGGCTCTTTCTGTAAAACCCTGGGGTCTTATCATCCCAAAGGCTGTTCAGCATTCTGTGAGGAAATGATTATGCAGTCCTACCCTTTCCTATTTACCTTTTCCTACCTTTTTTTTACTTGCTCATCTAGCAGCTGTTACCAGTCACAACTGTCTTTCATTTGTTTGTTCACTGAAGGTGGCCTCATGGCCAGCCTAAACCTAAAATCATCTCTTAATTTTTAGGAGCCAGTACTTCAAGTGACAGAGGCTTGAACTCCACCCAGAACATCTTTTTCAACAACAGAATGTCCTTATCTTAAAAGGAATAGTAACAGGTCCTTAGAGAAAAATCACCTTTCAATCCCTGGGGTTTCGGGTTTTATTATTTTAAGCAATACCTTAAAAATTTCTTAACAGGGATTCGTTTCTGCATCACAGCATCAAGAATGAGTTAGCTTTACAAACAGGATCCAAGAGGCAAAGGTTTTCAAGCTAAAAGAAACTTTCAGCTTGAAATCTCAAGCAAATACTCTTGGAGTTTAGTGCTGTCACTGTAAAGACCTTCAGAACTTGGTTCCACCAGTTGGAGGCTACGTGAAGGTATTTGCCAGGGACAGTCCTGCACCACTCAGACATCTAAAAAAACTCGGCTGTATGGGTAAAAGTATGGGTGAAGAAGGGGAAAAAACCAAACCCAACAAAGCCAACTACACTGTGACTGAAGGTCTGGCTGTCTGGAGACACAAAGGACCCCATGTATCAGTGCACACTGAAAACACTGGTTTCCAAGTGTTCAGTGACTTTGCTTTTTAGATCAATTTCCAGTGCATATAGACACATTAGATCATTGATCCACAGTGTTTATCTAAAGGCTTGTATTTCCAACACTCAGACTACAACATGCCATCCTAATGATTCTATGATCCATCCAACACCCAGAACCCAGGTGGTGTGGGGAGCAGGTTACCCAGTTTAGGGATCTATCCTTTTTATTTACTATTTTGACAGAATCGGGGGAGCAAAGGGAACTTCCTCTCCTCCTCCCTGCCTGTTTATTCTCTAATCTATCAAAAGAATTATTAAATCTTTTAAAAGATCAAACACCCAGATTCTTCACAAAGGTTGTCACAATGAATTCATTTGCAGAGCTTTCATCCCTCCTTCCCCACTGAGCTGAAATAATGTTGACTATTTTTCGCTGTCTCGCTCGCTGTAAAGATCCAGTTGCAGAGGTTGTGGCAAGGACTTGGTCTCCCACTCTTTTCCCACCTGGCACCAACATATCCTAGAAACTAAAAGGTGCAGGTGTCGATAACATTCAGTGGGTTATGTTGCCCAAAAAAAGATCCCATGAAAAAAGCTATTTTAAAAAGTGGGGGTTTGATAGAGCAGAGGAGAAAGGAATAGAAGCAGCAATAATGACCCTGGAAAATCCTAGTTTCAATAAAAAAATTAAAAGAAAAGAGTTTCCACTCTTAATATTTCAAGTTCTGTTTCAGGAGAGCACTTTTTAAGAAGTAACACATGAGGAGAGTCAACTAAATATACCATTCCATTTGATTTCTTACAGAACTAGAGAGTCTTTCCCCCACAGATCTTGCCAAGCAAAGAAAGAATATTCTAGATGCAAGATATGACAGAACAAGGAGCAAATGGATACAAGCTGGAACAGAGGAGGTTCCATCTCAATATCAGCAGGACTTTCTTCCTAGGGAAGGTCGTGGAGCCCTGGACCAGGCCGCCCAGGGGGGTTGTGGAGTCTCCTTCTCTGGAGACGTTCCAGACCCGCCTGGTTGTGTTCCTGTGTGACTGGGTCTGGGTGATCCTGCTGTGGCAGGGGGATTGGACTAGATGATCTTTTAAGGTCCCTTCCCATCCCTCATGATTCTACGATTTCCTTAAAGACTGGTTTCATCTAAAAATCCCTTTAGTTGGAAAAGTAGTTTATCTATGAAAACAAACCCAAAACACCCACCCCCACCCACAACCCCCAACAACTTGGTTTCCAAAATTCTCCTCGAGTTCTGCAACATGTCAAATCCTATCAGAACAGCACATTATTTTTTTAATTAATTGTTTTGCCTTTTAATGGGCTGTGGAGTTGCAGTGGGAGTAAAGCCAGAAGCATTGTGTATCCAGTTTGCCAGGACTACTGCCTAATGGGTCCCTTTGCCCCCATGATACTGCTTGTGCACTCTGATTAAGGGCGGTCAGGACGATCACAGTGACAGGGGCAGAGGAATGCAGGAGAGCGTGATGCTAGTGATAAAGGAGAGGTACAGACTGTTTAGTTTCTCACATCATAAATCCACCTCTTACTGATTACAAAACAAAATTTTTAAAAGGGCTCAAAGAAGGGATAATTCTGTTTTGAAAACCTTGCTCTTTGATCTAAGAGCATCACATCTCTCTTCAAGCTGAGCCCTAAACTTCTTGTATGACACAGGGAACTCCCTCAAGACCACATGTGGAAGCATAGTATTAGCTAGAATAACCAAAGGGGCAGAGAAAACCACAGAATGGAATTGAGAATGAATAGAATACCATGAGAAAATGAGATTTTCTAATTGCTATAGGCACCCAGCACCCATCAGATCCTCTGACTCCCAGCTTCCCAGCCATAAAAAGAAACCAACATATATGATTTTGGTTCCTAAGTCCTCACAGATTCAAAGGTTGCCCTGAGGTCAGGCCTTTTCACAACTCCATCTCAGAGGATGCACTGGACTCTAAAAGAATAAATACACCAAATTAAGAAACCAACAGCTTCACAGCTCCAAAACCTAACTGAGAAAACCAGGGCTCCCCCAGGCTCAATGAGAAGACAGAACCACTGCAAGTTTGGAACAGAGCTGTTTCATGGCTGCTGGAATTCACTTCTACTGCTAGAAGCCCTCCCAAGCAGCTCTGAAGAAGCTGGATTTCACAAGGTTTTGTCTCTTACTGCAGGATTTCTCCCCTCACTGCCCCAAACTGACCTAGTTTGTCTCAAAACAGACATTTCTACCTTAAAAAGACTCAATAAGTAGGCTTTATATTGCCAATGAGCAAGTGTCACTATGCCTGCTCACTAGAGCCAAGTGTTATGAGCTCCAAGCTCAGGGTCCAGTAGTGCATGATGATGAAAGCAGTATCGTATCTGAACTGTGTGGTTGTTGAGTTTTCCCCACGTGGCGAGTTTTGAGCTTTATAAACATAAATGTGAGACCTTTTCAAAACAGCTTCTTTCAGGAATTCTTTCTCCCAAACTGTGGAAAAGTTCCAATCTTCACTGGGAATGAGCATTTCCCTGAGGATCTACCCACGGTTATATAATTTAATGCAATCAAAGTCCTGCTGTAGAGCTCTAGAAAGTAACTAAACAATAAAAGAACCTTATTGTCCACTAAGCACTCTAGGTTCACCAATAAATCCTTCCATTATTGGCTTTATTATTGTTAAATTTCATGGAACCATTCCATAGGGGTCTCGATTTCATGTGTCTCTGCCCGCAGAAAACATTGATTATATCATAACCGCAGGCTCTGCTTTCCAGAAGGTTAATTTGCTCAAGGACGACGACACAATAGGTGGGCACTGCAGAAACGTGAGCAAGCATGCCTTCTGCTGGACCTCTGTGGGGAGATTAAGGTTCGAGCTCATTTGTTCCTAAATCTTTGACAATGGCTCTGTTGATAGTGAAGAATTGAGTTGTGCTGCTCTGGAGCAGAGTCAAAGCTCATATGAAATCCTGGAGTCACAAGAACAGCTCCCAGGAATGAGTCTCAGTTTACTGGCTAGAAAAATAAGGTTTAAGGCAACTTATTCTGTCACAAGTTAGAACCTGGCTGACCATCGCTGCTAATTCTTGACAGACTTCCTATGAGACAGTGTGGAAGGATCATAAAAATCAACAAGATGACATTTCTGCTCAAGGACAGAGCCCTCATTCTCTAAATGTTGACAATAGAACTTGTTCCCTCCTCTCACTCTTTAGCCCAAACTCCAGGTCTCTGCTTTCCCCATCCCATAGTTGGATGGAACCATGTTTTGGCTGCTATTGCTTTGCTATTTGCTGCTCCCAGCAGCTGTAGGCAACCATTTCCTCCACACCATCTGCCCATCCTGGATTGCTTTACTCTCCCATGCTGTGCTTTAAAAAAGCTCTCCTGCAAAGCTGGGTACATCAGCATATGACCAACATTTACCTTTGGAGGACAGAGTGGTTCCTGCTTGTGGCTCTGCAGGTCAATTCCCTGTGCCAATGGCCACAAGTTCCTGTTGTCTACAGTGCTCCTTCACCTGACCATGAAGAAGAAGGATTCTGCAGTCTGCTCTGCACACTGGTATCTCAAATCTAATCACCAAGGTGAACTTAACAGGCTGCCACAGACACATTAGCTCAATATTCTTCCTGAGGTCTTTTTGAGCCTTGTGCTGCAAAGCAGACGGTAGACGGTTGTGTTCCTTCCTCTTCTGCATTGTCATCAGCATCTGTCTGCTTCACCAGCATTCAAATTTGCATTCAACTTCCATACCCAAAAATCACCTTTTATTGCCTTCTTCACTTCAGCATCCTCAGAAAAACCACCAAGGACAACAGCTGAGTTATACTGGTATCATACCCGATATCATTTTTTTGACTTATCAGTACTGAATCCCAGACTGTTGGGGTTTGGAAGGGACCTCAAAAGGTCCAGTCCAACTCTCTTGCCAGAGCAGGAGCCCCTAGATCCAGTGGCACAGGAACAGGCTAAANAACCCTTCCCGTATTGATCATCAGTCAGGGGGTCACCCCTCAGGCTCTTTTTTTCCAAGCTCAAGAGCCCCAGCTCCCTCAGCCTTTGCTCTTCAGGGAGATGCTCCCCTCTCGCCATCATCTTTGTAGCTCTGCACTCGAGTCTCTCAAGCAGCTCTGTGCCCTTCTGGAACTGAAGGGCCCAGAAGTGGATATAAAATTCCAGAGGTGGGCTCACCAGGATAGAGTAGAGAGGGAAGAGAACCTCTCTCTCTCTTAACCACCCTCCTTCTAATCCACCCCAAGATGCCATTGGCCATCTTGGCCAAAGGCCCATTGCTGGCTCCTGGTCATCCTGTTGGCCACCAGGATTCCCAGGTCCCTTTCTCCTGTTGAGAGAAATAGCTGCCCTACAGCATGAAAAAAAGAAACTATCCAATACAGTGAGGAAAAGATATGGAGAAAGGGGTTAGGTCATCATTTCAAGGGGAAAGAAAACAACTGAACACCCTTATTGTTTTAGGCTGAGCAGCCATCAGCCTGGCTAGAGAAATTTGCACTATCAGCAAAAGATTTTAACATAACAGGTCTCAGATGTTAGCAACGAGTTCCCTTTCTCCTCACCACGTAAGCTCTGTAACACCTTTGGAAGGTGACCTGACTGCCACCTTCTGTGTTTCTACAAAGGGGAAAATTTCCAGCATCATTTTTGCCAGACAAACATCTTGAGGTTCAATCCTGTCCTTTTCAAAGGCCAATGAGAAGGTTTCCTGCCACCTGAAGCGGAGCTGATCTCTTTCCCCACAGTATCCCTAAGGACCTGAAGAATATTACTAACGCAGGGAGCTGGAGGAGTTGAAATGCACTGCAAAGCTGCAGAAGTCTGGAGAATTCCGAGTTCAGCTACAAATTTACCCTAATAGAGTCACAGGCCAGAAAGAGCAGCCATGGGAATAATTTACCTTCCTTAAAGTCAAGCACATTCCCAGGATTTGAGACCCTAATATAAAGCAACTGCAGACATGCAGCAGATGGGATGTGCTGCTGTAGAACTGTAATGTCAGAGTACAATCCCCGTCCTTTTCAGGGCTAGCTCCAAGTTTTGCTGCATTCATTCATTAATTTTACCTTCCCTCCCCCTCCCTGTTCCTTCCCCTCCCTCTAATCCCAGTGCTTACGGAATATTATGGAAGAGCATGTTTGTATACATGGACATTTGAGGTCGCATACATCATCCAGACAGCACTACAGTTAATAAAGTGACTGCAAGAGCTGTAAGAAAGGGAAGTGATGGGAGTTTAAATGAATCAAATCAACCCAAATCATGTGCCAGGCACAGAAAATCATGTTGTCCTCGCTAGGTTCAATCCTCAGCTCCCTTAAAACACTGATTTTATTATTGACTTAATGACTTGTGGAATTAAGGCTCAGAGCTCTCCCCGTTCTCCTTGCCAGCGAGAGAAGTTATTTGTTCTATATTCCATCACCCTTCCCACATGCAGACAGCAGCTGTAAACCCGATGCCACAAAATCCAGGCCAGTGTCCCCGCCTCCCCCAAAACTCACTTCAACAGAGCCAAGGTCTCTCTCAACATATGGTCCAGAATTTAGTCCCATAAATCATTTTGACTGTCAAATCCTTCAGCAGATTGCTTCAGGCCCAGAAAAGACTTAGGGGGTCTTCAGGTACCAAAACCCCTACCAAGGATCCCAAAATCACCTTGATTAGTAGCCAGCAACTCCCTGGGAGGACCCTCAATGCCCTTTTCCTATCCAAAATATCCTGTGGTTTTGTTCTGCAGTGTCCAGAAGGGAGCCAAATGGGCCCTGTAAGCTCAAGGTCTGTGATAGGATCCAGAAACTGGATGCATTGATACTCCGTTTCCCAGGATGTGCTCACACTGTACGGTAACTGGCTTGGCTCTCCCCAAAGCACAGTAGCTACTCCTACTTTTGACACTAGGACAGAGTGAATCAAGCATCCACACAGAAGTTCATGCTGATCTTTCATACAATCATGAAAGTTCCCAGGGAGGAAGATGGGGTGCTGCAGGGGAGGTTTGTGGAGTCTCCTTTTCTGGAGACATTTTAAACCCACCTGGACCTCGTCTGGGTGATCCTGCTGTGGCAGAGGGATTGGACTAGATGATCTTTCTAGGTCCCTTCCAATCCCTGATGATAAGTTGGAAGAGACCTACAAGCTCAATCATCAACCTGACCCTAAAATGCCCACTAAATCACATCCCCCAGGGCCACATCTACAATGCTCAAACTCCTCTAGCACCTTCCTGGAAAGCCTGAGGATGCTCTAGGTAAAGGAGCAGGTTTAAGAGCCAAGGAACACAGGAGCAGAACAAGTGGTTAAGACATACACCAGGAGAGGAGGAACAAAACTGGGTGCTGGTCTCTGCTTCCTGGGTGTTTATTTAGGGGCTGTTTAAGCATAAGCAGTCCCAAATCCATGCACTCATTGTTAATGACACTTGAAATCAAAAGCCTACAGATTCATTTACCAGGGAATAATCACTATTAGCTAATCTATTTATCAATATCAAGTCAATTGTTACAAAGCATCAGGAGGGGCTAGTAATTACATGATGCAAACAAAGGATGGGATCAGTAAGTAATTATATTTCTTCATAATTCCAAATGCTGGAAACCACTTGGAATAGCTGCATAATGCAAAGCCCACCTTGAAGACATGGGGATCAGTTACTTCCCAGATGAAGATGTCATGATAGAGAGGCTTCATCAGTATTTTTAATCATTAAACTCTTTCTATTTGACAAATTTCTTCA
>VZRI01011499.1:285514-341623 GCA_013397515.1 Upupa epops
ACTTGGTCTAGGTGATTCTGCTGTGGCAGAGGGATTGGACTGGATAATCTTTTGAGGTCCCATCCAATCCTTAATGATTCTGTGATTCCTGTATGGATGAGCCATGGAAATAAGTAGCAATCAGGAATATGAGTATCCAACATTCAGTAGTTTGGATCCTACTTGCTCATCCAATGAATTCAAAAGAGCTATGTGTGCATCCCTAGACTTCCATAGGGATTTTTGTATGGATGACCAAGCAGAAAAGATACAGACACCCAAACAGCACATCACTAGGGTTGGAGTGTAGCAATAACATAAACTATGGAATCATGGTTGGAAAGGACTCCCAGGATCACCAAGTCCAGCCCTCATCCCAACACCACCTCAACCCCTAGTCCATGGCCTCAAGTGCTCTAGCTACTCAGTTTTTAAGCCCCTCCAGGGATGGGGACTCCCTGGGCAGCCTGGTCCAGTGCCCAACCACTCTCCCAGGAAAGAGCTGCTCCCTCAACCTCCCAGATGCAACTTGAGGCCATTTCTTCTCATCCTATCATTAGGAACTTCAGAGGAGAAACAAGCACCAGCCTCACAACCTCCTTTCAGGTAGTTGTAGAGAGCAATAAGGTCTCCTCTCTCCCAGATGTCTCAAAAAAAACCCCTAAGTCAAATCTTATCTCCAAGATCACCAGTTCCTTCTGCAATCATTGGTTCTTTCTTCTCTTGACTAGTTGAGACAGATCACCATCCTACATGATCCTCCAGTGAAACACAACCCGACTCTGCAGGTATAGGGACAGTGTCCTACAGCCACAGTTGGAAACAAAGGAAGAGAGGCATCGGCTTTGCAGCACTATGCTTTGAAAAAAGGAGTCAACACCCAGTGCACACATTCTTTAGAAAAAGGCAGTGCAAGAATAAGTGAAATCCTATCACAGGCTGTAACAAAAGTGATAATGTCCATTGTCCAAGTAAAATAATAAAAATAAGTAGAATAAATTATTAAAAATAACTAGAATAAATCCAATCTGATTCTTTAAGATTTCATGATTTTCAGTACTCTGCTGTGAAAATAGTTTTGACCATATTGCACAAATTATAGCCCAAATAATTGCTACAGGCTCTCCTAGGGCCCTGAATGCCTGGCTAACAGAGTATATGAGAATACTCCCCCCCCAGTACATATGGTAATCTCATCTCACTTCCACATTTGTTTATAGGCACTCAATCAACCACACTGAGCAGCGCTGTGCTTTTTGTTTAAACATCTGAATCTGATCACTTCACTTATTAATTCACTTCAATGTCTACCTTTCAAAGCCAATTGCCATTGAACAGATGATTTACTTAAGCGATCAATAGTAAAGGTTTGAAGAATTGCAATTGTCTTATTTCCAATAATTTGTAGCCTCGCATCGAGGTCACCTGCTCCACGATGTGCTGCCAGAATCAGGAGCTCTGTAACAGCGAGCAAATGGATTGGGCTTAACCTTTTGAAAAGTTATCTGTCCTAAGAATAGCACAACATTACCCTGTGCTCAATTTTTAATGGAGTTATAACAGAACCACCTAATCTATTCATAGTCTGTATTGCTTTAGCATTCCCATCCCTCTTTCCCTCCCCTCTGTACCGTACGTAATACAGAATTATGTGATGCTGTACATCCATGGCACTAGCAAACGTAGTGGGGCATGTGGTTCTGATTTAGGGATGTGGGTTGGAAGGTTTATCTAAGCCCCTTTTCTCACTAATCGGTGCTCAACACCCAGGATTCCAGGATTTTATTGGCTGCTTTGCTAGCAAAGAGTAAAAATAAAAGATCTGTCTTTCACATAGACAGCAGAGACACAGAAAGAAAAGCAAGTGAGATGCCTCAGGGGATGTGAGGTATAATGGGGTAATAGAAGTGAACCTGCCCAAGCAAGGTGGTTTGAAACCAACCTACAACTTAAATTGACAACTCTTTTTCTAATGGTCTCAACAGGTACAGAATGGTGCTGCTCTACAGACTGGAGTTTAATGTACATGTTTGGAACGACAGGATTGAGGCAACTACTAGGACTCTGGGCAACCTGGGCTGGGGAGTGATGGCCCTGCTTGGTGTAGGGGGTTGGTCTGGATGACCAGATCAGATTGCCCAGAGCCTCTTCCAGCTTGACATTGAACAGCTCGGGGAATGGGGCCTCCACCTTTTCCTTGGGCAGCCTGGTCCAGGAATCCCCCACCCTCAGATTCAACCACTTTGTCTTCCTGTCCAGCCTCCCTCTGCCCTTTTCCAGCTTCAAACCATGACCCTTCATCCTATCAGTCTCTCCCCTTGGGAACAGCCTTCTGACAGCCTCTTTCAGGGGATGGAAGGTGACTATAAAGGTGTCCCCCCCACACCTTATAGGTGACAAAGAAATAACCTCCATGCATCTTTCAAGCTGTAGGAATTAACGAGTATCTCCCGTTAACCCTCAGATGAAAATGTCACCACCGTAAATTTCTGGCAGTATCAGAATGCACCAGGGAGCAAAGGGATGAATCTCTCTTGCTTTCAAGCTTTAACTTCATTATTACTACCTCATTATTTTTAATTTCCAATGGCCTTTCAACAGGAAAGCAAAGCTTTGCAAAAAGCAAAGAGTTGCTTTGCAGACTGGAAGAGACAGCTTTCTGCCTCCCTGGTCCATCCCCTAAACCTCAGCACCCTCTTGCCTGAAACGGTACCACACGGTACCAAGCCAAAGCAACAGAAAGATGCTGAAAATCCCAACTGGCTTCCTCCTCCACCCGCTGCACTCACTGAAAGAAGGGGAAATGGTGGGGTTAAGAAAATAAAGCTCTCCCCCAGTAACTCCAGCACAGAATGAATACGGCATTATTATGCAGGCGGCCTCTTGAGACATCGGCCTAAAAAATTCCACTGAAAAAGGAAACACCTGTTGGAATATTAACTAGGACAAAGTCAAGCAAGGAGAAAGAGGAGAGGTGGCCAAGAGGTTTGGAAACAAAGCTAAGGGGAAATGTTGAAGGGATTTTTCTTTATTTTCTTTAGAAGTGTGACATTCCTAATACTTGAGTTCCTAAAAGAGCCAACTGCATTTTCTTCATGCAAGGAGCTGGATGTAATGGAAAAAAGACAAAAGGAAGCCAACGTGAGGCGAGTGATCTGCGTTTCTAACAGCAGAGCTGCTTTGGGTATCCTTACGCTGTGTAGAGCCTACAGTCAGGCACCTACAGGAGCCAATTGAATTCAGAGTATTGGAACCCACGTACAGCTCCTATTTCAGAGGGAATGTTAGGAGGTCCTGTTCTTTTTTTAAAGAAAAACATCTCAAAAATGTTAATAATTGTATTTTGACCACGGAAAGTGTTTTATGAAGCTGACCTTCCAACCCTGTTTTACAGGGGTTTTGCAAAGATCTAATATATTATAATAATGAAGCCCAGTTTGCACTGACAGTCTCCAAGGCTCTTGGAGAATTCCAGCAACATATCTATCCTATCTTGCCTGGGAAACAGGAACAGGATGGGATCTCCTCGCTGCTCAGACACCAGAGCATTGCATTGCTCTGTGCAATCAGAACACAGCTGTGAAGGACCCCAACAAGAGATTAGAAAGACATTTGAGGACTAGATGATCTGCAGATGTCCTTCCCAACCCTACCCCTCCATGATGCTGTGATACAGTTGTGATCCCAAGGCTGCATCCAGTACATCAAGAAAAAGCACAGTGACCGCTGCTGCGCCTCTCAGGATTGATCCCATTGCATTTTTCACAAGAACGTGGAAACGAGACCAGAGTTCACCCATTTTGCAATCTTTGCCACCTAGCTGGAAGAGGCATCATCACCCAGCCGCTACCTTCAGCCAAAGGTCCAATTCAGCCCGAATTCAGCAGGACTTAACTCAGGTTCGAGAGCACTATAGAGCCTGCCCGCAAGAGCACTTACCCTATGCTAGGCAGCATGATACTCGGTTGTAGTGCACTTGTAGACATTTTATTTCCCTCCAATACTTTTATTTTAAGGGGAATAACATTTCTTCCCCTATAATGCACTAGACAAGTGTCTTAATCCTCTTGTACAAGTCCCTGCCGAGCATGGAAATCATGCATTTCAAAGGTTTAAACTTGACACGGTGAGGTTGGGGGCTGAGGAGCTTTGCGGGGCAGATACACTTAGATATACAGCACAGGTCTACAGGGCTTCTTATAACCAGGGAGAGAAACGCTCGTGGTTGCTGCATCGACTCCTGTTTCCAGCGCCTCACCCTTCTGAATAGGCTGGATGCAGCAAATAATCACATTAGATGTAAAGCACAAAGCTTCCCCGAGACCCTTCCAGCAAGGCAGCCATTTCCCACTGCCTGCCTCAGGAAGAAGAGAGAGAGAAGGGGGAAAAGTATAATAAAATAAACCCTGCAGCCATTTATCAGGGATCCGTCTTGGCAGCTTAGCAAGAAAAACCCCGCAGCTCCAGAGCAGCGTTTGCAGATTAGCCCCTACACCACACCCAGGATGTGCCAACACCATCCAAACCTCCTCTGCAGCCTATTGATTATCCAGTGTAGCCTGGCTAAAGAAATAATAAACGAGCAAGCAGCCAGCATCAACCCTATTGACTGGGAGGAATAAAACCTGCAGCTTTCCTGCCTGCCTCTGCTCCCGAGCGCTGTCTGAGAAGGCAGCCCCACCCTCCTCTGAGGTACTGCTGTATTTTACAGGCAGCTCAAGCTCATCCCTTTTATAATGAGCTTCAGTTTATCCTGATTACCTGCAAAGCACATCAGCCTGTCATATCCAGCCCTATTAATCTTTAACTCTTTGCACACTGACTCCATCCCTCAACAGAGCTGTGAGCAAGACCACTAATTCCCTTCAGGCATTTCCTAGGGAAAATATCTGCAGCTCCTCTCAGCATCGTGCTGAAGCCTGCACTACTGGGAACACATCCTTAACAACATGCAAGGTTGTTCCTTCACAAAAGCAGCTGTATTCACACTGCCAGTGAATATTTTAGAAGAAAATGTGTATGAAGGAGGGAGCACGAGTGTGACGGCGGGCAGATGAATGCAAGCACTTATAGGGCACCCATAGTGAGAGCAGATGAGACCAGAGGTTGCAGCATGCCTCAAGTATCATGAGGCTTATCTCGTCCATATTTGATTCATGTTTTTAGATTCATGCTGTCCCAGACACAACCTATGTGTTGCTATGGTTTGCCAATGCCTTGGTTTCCCCTTGTGTGCTTTGGTTATTCAGACCAGAAGTACTCCACTGAATCACAGAACCTGAGGCTGGAAAACACCTCCAAGCTCATCAAGCCCAGCCTGTGACCTGACATCACTACAGGCCACAGCCAGGCTGTCCTTAAACACTCCAGGGATGGGGACTCCACCACTGCCCCAGGTAGTCCATTCCTGGCTCTGAACATCCTTTCTGTGATGAAGTGCTCAAGCATGGACCAGCTCCTACAAGGCATTCCAAAGAGTACTGGGGAGGGAAATGACCCTATTTACTGCCCGTGGGGCCAGCAGTTCTTGCAAACACAAATTAAATGCAATTTCATCTTACATTTATGTGAGCAATTAGACTTTTACTGTCATTTCAATGGAGTTTTAGGCAAAAAAGAAGTCATCTCTGTAAGGAACTACCAGGAGAAAACCTTCGGGGGATGCAGTTGCACAGCACTGCAATGATTTGCACCAAAGTTAACACAAGTGAAGTCAGCACAGCCAAGATAGAGCAAACATTGATCATTTTGCATTCCTTTTGTTAACAAACACTCTTTAGAAACACCAGCACTAAAGTAATCAAAGCACAAAGAACGGAAAGGGATCCCTTTATCCCAGCCTGCTCTCTCAAAAACACACACTTCTTGCACTCTGTGTTCTCCTACCAGTTCCTAAGTTTCAGATAAACCCAGAACACCCAGTAAAAGCCTGGAAGAGGCTCAATTCCATTCATATCTCAATCACATAGGGACCAGATAAGAGCAAAGCAACTCCATGAAGGCCACACTGACACAGCCCAAGTTCATTCCTCAGCCTGCACTAGCAAACCCACACAGAAACAATGCTAGAAACCAAACTCCTGGTGCTCTGCTAACCTAGAACCACAGCTATACCTAACCAGTATGATAAGCACAATACCAGTACAGACCGGGGTGATAAATTGGGTCCCAGAAGAAGGAAAAAGTTTCACTTAGTTTGAAAGAGGGAAGGAACTGGAAACAGCAAGGAGAAGACTTCATCCCACCCACTTGGACACCTGCTCCAAGCAGCTCTGTTAGGTCTCCTGCAATAAACCTCCTCGGTCTATGACGTGCTGGTGTAATTCAGATTTCAAATAAAATCGAAACAGAGAGCAACTGGTTTGAGTTACAGTTCCCCATCACCCCCATCGCTCCCTGAAGCTGTTTGGAGGTAAACACCTCTGTCCTCTGACAATTAAGAGGAAGGAGTCTTCATGAAGCCTCTGAAATCACAGAAACACACCAACCTACAGCTCTACTCACACCAACCAACTCGCAGAAAGTTCATTGAAACACATCTCACAGTCAACACCATCAAAATGGTCTTAAAAGCCAGAATTCCTTACCTTGAGCGGGGAGGATGAGGTCTCCGACGGGGCGGTGAGGTTGAAGATCAAAAACACCATTGACTGCTGCACACGTGATTTTCTGCTTCGAAAGCAACCCTGAAATAACCCATTTCTGGGGGTTTGATAGACTCTATTCTCCACCTGAAAATAAATTACCCCTGGCCTCAGACACATTCCCTCTCAGCAGACGAGTCAAGCGAATCCTTGTCCATTTTCTGTCAAAACAGTAGATCAATCTCTTTTTGTCAATATTCTCCAGCAGGCAGTCACGAGAAGTGACCTCACCAGGTTTTCACTCTCGAGAGGTGCTTGAGCAATAGCCACACGTCCTAAAAAGAGCTACAGCAACCCCTCCCTTTATAAGGGAACCCTCTTCATTTCCTCTGGAGAAGCACAGAATCTCTCTCACCTGTGATGTTTGATGGGGAATCTTAACTCTTGCAAAGGAAACATCTCAATGATAGAATGTTCTAGCTCTTTAGCCCCCACGATCCTCAGCTGGGTGAAGGTTAAGCTGTGTCAAGCAGAAAGATGTAGAGGACAGGCTGCAAGAGTTGGGGCTGTTCAGCCTACAGAGGGATAGGCTCTGGGGAGATCCTATAGCAGCTTCCAGTACCTGACAGGGGCTATAAAGGAGCTGGGGAAGGGCATTTTACAAGGGTTTGTAGTGATAGGATGAGGGGAAATGGCTTTAAGCTGAAAGAGGGGAGATTTAGATCAGATCTTAGGAGGAAATTCTTTGCAGTGAGCGAGCTGAGAGCCTGGAACAGATTGCCCAGGGAGGTTGTGGCTGCTCCATCCCTGAAAATGTTCCAGGCCAGGTTGGATGGGGCCCTGGGCACCCTGGTCTGGTGAGAGGTGTTGCTGCCCATGGCAGGGGGTTGGGTCTGGATGATCTTTGCGGTCCCTTCCAACCCAAACCAATCTGTGTTTCTATGTACCTAGTCCTCAACCAGACCCAAGTTCCAGAAAAATCCCAAATCACTTGGCAAGCCGTGGATTACTGATGTTTAGCCGAATGATCTCAGGGAGAGGGAGTGCAGGTGACCATGACCTCCTCAAAGAGTTCCAGACCTTTCCATTACATCTTTTGCAGATCACAGAGATCTAACCCTTTCCATTCCCTCTACCATGCTGGGTCTGCAAGGGAGGAGAAAGAAAGGCTCATGGCTCAAGTGAGGAACACTGTGTTCTCCTCTGTGACTACCAGCAGACTGTTTAGTCACTTGGTGACTGGTTTCCCCATCTGTGGAAGCAAATAGCACTGGATGCTCACTTTGCCCACACAGCATCACATAACAACAGGTTTGAAAGGTACATTTTCAACCAGCTGAACAGAAGCCAGCAGGGTGCCCAGCTGGCACCAAAGGCCAAGGGCATTCTGGCTTGGATCAGCAACAGTGTGGCCAGCAGGACTAGGGATGTCATTCTCCCCTTGAACTGGACACTGGGGGAGGCCTCCCTTTGAGTTCTGGAGGCAGTGCTGGGCCCCTCACTGCAAGAAAGAGACGGAGGGGCTGGAGTAGGTGCAGATGACCTTAAGAAGAGCCTGGCTCAGTCCTCCTGACACCCACCCCTCACAGATTTAGAGACAGGAATGAGGTCCCCCCTCAGCCTCCTCCCAGCTCAAGAGACCCAGCTCCCTCAGCCTTTCCTCATCAGGGAGCTGCTCTCCTTCCTTCACCATCTTCGTTGCTCTACGCTGGACACCCTCCAGCAGCTCTGTGTCCTTCTGGAACTGAGGGGCCCAGAACTGGACACAGTACTCCAGATGCAGTCTCACCAGTGCAGAGTAGAGGGGGAGAAGAACCTCTCTCGATCTGCTAACCATCCCCTTCTGATCCCCTCCAGGATGCTGTTGGCCCTCTTGGCCACAAGAGCACATTGCTGGAACAATAGTAATCAATGTAAAAATAGTAACTAACGACCACAAATCTTATTGTTTTAATTGTATTTGAGATGAAATGCTTTAAAATCAAACCAAAGCAAAATATTTCTCTTTTAAATATGTCAGAGAGCACCTGAAGTGTTTCAATTCTATGTCCCGAGTCATGCCCCACACTTGGAGCTCCTCTTGCACTGCTTTTCTTGCTGTCATCTTGATAAGGTGCTCTGAGGTGAGAAACACCTTCATAATTCCCACCCAGTTGCAGAAGGCAGAGCTCTAGCTGTGAATGAATACACCCGGAGTCACATCCCGGAGAGCAATAGCAGCAGCATCTCCTCTGGGTGATGAGAGAAGAGGCAATGAGTGAGGAAAGGGATGCTGTAGGGATGTCAGTGTATTTTAAAACTCAACCTACCGGTGAAGGGTGCCTGTTCAGGTGGCACAAAACAACCCAGAGGGTGGGAGAGAAGGGAGATGGTACAGGTGTAAGTCGTCCAGGGAGAATTTGGTATCAAACTGCTGTTGGTGACATCAGCCTAGCAACTGTTTATGCAAACAATCCGGCTGACTCATTAGAGCTCTGCTCTGATCAGCTATTAACTGTAACTGACAGATTAAGAGGAGAACAGCATGAGACAGATACTTCACAAGTGAGAGCAAAACATACTGGGAGCTTCAGCTCGGTTTTAATTCCAGCACCCTGCTCCCCGCCCCCAGCCCTCTCCGTTGTTGCAGTGGCTCCCCTGGCATGTTCCATATTGTCTGCTGCATATCTGGGCGCCCACCTAGACAGCTCCGCATTCTCAGCGGCACCCGGTGGCACCCACATGTGGGTTTGACATTCCAGGGAACCCATTGCAACAGCCACACAGTCTTCCTCGCCTTTCTGAGGGCTTCTTAGCTCACAGATGCTGCTGGTATCACCCACTGTGCTTCAATACTTTCCGTGTCCCATGCACATTCTTCGGGGTCTAATCCTTTCAAATAATAGTGCTCTCCTTCAGATGCTGCCTGATAACGATGGAGAAAAGGGCTGAGATAGCAGCTTGCTCTTTTTCATTTCCCTAAGCTGATAGACAGGACTTGTCAAATGCAATCAGGAAAAAATAACTCAAAGCCTGCTGCTATTCTCTCACATATTTCATGTTCTCCATGCAGCAGGGAAGTCCCGGTCCTAAAGAATTCCCACTCTGGAATTGAAAAGCCATATAAAAGCCACACCTGGCTCTCACGCAGCCCACAAGGAACTGGGGAGGGGGGCGGGACGGACAACTCGTTGCCACAGGAGAATCCAAAGGGTCTTTAAGTGCATGTAGACCAATAAATGGAGTAAAACCCCACCTGAGCTACCAACACCAAGCTATCGGTTGGAAGAAGTTACCACCATGCTCTAAGGGACTGTATGGGCATCTCTGCTCTTGTTATTAAACGAGCTAATCACTCCTGCTAGAGGCTGGAAGCTGGCTGAGAAGGACTTTGAACCAAGCTCAGCAGAGCTGATCTCATGGATCATGGAAGACCACAAGGTCTCCCATGCAACCCCTATAAAGGTTAGGAGGGCAGGAGTTCTGGGGGAAATCCAGCACCCAGCACTACCGTAAATACCGGCTGAAGCTTTGCCCTTCCCCTTTCTCCACCCCCAAGGACTTGATGTAAAAACCAGAAACAGCTGAACCCTCTTGTTTCAGGGGGCAGGACGGTCCCAAATGAGAAGCAAACCCTAAGGAAGTGCCCTTTTGCACAAGCCAAGCCCAATGCTAGGAATTTCATTTCCTTTGCAGCCAGGTCATATCCTTTGAGCCTGCTGTGTGGGACCTAGGTTGCCCCCCACGGCATCGTCCTTATTCCTGGCTACCCTGCAGCCAGCCTGCAGAAATCCCTATCAGCTTCTACCGAGGTGTCAGACTGGCTTGAGCCATGATCCCTTTAAACCTCTTCCTCTCATCTATGACATGGAGGAGGCACCACTAATAGGGCTACCCAACCATTAGCAGGGCTAATTAACCATTAAGCCTGATATCCCATTAATAGTTGCCAACAGCAGATGCCCGCTGAAGGGTGGGAGAGGAGGATGAGAGGGAGTCTAGTGATAGGACAAGGGGGATGGGTTCAGGCTGAAAGAGGGGAGATTTAGAGTAGATCTTAGGGGAAAATTCATTACAGTTAGGGTGCTGAGGCCCTGGAACGGGTTGCCCAGAGCTGCTGCATCCCTGGAGGTGCTCAAGGCCAGGCTGGATGGGGCTGTGTGCCACCTGGTCTGGTGAGAGGCGTTGCTGCCTGTAGCAGAGTGTTTGGCACTGGATGATCTCTGAGGTCTCTGATGTCTCTTCCAACCTAAACCACCCAGTGATTCTACAGGACAGGGTTGGCATCTCTCTGTGCCTGAACTGCAATTTCCTTTCTGATGAGCAAACCATTAGCCCCCCAGTGCACTTCCCCTGACTCCAGTAAGCCGCTTTGTGAACGATGGGGTGCATAAAACGATCACCATCTTGCCCATAAATATTACCCCAAACGCTTTATTTCCTGCAGAGATAAGAAAATCTCCCATCTTTATAGGTTCCACATTGAAATCAATATGGTCTGCACTCAAAGCTCCCGCTCAAACACGCTCCTATCTCTCCAGCCATCCCTCCTGAATGTGTTTTCCCTACATCCCATATATATATATATGTATAAATATAAACCACGTACTCCCACATCAGGCAGGATTAAGTGCATATTTCCACCGAGAAATAAATAAATAAGCAACCAGTAATTTCTCAATTTCTCCCTGCTGGGTGGCAGTGGTGAAAATTGCTTAGAAATAGGACTATTCTAAATATCCTATATATAACCACACGTTGTGGAGGAGGGGAGCGGGGTGGGGGGGAAAGGCAAAGAAGGTTTGTGTGTTTGAAAAGGGAAATAAAAAAAGCGAATACAAAGGAGGGCACAGAAACACATCCAGCCATTTCCACCCCGCTGCTATTTATAGCTGTAGTGTTATGAGGTGTTTGTTTAAAGGGGCACCGACGGAGGATGGAAGGACCTAACCCTCCTTCAAGGAAACAGGAACAATATTAACTTGGCAAAAAAAAAGTTCAGCCTCCAAAACTGTGGCTGTTCTGCCTGTTTCCTCCACCTCCCCTCTGCAAGGGTTGAAGTTTTAAACCGAATTGCTTCCTCATCAACACTTTTGTTCCTCCAGCCCGAGGAGGAGGTGGTGGTGGTGGTGATTTCCCCGGTTTAAAGGTCGAGCCCCAAAGCAAAGAGGAGAGAATCGGGGAAATTAGCAAATATTTCTGCCACCACCCTTCCCGAATTTCCCTTCTTTCCAGCAGGAGATGGAACGTTTCAAACCGTTCTGGTTAGCTCCGCAGTTGGTCAAAAGTAAATACGAGAAGGATTGGCCCCGACGCTGCCAATTCTTCTGCGAATGTTCTTGAGTTTGGAAATCCAGTAGAAATACTGAAATAATTGGGATGAAAAATTCAGCCGGCTCCTCGGAGGATACTCTGCTTCTGAAGAGTTAGAGAACAAACCCCTGAAGAGCTTCTCTATTGTTCCCTCGTGAGATGCCATATGGAGCAGGAGGGGTGGGAACTCAAGGGGAAGAGTTATGACAATGAAAACAAAAACATAAATAAAATAAAGGAAGTTCTGTGTTCTCTGCAGGGACACGACTAAGGACTCACCAGCCCGGCCACAAGAAATTTCAGCTCCTTGAGCGGTGCAGGGATGAGATGGCAACAGCACAGGAGGGTTCTTTCAGTGCAGGGTTTTTACAGACAACGTGGAGGCCAGCGAGTGAGTGAGCGTCCCCGCGGGCCCTTCGGCTGGGTTTGCCATGCTCCAGTCAGCACTGCAGCCCCACTGGCCAGACAAGTTTTGTGTGTTTTGACTCATAATAGGGAATTGTGGCTAGCCCGTGACTGGCATGAGATGTTCTCGCACGTTCCTGCTTTGGGAAGATGTTGGGGCAGGGAGCCTGTGTCCCGTATGCGGCTATAAAAGTGGAGAGTTAATGCAGTGTCCTGTGCTGCTCGGTGTAAAGGGAAGACCGGTGCTGTGCTCTGCTGCAGTAGAATCATAGGATCATACAATGTGAGAGTTGGGGTTGTCCAGCCTGAAGAGGAGAAGGCTCCAGGGGGACCTTCCAGCAACCCTCCCATCCCTGAAAGAGGCTGTCAGAGGGCTGGGGAAGGCTGTTCCCAAGGGCAGGGAACGATAGGATGAGGGGTCCTGGTTTGAAGTTGGAAAAAGGCAGGGGGAGGCTGGACAGGAGGACAAAGATCTTGAGTCTGAGGGTGAGGGAAACCTGGACCAGGCTGTCCAGAGAGGGGCTGGAGGCCCCATCCCTGGAGCCATTCAAGGTCAGGCTGGCTGGGGCTCTGGGCAACCTGATTTAGCTAAAGATGTCCTTGCTCATTGCAGGGGGGGTTGGAGAAGCCTGCAGAGACACCGATGGACAAAGAGCCCCCTCGTACGGCTGCTCCTTTGGAGCCCATCAAGCATTTCCAGTTGCGACGTGGCTGAAGCACAGGTCCTCACGCAGAGCTCCAGCCCATTAACTTGTAGCTCACAGGCAGGAAATTTTCGTAGGGTCCTTTTGACGGGAGCAGAACACCCGTTAGCAATAAAAACACCCACTCCTGCACCAAGAGCTGCAATATGGAAATGAAGACCTCCACTCGCTTTTAGGGGCGATCTGCTTTGTAATTGCCACCGAGAGCTGTTTTAATAAGCTTAGAAACCCGGCTGAAAGAAAACGCTGGGCCTCCATCTCCTCTCCCTTAATCCAGTGCAAAGTGGGAGGGAGCACAGTGAGGCGTGTGGGCTAGACCTGCACCAGTTACATTCAGGATAGCGTTACTGGGAGATGAGAATGATGGTCGTGGAAGCCCGGTCCCACCCTGGGGGTGGGAGAGGGGTTCGCTGAAGCAGAAGCAGGTCTGGGGTGGGGACAGAGAGCAGCGGCTCTGCATAGCATCTCCATCCCTCCCTTTCCTTCCAGAGCTTCAGCTTCACGCTGGATGTTATTAAGGCTACCGGACCGCTAGTTCTAACAGCCTTGTTTTGCGTCTCCCAGTGGGCTGGTTGACACACAAAAGCTGTCCTGCTTCTGCACCACAGTGCAGCCTGGAAACAGCGAAAGGGGCTGCCTGTGGGTAGTGGAAAGAGTCAGAGCAGCCTAAATCACTTTTACACTGAGCCCTGTGCTGCTGTTTAGATGAAAACACTAGTCAGATGTATATAAAACTGCACAGAAATCTGGGTATAAACCAGCAGCCAGCAGATTCTGTGCTTCGTGGCATGGTTTAATTGTTTAACTGCAGGGCAGTCCCAAACACACACTTAATAAATAAAATTAAAAAAGAAAAAAAAGACTCGAAAGAGGTTGAATTGACCTGAGAAACTAAAATATCATCCAACGAAGGGCTGATATATTGTTACTCTGATAAGTTCAAACAAGTGTGACTCACTATACAACCATTCTATCAATCCTGAACAAAAAACTGCATGGGATTATTATGCTTTTAATCCAAAGAGCTGGGTATTTGGAATTCCTCAAGCCCTTTGTGGTGTCATATTAGCTAGGCCAGTCTCTCATGAAAAGAATGTATTGTTGAATAGAGTTGAGTCCGGATCTCTGCTCCATTGGGTTGATAAAATGGCAGTTGATTTAAAAAGAACCAGCTTGTCTGGAGAAAGGATTAGCAGATTAAGAGACTGCATGTAATTTTTTTTTTATGTAATGTAAAGTTACATTTCATAACTAAAAGGGATTAATTAAAACGTTAATAGAAGGAGAGATGTTATTTTTCCAGGGACAAATGCCTCACCACACATATGAACGTTCGCTTTAGTTGCTGCTGCTGCTGCCTCGACAGTAGGAAACGAATCGTCGCTCTCTGCGAGCAGGAGTTGACACAGAAAAGAAAGACGAGAGGTCTGTGTGGTGGCTCAGCAGTTTATTTTCCTGATGCTCCCATGTGGATTTCAAAATAGAAAGAAAAAAGATTCCCTGTTGTATAGACCCAAACACACATATATTTTATCCCGCTCCTGTTCGCCTGCCTTGGGGAATAGGGCAAAACTCTTCTGCCAGAGACATTTTCTCTTCTAATAAGATGCCTTTTCTTTCTCTTTCTTTCTTTTTATGCTTCCTCTGCTTTTTCATTTAGAGATGTGCTTCTCCTTCCCCGCTCGCACATTTTCAATGGGTTAATAGGAGTTTTGCAGGAGGAGAGGTGGANCTGCTTTTTCATTTAGAAAAAGCATTTTCAGTGGGTTAATAAGAGTTTTGCAGGAGGAGAGGTGGACAGGACCGTTAGTGAGCTGTTCCATGCCAGTAACTCACAGGAAAGCTGCAAACCTCAGTCATGAGAGCCCCACCTGAGTACAGTGTTAGAGTTGTTTATGTGGGAAAGTTCAAAGTAAAGCACACCAGGAGGAGGTGGTGAGAAGCTGTCAAGTTTACTGTCACCAAGTTTCAGCTCATCTCAAAATCCTGGGCTGGGGCTTTGCTGTTTTGTTCTGGTTTCTTTTCTTTCCCAGGAATGAATTTTTGGCTCTTGAATTTTGGACTCCCTAGGTTTCTTTGACACTTTTGTGAAGTGATCCAGGGGTGCTGAGTGAATCTGGGCTGGGGGGGAGGCACCTGATGGGGGTCAAAGGATTTCTGGGGAGGTGGCAAGGGCAAGCAGAGGCCCCAGCCCTGTGGGTATCCCTTAGGGCATCTGCTCTCTCACCCTAGGACTTTCAGATGCTGCTATTCTGCTTCATTTTTTAATAAAATTAAAAATTAATTATTTGGGAGGGGGTTCTTTCCCAATTTTGGGAACTGGGCAGGAGTCTCCTTCTCCCTATCAACAATCACCACCAGTAATCTCCCTCGCTCTGTCATTTACTGCCAGCACTTAAATATACCCGTGAAATAAACCTTAACTCAATGTTAGAAACTTGTTCAGTTACCTCCTTAAGCATCTGTACAGATGTGCACCCATGCTGCCATACTGCCATGAGGAGAAACTCAAATTCCCTCCCAGTACCCTCCCTTTCACAGAAATGTGGACAAGGCGACGATAGACTTCAATAAAACTACGTGCTGCTGTATTTATTTAGACCAATGTCTAACCCACTGCAGTGATCTGACACCTATAATCACATTTTGCAGAAGAAAGCCCGAATCTCCTCCTGGATCACAATGGAGGACCTTAATGAGGAAGTTTTTGCAGATCCTTTCCTCACTCGCTATTTAAACTATGCCCCGAAGTAGGAGGGTTGGTGCCGGTTTCTTTTCTCAGAATAGCATCCCACCCATTTCACTGCAGATGTTTCCATTCACTGTACAAACGTTCAATGAATTTTTCAATCCCACCAGATTCCTGGCCTCAGCCACGTCAAGAGACAAAGAGCTCCACAGGTTTTTGTCAACTGTACAAAACCCAGCTCTTTTTAGCCCGTTTTGAATGTACTGCAATTCACCTTCTCTGCTCCTTTTATTATTTACTTCTATGTTCTCTCCTCTGAACAATCTCTTTCAAGAAATTATTCTTTTGAAAACTTCTGCAGCCGTCTAATTATGCCTGTTGTCCGTCTCCCAGCTGTTTCTATTTATTCCTCTCGCCTCCTTGTGTAGGAGTGACCAACATCACGGGACACGGATATAATATCTTTATATTTTCAATATCATGTTCCATACTGGTTGCTTTTTGTTTTTCCTTACCACTTCACTGGTGTTTTTCTTACCCACTGCTGTAAGAGTGAACAGTGATACCATTGAGCTGGTCGGTTACAGACCTCTGGTTTTTTCCCTTCGCTGATAACTCAGATTGATATGGGCTGTCTAAATACTCTTTTGAAGAGTCCGTTGGGGTTGTCAGTCAGGAATTTCCACCCTGCCCCTCAGGTTTCCATTTTACTAGGTTGGGTTCCATTAAAACCATTCAGCCACCCCCTGGCTTAGCCCAAATCGCATTTGCCTGCCTTATTTTCCATTTCTCCAACTCCAGGCTAAATGCATTGAAGCAACTACAAAGCCCTAGGTACAGCACCTATTATTTATTCCCATGTTGGTGACGGTATGGGGTAGAGGGAGCTTTTCACTAACATCTAACCAGCAGCACTGCTTTACCGGTTAGCCCCTGGCTACTTGTCTTCCTTAGGAGCCTTGTCCAAAGCCTTTCTGCCCGTCTACAAATGATGTCAACTGGTCCTGCTTTACCCACTGGTTTCTTGACCCCTTCCCCAGTGTCTCTTACAGAGATGCGAATTTCCTTTGCAGGAGCTGCGTTGGCTCATCTCCATCACATCAAGTAATTGTTACCAAATTCTATTTGAAATAATCTCTTCCTTCAGCCTGCCCAGCGCTTAATTAAACCTTGCTGATTGCCAAGATGCAGGATGAACCTTTCCAAAGAGGCAGCTCTTTGAGGGCTTCCTATAGAGCTGCTGATTTGAGCAGGATTATCGCTTTCCCCCCACCCCGATAGCTCAGCCACATCTTACAAATCACAGGTATTTTGATCCTTGGAACGTCTGGCTCTTCTGCTGTTGGTATTAAAGCAGCAAATAGGAGCCATAAACCAGACAAAAGCAGACTAGAAGATCCAGTCCATCTCAAACCTCCACTGCTGTCTCAGTGCTCCCTTCTCTGTCACTGCATTGCATCTCCCCCTACTATCTGCTGTTGTAAGAGTTAATGGGTAGGTCTGGCTTTTATTTGTCTGCAAGATTGTTATACCCCTTAAGTGTTCTTCTAACCTTCCTCGAGTGTAACAAGTATTTCCTTTGCAGTCCCACTGTTTCTAGCAAATCAATAAATTCTCTGCAAGTTGTTTGCTTCTTTATGCGCTCTTCAAATTCCCCATTAGCCTGCCTAATTTCCAGCTTGTATTTTAGCCAGTATTGTTTATGTCCCATTCTCCTAATGTCACTAGGGTTGTTTTTCCATTTTCTGGTGATATTTGTGCTGTGAAAAGCACAGTCTGACGGGATTATTACCCCTCTTTAAAGTGCTGCTGAAGTATAAGGGATGAATGGCTGACAGTGTTAACACTACATTCAAGTTGTCTCGCACAATCCATTGCAGAGAGATGCTGGAAAAGTGCAAACAGTAAAAAAATGTCTGGATTATTATTAATTAAATCAGTCCTCTGTTTATCATATAACCTGTAGGAGTCAATTTTCTTCCATCTCAGAGCCAGAATAACAGCAGTAACCTTAGGGTTAAAGCTTTCCCCAGCTCTGCAGAGCACCGCGATAAGGCTTCGGCATATCCTTATATCATTTTATGCTAGCCAGACAAGGTGATTTATAAGTTATTCTCCCTGAGCTTCAATTAATTTCACTTAGGACGTTTTCACAGTTGTACAATAAATGTTTAAATTAAGACATTTCCCCGCTCCCCACCCTGCCACGGAATGGAACTGAATATTAACTGGTTATTGGGTGCCATTCATGGCCTGTGCAATTACAGATAAGAACATCGATCTGGCAGGAAAACAAATTGGCTCTTAAAAGAGGGTGGTTTGGATCTGACAGGTTAAGATGATTAGGCATCTCTCTAATGGATTCTGTATATTACTCCTGGATACACGCAGGAAGCAACATCCACCCCACGCCTGGGTACCACGCAATTACCTGCCCTCGTGCAGGAAACCCAACTCGCAAATTGCCTGCTGGGTTTCAGGATGGTTGTTTGCTCCCTAAATGAACCTTCCTGCTTCTTCTTCTGCGCTCTAAGGCTACAGTGGTGCTTAGATAAAGCAGTATTTTGAGGGAAAGCATAGCAACTGACACTATCTTATGACGGGCGTTGAGACTACCCCATGGCAGGCGTTGTCATCTGGCTGGATTCTCAAGAATAGAGAGGTCTTTACGACTACTTTGAGGCACAAGGATGAACAGACAGGTCTGACAGGGGTCTGGGGGATCTGTCAATACGTTAGAATTTACAGAACGACATAACTGCAGTTGTGAGAGAGAAATCAGAAATACTGCCCTTCCTCTCTCTCTTTTCCTTGGCCTTTCAGCAAATCACGTCACCTCTCTCTGTCCCATTTGTCTTCAGGGAGCGATAAGTCACACGAGAGGCAGGTATTTACTAGGAAATACAGAGACTGTCAAGAAAGTCAGTGGTGTGGGATCTGCTAGCCTGTATTTCCCAGGGAGGGTTTGGTTTGTCTGCAGAGGTGACAGAACCCAGGGAACCCTCCCTGTTTTCCAGGCGTAACCTGGAGAGATGCTCAAACCCCTGACTCCCAGGCTGGAGAACCCCCTAGTAAAGACAACCCAACAGACTGCCTTAGATGTGGGAAGTCTGTGTTTTCACAGCAGTAAACCATGGAGCTGCACTTGGGATTAATTCCAAATGAGGGAGGACACTAAACTCTGGGATTTTTATTTCCTAATGAAGAAGGAAGTTACTAAAGACTTCTGGGGACCTGAGTTACCATTCTCCCTCCCAAATCACACCGAAGAATTATGTGTGTGTGTATATATACGCTCTAG
Organism: Upupa epops; assembly: GCA_013397515.1. NCBI lineage: Eukaryota > Metazoa > Chordata > Aves > Bucerotiformes > Upupidae > Upupa > Upupa epops. The sequence goes on from VZRI01011499.1 coordinate 304,469, forward strand.
AGAACTGAGATTTGCAGCTTTAAAACTAACAGAGGCTTTAAAGTTGTCTTTAGGAGAAACTCTAGTGTACATGCTCAAGCACAGCTACCTCTAGTTACTAGAACAATAGTTACTATTTGGATTTAACCAGGCTAAACCCTACCTACGCTCAGTTTGTACTGGCCACAACAAAGATCGGTCTGAAAATAACCGATCTATAGCTCTGCACAGCTCCTGGGTAGGACAATCAATTCTACGCATTTCTTGTCTTCAGAAAGGTCACTAGTCCTGTTATTAATGGGCTACAAACACGGGCTACAGATTTCCTTTGCAGTTGCTGGCTGCTCTAGTTTTTCATTTTCCCACAAAGCAGATATATCATCTCGCTGGTGAGCAGCCTGTCACAGAGGTCTGAGCCTTTTACTGTAGAAGTATGGGAAATGAAATGAAAATCACCCTTGGCATCTTAGCAATGTTATTCACAAGACCCAAGAATGGGATTTACATGCAGACATCTTAGTCGCTGTTGGTGGCAGAGGTCCTCTTAGAATCATAGTATCAAGGGTCCCGCTTAAACCTGGACAGAATTATACACACAGATGGTTTTCCATCAAGGATAAATTTGGCCCAGACTGGCAATTATATCACATGGAGAATTGAGTTTCTTGATCACTAGACTTTAATCTGATAACTTCATCTCATACANGCAAAAGGCTGCTATTTTGATTTTGATGATAGTCATAACAAAGCATGACCTGGCATAGGGGGATGTGGATTCCCATGACACCAGATATTCAGCCACCATCTCCCTACAGCACATCAAGAATCAAATTCCTCATCAGGAGAAACCTCATGGACTAAAAACAAATCAGACCTCATCAAATTTTACTTTCTTTTCCACAAAATACAGAACTGGGTTGATATCACAGGTTCACAGGTTGGAAGGGACCTTAGGGATCATCTAGTCCAACCTCTTAAAGTAGGGTACAGTTTAAATGAGCCGGCCTAGAAGCCTATCAAGCTGAGCCTTAACACTGTCTACAGCTGAGCAATCCATCATTGCACGGCGGCTTCCTAGATCTCCTACGAGTATTAGACTGTCCCATAGAGCAAAAAAGACAAAGGGCTTGAAGACTGTCTTCCACATTCTTATTTTTATAATGACAAAAGCATTTAATGTTGATTTGTTTGCTAGGAAGAAGTGAGAATAGGAAAAAGAAGGAGGAAATAAGAAACATAATGATTCTCCACCTCATTTTATGAACAATCTTGCTCAGAGGTTTGGAAAAAAACTAGTGAGGTAGCAAAGACAACAAGGTTCTGAGTTCTTTTTCTTCTTTCCCTCTCCAGATTTCTCCCCTGTGTTGTGGGCCATCTGTAGCTACAATGAAAGACATTTTCCACTCGGTTAATCCAGGGACTAAACCTTCCAAAAGTCTCTACATGTTTTGTGTTAAGAATACATCAGGAGATCCCATTATCAGCGCAGCTTGAGATACTGCAGTGACATAAAATCTTGCAGATAATACGAGCTGAGCTGCATTCAGAAAGCACCTGATAAAAGCAGCAGAAATGTAGAAAATCCACTTTTCTAACCGAATGACCACCCCCCCAAAAAAAAATCTGTGTCTACTTCTTGACTTTTTATGAGCAGTTTGGCTTTAGGCTTGATCCAAAGCCCTTGAACTCACGTGAAAGATTCCCATTGACCTCACCAAGGCCAACATCAATCCTGCAGACTACAAAGGAGCCGTTGCATCTTTAAAATACAAAGATGAACATTGGTGCCAAAACCGTTCCTCGTTTCAGAGGTGCAGCTGCCACTCGTCCCTTGATATTTCCATGGTGCAATGGAAACAGACTGCAACGTTTGACCATAAATTCTTGGCTCGGTGGTGAACTTGTATTTAATCAGGGTCTGATCCTGCTCTACTGGAACCAGGGCCAGATTTGCCAAAGAGGTGAATGGGAGGAGGGATCAAACCCTTAATGAGCACCATTTGTTAAGTCCTTTGACTGAGCGATGTGTGTGCCACCCTCAATGTATGGCTGCCCAGTCTGTGGCAACTCGTACAAAGCAGATTCAGTGCAGAACAATCACAGGAAAAGACAGATTATAAATTCAAGCAGTGAGGTGGGATCACCATGAAAATTACAAATGGACCCAGAACGGGCTCACAGATTCATCGAACAGTACAGGTTGGAAGGGACTTTCAAGATCATCCAGTTCCAACCCCCCTGCCATGAGCAGGAACTCCCCCCACTAGACCAGGTTGTTTGAGGCCCCATCCAATCTGGTCTTGAACACTTCCAGGGAGGGGGCATCCACCACCTCCCTGGGCAACCTGGTCCAGTGTCTCAGCACATTTAGCATGAAGAGCTTCCTTCTGACTTCCAGTCTAAACCTCCTCTCTTCCAGCTTGAAAGTATTCCTCCTGGTCCTACCACTCCAAGCCGTTGGAAATAGCCTCTTCCCAGCTTTCCTCTAGCCCCCTTGAGGTACTGGATGATCTCCCCAGAGTCTCCTCTCCTCCAGGCTGAACAGCCCCAACTCTCTCAGCCTGTCTCTGTAGACAGGTGCTGCATCCTTTCTCTGGTCACATTTCAACAGCTCAATCGCCTTGCTCCAGAACTGGACTGGGTTGTGGCTATTTAAGGCAGATTCATAACATGCATGAATGCTATTACAGGTTTGGGATTGTGCTGAGCCAGCCTTCAATGTGTAAATCATCCCATAGGAGTACATCAGGTGAGTGACCCACCTCTCCAGAGCTCCATACACCCACCCAAGTACCCCACCAGGGACTTCTGAGAGGTGTCACCTCACTGAGATTCCTCATCACACTCACACTGCCTCAGCATTGCTGCCAAGAGCTTAGTTAGCCCTTCTTTAGATTAAATTCAAATCGAGCCTGAGAGTTACCAAATTTATTACATTTTCAGGGGAACTAGTCCATTTATATAAGTAGATTCAATCCTCACGAAAGCCTATTGATCAAACCTGACCTATTTTCTTGGTCCACCCACCGATAACGCACCAGGCAGCAGAGCAGCACCAGCCTACACCGCCCCGCTCCATCAATACCCCTCATTTGCTCCGGCAATGACAAGATGCATGTTCAGTGTTTGAGGCCTGTCCAGTCATTGATCTTATTAATAAAATCATCAATGGGAATAGATGGGTAAATTATTATCAATTGCAGAGACAGGTTTTGTAACACTGACAGAGCCCAGGCTGTGCTTTCAGGGCTGAAAGCAGCGCCGTGTTTTTCATAGGCTGTAGAGCAGCCACCCAGCAACAGCTCCCCTGTATGTATGGGGAATATATCTGAATGAATATATGTGGAATATATGTGAATACACAGGCTGGAAACCAACTGTATAGTCAGATAAAGCCAGTGAAAATTAAACATAATCACTTATCTATAGTGGTCCCCACACTGCTTAACCCTGCAGGACTTGAGAATCTCAAAAACCTTCAGGACAAGCCAAACCATCCCCAACATCTCCATGAAGAAAAAGATTATTGACTTCCTTGGCCAGAAACTGGTACAATCACACCAAGAGACTTGGTAACTGCAGAGAAAAGCCAGGGATGGGATTTACATCTCCTAAAATGTTAGGTAGAGGTTTTTCAAATGGTTTTGAGGGAAAACCCAGGTCTGTTCAGTGGCAAAGCTATGCAGCTTCACAGCCCTGTTCCAGGCCCCACGGTCATCCAAACCTTCTTTAATATATTTCTGTTTCACACCAGGACCCATATTCCAGGGAACTGAAGTCAACATTCCCCGCGACACTCTTTCTTCCGAACTCACGCTGCAGAGATTGGGTATTTATCAGAGGAGATTAATTGAATCCCGACAGTACTGTACATCAAATGAAGGAACAGGGCCCCTATTTATCTCTTAAAGTTCTGAAAATGAAAAACATCTAATCACTAGTTCCCTTTGATGAATGCCTCATTGTTCGCCTCTACGGAGAGGCATTTCATACGGCACTGGCAAGACAGCGTTGCTGGGCATGGGGTTGGCTGGAGGAGGGGGGGGGTTGCAAGATTGCTTTGAGAATTTAAGTATAATTACATTTACATCCAAGCAGAAAGTATAAGTTCCTATGATACAGTTTTTTTTTGATTTTCCACACACACACCCCCCATTCCCTCCCAAGGCCAAAAAAAAACCCCCTTCCTAAGGCGGAGCAAGCGGAAACTAATACAATTAAATACTTTGCTTTGCCTGCCAAGGACATTTGACTGCTACTGTGCTACATCAGGTATGTAATGAAAGGCAAATGACAACGAATCTTAATGTGGTGGGAGCTTGGGTAACTGTAGTTTTATGTCAGGGATAGCTGGCTAGAGAAAAGCTGCATTGTAGCTAGGATTAGCAGAACTGCAGGATTTCATTAATGACCGACCAGCTTTTTAGCAAAACAAAGATAGTTAGGGAGTAAAAAGAGAACCTGACTAGAATGTATGCTGCTAATTGGAAATGTATATTATCTTCACTTTGGGAGGGAGGAGGCACCGGGGCTGCTCTACATTGTCATCCAGAGAATGTCAATTTGTACAAGTTTTTCCCAGGTTGGGATGCCGGACTGGGAGGCAGCAACAGTTGGGAACGGCTGAGTTTGATGTAGGCACGTGAGCAGGAAACATACTGGGGTCAGATGGGAATGGGTTCCCATCCCACCGCCACTAGAGATTGCGGATCTCCAGCTCCTCACCCTCCCAAATCAAGAAGGTTTTGTACACAGATTGGATTTCTGCCTTTTAAAAACAAGCACAACCCTAGTGGTCTCTTCTCAAGCTATAGATGATGGTTGCAGAGCAGAGTGGTCTTTCAGACCAGGAATTAAACTTCTTCCTCTTTCAGACTCATCAGCAACACTTTCTCACAGGCAGCTTTGCTTGCAGCAAGTCATCGTTTTCATTTGCAAAGTAAACTTGACTGGAAAGCTCCATCTCTTACTCTACATGTAGCACCTCACAAAGTCTATTAAAACCAGCAGGAATTTCTGCACTGAGCTCTGTATTGGCCGGTGTTTCTCAGCCTTTAATTCAATCTGCCGTCACTGAACCCAGAGCTTTCTTTTTTTAAAAACACAAGGTTTCTGTGGTCACATCCAGCAACTCAAGGGCAATGAGAAAAATAAACGTGGAAGAAGAAGAACCCCCCCCCTTTCCTGCAAAACCTGACATTATTAGTGGGACGGATCCTCCCTGTACACTACGCTCCCTTCACGGGGCTGGGGATGTCAAACTTACACCCACTCTGATGCTTTTCTACATGGTCAAAGTGGTGTAAAATAGCTCAAGTCAAATGACAATTAAGCTTATTACTTGAGACAGCCTTTTTTTTTTTCAAAACTGCTTGCCCTTGACCACTAGGCATAAGGAGCAGGGAGGGGGAAGGGTTGGGAAGGGAGAAGGGAGGGAGGAGAGACTCCTTAAGACAATTTTGAAACAGTCCAGTACTTCCCTGATCACTTTGCAAAGTTGAAATATGATGACGACCTTTTTGCATCCAGAAAGAAACCCATAGAAATGAAAAATTAGCTGCCTTAACAGGTCAAGCACACAGTTACATTAATGTTGTGTAGAACAATAAATCAACTTCGATCGCCAATTGAAAAAATGCTAATTTAGCTCCGCGATTCACTGATTGTACTTCCCGTGCGCCCCAGCGATAGAAATCTTTTCTTTTTTATTTAATGCGAGACAGTGATTTGACGGCCCTCCTAATGGTGCTTGCAGACTATCAGCATTTCAGTGGAATTCTGATCATGGTTTTAATATTCCATGCAGCTTTGCCCCCTCTGATTTCATGCTGAAACATTAACAAGAGCTGACACTGGAGATTAGAAGCAGACAGCTGGAATGCCAGGTCTTTGTTGCAGCATGGACATGAGCCAACATCGTTCAACCGCAGCCAAGAGGGACCTGGGAAAGTCTTCTTAAGAAGGGGAGGTAGAAAGGGGGAGACAAGGTAGTTTACTGAAGGGCATATACAAGTAGATAATTGCAGAGTCCTTTCATCTCTTAAAGGCAAATTCTAATCAATCCTGGTTTATTAAGGGGAAAGAGGGTCATTAAAGGTAAATTTTGCACAGGGCAAGGAAGAGAAAAAAATAAATCACTATTTAAACTGCAAGCAGAAAAGTTTGCATAGAAAGCAACTGCATGTTCACAGCCACCTCTAATTTGTCTGCCTAACAATCGTGATTATTTGCAGTGCTTCCATTTGAAACTGCAGTGCGGGTCTCCTTTAACAACAACAACAACAACAAAAAGATTTAATCCACTTAGTTCCAGGTGAATAAATTGAGAAGTAAAACTGGATTTATGTGCTGGTGCAGTGTGTGAACTGTAAATTCCCAGGCAAAAAAGGAGGAGGTAGTGTAACATAACATTCTTGTGCCTAATAAATTGTTTCCTGAGAACAGGAACCTAATAAAGATACATAACTTCATCCAAACCATGAAGCGACTCTTAAATTTCACACATTCTTCAGCAACACAGGGAGAAGACAAGGGATGCTCTGTGGCAGAGCCCCGTGGCTTCGGTGGCCTATTTTGTGTTGGGTTATGGGGGGGGTGGGATTTGTTTTGTTTGGGGGTTTTTAGGAGGGGGATCTTTTAAATAAGAACTCCTGACTATCTGCTCTGCTGGCATCCTGCATTTCTGACAAACCCTGGCTCGGATGAATTTGAATTAATAAGCCAAGAAGGAAATTTTAAGCCCTTCAGGGGGATTGGACCAGATGATCTTTCAAGGTCCCTTCCAATCCCTAACATTCTGTGATTCAAACAGGGCTGTGGGAAGAAGCTTATCACTGGAAATTATATATCTGGGAAAGCCCCCAAAAAGCAGGGCTCCCCCAGCTGCAAAATGTCTCTGCCAGCCTGACCAAGCACCTAACTTTGGGCAAGTCACTTCATTTTTGTGTCTTCCCTTCAGGATTCCTGCCCTCTAAGCATCTGAGCTTGTGTTCTACAGCAAGCCTTGGTGGCTGGGCTGTGCTGTTCAAGTACACGATAACACCAATTGTTTCCCAGAAGAACATTCTCTCTCACCACAGTTATCAGTTCTTATGAACGTGATTGAGGTCACCTACTGTGCTCAGAGCTACCCAAACACACAGGAGTTTGCAGAGGGAAAAGCAGAGATAGATGCAGGAGAATGAGATGGAGATGATCCCGGTCCCAGGTCTGCAGCAGCTCCTGCCAGAAAGCAAAATGCACCCAGGCACAGCCCCCCTCTGCTCCAGTGACTCTGTGCTGAGGGAAAGGGGATCACAAGCACAGGGACCTTTACTAAGTGGGGACTGCAGTGATTAATGTGATGACTGGCCTTTTATTTACTTAATTAATAATTCCCATCTGCCCCGCTCACAGCCAGTCCTCCTTCCCTTCCTTTTCAATCTTAAAGGGATGCAGAATCATAAACAAAGAGCCAATATTTGTCGGGATAATCAGAAGGTGATCTACAGCCTCAAAACACTAGTTGAGCGAGTGAATGGAAGGCATTCTGCTTGCTAGGCTTCCCTTACATATTTCTTTTCACCAAAGGCATAAAAGTACTTCCTGAAAATGATTTACAATTGCCTTCTCCCTCCTTTGATTCTGCACGAGCTTGGAACAACTCACTGAGCTCTACAGAGTCAGCCCAGGTCTACAAACCCCATTGTTAATTATTAAACCTCACAACAGCACCCATCAGGTCAGGAACACAAGTGCAGCTGGAGCTGCTAAACAGAGAAGGGAAACTAAGGCACGGGGAGGAATAAGGGCAGTCTCACCAGCAACGACTCAGTTCATGCTCCAGCCATCATCTGGCAAAGGTGAGATGGTGCAGAAGGTTCAGGATCAGACTGGGAAGACCAGGCTGCAGCTCAGGAACAGCAGAACACCCACCCAGAGCACAGCTTAAGTGAATTCAAGCTCCCATCTGAGCTTAACTAGAGCTGTGGAGCAATGGGCAGCACCTGGGGGCCGAGACCATGAAGACCTCTTGGTGCTGTCAAGTCTGACCAATTGGAAGAGGCAGCTGATTGACTCCTAATGAATTTCTTCCCTGAATGATCATCCTTAGTATTAAAACAGTAGTTAAAAAGGGTGCAGTTCATTTTCAGCTCGAATTTGCCTGGCTTTTGTGCTTATCTCTAATAGATTACATGGCCTTTTGCTATCTAGCGTTTTCTTCTCATGAATGTACCAGAGGACTGCCAGCATGGAGTAATCGAGTCATCTCTCTCTATTCTTGTTCCTAAATAGACAGTTCTTTCAGTCTATCACTTCCTTTACCCCCCAAACCACTCGTGTGGCTCTTTATAAAAACAATGTTCCTATCAGAACTATGCACAGTGCCAATTCCTGTGATGACTTTGTGTAAGGGTGGAAATACCCTTCCTCCACAGCCTGTCTCCACTTCTGCCTCTTGAAAGGACTGTCCTATGCAAAGGCAGTGTTGCACTGATGTCTGTGGGTTAAGCCCATGATCCCTGAGCAGGGTCAGGGATAGAATAGATACGTCAGACATGTTAGTGGGAACAGGAGGTATGCCCTTGATATTTCCATGCTAGCAAGTGCCTATTTCATACTGATAGAGACTGTTCCTACAGCTCTTGCTGTCCCACCTGAATTCCCCACCCCAGTTTTGCCCAAGCAGCTCTATTTCATGCTTGCCTGTAGGAGATTTCTGTATCTTTCTGTTTTGTCTCACTCCCCCTGGTATTACCCTTCCCAAAACCCAACGGTGCTCCTCATGTTATCCAGGCCCCTGCTGTGGGATCTTCCCAGGAAATGTTTTGCTGTGTAAACACAAACCTTTGTCACCGTGGTAGTGTCCCCAGTTGTATCTCCTTCCCTCTGCTAATTGACTCCTTGTCGTCTAGACTTGAGCTTCTTACAAGGACTATTGGGGCTCAGCATCATTTACTTCGCAGCTAAGTCTCCCTGCAAACCAAGTGGGATGGTTCCAGATTGGACTGGGAATACGTTCCCGCAGATGTAAATAGTCTGGGAAGGGAAAAGAAAGGCTGCACCAGGAAATGAATGGAAATGGAATGGCCATCATCGAATCCACGCATACCATTGACCTTTCTCAGATTTACATCATTATCTAAAGTTCACCAGAGACCTTCCATGCTTGTTATCATTATCCCTCATTAGAAGTCACTCTAGAAACATTAACAAGCTTCTGAAATGCTTGGCTAATTGCTTTAATAAGGCAATATCAATACTAAGCGATAGTTCCCATGATTAGATGGAGGGCGGGGGCCCTTCAAGCTAACTCTTCTTGGGTTTTACATGCTGCTTTGGGGGGCCTGAGGGAGAAAAAAGACCTCACTTGCAGGGTAAAGCATGGATGTAAAACGCTCTGATGCTGCAGACTGCAGCTATTTGTTCTATCACAGAGGCTACACTATCCTGATGAGTAGAGGATATGAAAATCTTCTAGAAGATGACTGCAGGGTTGTTCATCTAGAAATGCTTTGGCAATCGCTTAAGCAATCCGGATTTGGATCGGGAAGGTTGGTGAGAGGCCAAAGGGAGCCATTTCTTGCACAGTCTTACTAAACAGATGAAACATAAACATCTATTTCTCTGGGCTTGCACTGCACAGTGTAAAGCAGCTCAGTTTTACTCCAGCAGAACATCCCAGGTAAGCATCTGGCCCTCAACAAATCCGAGCACTGACTGCTTCTCTTAAAGACGGACTGGATTACTGGAGAACAAAGGTGGAGCACATGTACAAGCACATAGAGTGTCAACACAGGCTCATCAAACTGCTGTCATCTCTGAAACCATTTAGCAGTTGCTCTCAGAGCCCACAAGGAAGACAAAACGCAGACCCTGAAATGCTTCACTCCCTAGAATCAGAGCTGGAAAGAAGCAGATGAGCTAGGGGAGGTTTCCTCCTGTATCCTGCTACCATCATGCTGGGATGTATGTGGGAACATATTGTGCTTCCCATGAGCCGTCAGTTCAGTTCCTTTCACCCACACTGAGTTTAGACATCAACATTTTATAACAAATACTCCTTTCCATACGCTCCACCTCCCCTCCCCTCTGTAGGTGTCCTCTGTTTCCATTAATCCTCACAGGTGGCTTCCAGGGGAGGGCACGGCTCTTCAAAAGCCTCTGTCACTGTGAGAATGAACCACTTACTCTGCCTTCTGACATGGAAGGATGAAACAGGTACCATGAGCTGTCTGCAGACTCCTCGTCAGCTTTCAGTCCCTCATTTGCATTCTGTGCACAAACTGGGAGTTGTTTTAAATGGGGTGGGGGGAAGGGAAAAAATAACCCAGACAATAAATATTGACAACACATTTAATGGGTGAGATAGTTCTACATTTACCCAGAGTGATCTCAGCACAGGAGGAAGGGCTGAGTGTTCAAACTTCCAGTAAAAAGGCACGAGGATGCCTAGACACAGCTTCTGTAGGATAGGACTGACTTGGGCCATTGACTGCTCCCAGCTCTGCTGGGAACTTCTGGAGCTGTGGAAACAAGCATAGAGTTCAAATCTAAAAGAATGGAACCTTTTCCTGCTGTGGAACCATGACCAGGTGTAAAAAGCCTCGTGAGTCTTTCTGACAGCTTCAGTCCACTTGTCAGTCTGATGCTGGGTCCCCAGTTCGGGGCAGGCTACTCTCATAAAGACACCTTTGTGGGTTGGACTTGATGGTCTCAGAGGTTCTTTCCAACCTCGTGATTTAGAGATCAGTGCTGGGCTCAGTTCTATTCAGCGTCTTTACTGATGACCTGGATGAGGGGATTGAATCCACCCTTAATAAATTTGCAGAGTGCCCTGGGGTGGCCGCTGGGCTGATGTTAGGTGCTGGGCTAGGCTGGATGAGCTCAGAAGGCTTTGCCAGTCTGTGATTCTGTGGGTCTCTAAGTTCACAAGAAACTCAGAAAAATCTGTAAACATATAAAATCCAAGTCAAAATCAGGAAAGAAACCTGAAGAAAGTAATCAGTGAGACTTCAGGTTCTTTTCCTTTGGTCATCTTCTTGGGCTTCTGAGGATGATCATCTAGAGCTGGATATTAATGTGCTGTGTTTTCATGACTCTTAGAAATAGAGGGACAGCACAGCAGAAGTTAAGTGTCTGGTCCAGTGCCTCATCAGCAATCAGAACATTAATGAGTGTCTGAAATATTAACATCAACCCCATTCACCAACCACAGGGCATCACTGCCCACTGACAAGAGCCAGCAGGGGAAATACTTTCTTTCCCCCGATGGTCTCTGCTTCACATAGAATCATGGAATCCTTAGGGGTCGGAAGGGACCTTGAAAGAACATCCAGTCCAATCCTGCTGCCACAGCAGGATCACCCAGACCAAGTCACACAGGAACACAGCCAGGCGGGGCTGGAACATCTCCAGAGAGGGAGACTCCACAACCCCCCTGGGCAGCCTGTGCCAGTGCTCCGGGACCCTCCCTGGGAAGAAGGTCCTGCTGAGATTGAGATGGAACCTCCTCTGTTCCAGCCGGCACCCAGTGCCCCTTGTCCTATCCCCAGATGACCTTGAGAAGAGCCTGGCTCCATCCTCCTGACACCCACCCCTCACAGACTTAGAGATATGAATGAGGTCCCCCCTCAGCCTCCTCTTCTCCAAGCTCAAGAGCCCCAGCTCCCTCAGCCAGAACTGGACACAGTACTCCAGATGCGGTCTCACTAGTGCAGATCACCCCACAAAATCATAGAATCATCAAGGTTGGAAAAGACCTTCAAGACCATCAAGTCCAACCATCCAAAACCCCTGTCTACTTTGCTTTGTCTCTACAACAGGCCAGGGCCAGGGTGATTTTACATAGAACTGAACACATCATTAGGTCATTGATTTAGCAGAAAATATTAAATTAAGCAACGCTACAGTGAGATCCAGCATTGGAGTCGACAGGTTTCCCCAGGAAGATGAGGACTGCTGTGGGCTCAGGCCATGGATCTGCACAGGGAGAGCAAGACGAGAGCCACAGGCGTTTTGGAGCACAAGCAGGGACATGCGTACGCTCAGGAGCAGGGGCCTCTTGCAGCAATGTGACATCCCACAGGAGCAGCCCAACGAGCTAGTGCTGCAGAAGCATTCAATTTGGCACTGTGGTGGCTTCTTGCTGAGGATCCTGCTTTCTAGGGGGAAAAGAGCAGCGCCAGGCTAGCAGTGCACATGGGAGAGAGGGGTGGAGGGTGAGCAATCAGCTCACATTGCTCTCAGTTCTGTTTGCATCACGTTATTAACATTAATAGCATGACCCTGTCATCTGGGAGAGAGAGAAGAGCAGAATCAGGCTGTTAGAGAGCAGAACATAGAGAGCAACCCTCCTATTTAATAGCAGCAATGACTCAGCTTTATTACGGGGACAAAACCACAGGCTGAGAGAGTTGGGGTTGTTCAGCCTGAAGAGAATAAGGATTTGGGGGGAACCTTCTATTGACCTTCCAACCCCTGAAAGGGGTTGTCAGAGGGCTGGGGAAGGCTGTTCCCAAGGGCAGGGAACTATAGGACAAGAGGTCCTGGTTTGAAGCTGGAAAAGGGCAGAGGGAGGCTGGACAGGAGGACAAAGCTGTTGAAGCTGAGGCTGGGGGATCCCTGGACCAGGCTGCTCAGAGATGGGGTAGAGGCCCCATCCCTGGAGCCATTCAAGGTCAGGCTGGCTGGGGCTCTGGGCAACCTGGGCTGGGGAGTGCTGGCTCTGCTTGGTGCAGGGGGGTTGGACTGGATGACTTTTGGAAGCCTCTTCTAACTCTATGAATCTATGATCTCAAGAAATGAGAAGTTCTATGAGCTGGATATTTACATATACTATTTTCTACCCTGCTTCAGGGACTGGTACTTTTCTGCGGAGTATTGAACAAGATTTATTACCTCCAGGATAGGCACTGGTACTTGTAGAAATGACTACAAATAAAGCTGATGTGCTGCCCATCAGCTTTGCTTGGTAACTCTGAGTTCTGACCCTTCTCACAGGCATCAACCAACACTTATGCAGCCCTGCAGGACCAAGCTGTTTCCGAGCCTTTAGCTGGCAGAAGGACACTTCCCCACTCTCAGTGGGACGAACCCTTCAGCTTTTTCAGCTGTCCTGAGAACTCACGCAATGAGTTCCGTGTTTGCCGAACCCCAAGTCTACAGCACATACAGCACGGAAACAATAGAGCCCTCCCAAAATAGCCTGAATTTCATAACAAACTAAATTCTGAGCTATTGTCAAAGACAGCTATTGTATAGGGTCACGGCAGAACATTTGGCTCCAATACTCAGGAGTGAGGGCCATGCCTGTTGTATTATAACAAAAAATGCTACGGCATCAGCTCTCACTTTGTGATGGTGTTTACTGGGCAGAGAATAGCAGATAATTCCTCCAGCCGTTCCGACAGCTTCAGCTGACCAACCGATCCAAGATCAGGTTTCTATTCTGATGAAGAGAGAGGGGTTTTTTTTAATTCCTGGTTGTTTTTATTTGTCAGATGTCTGGTAGAGATTTTAGTGGGGAAAGAAGCTATAAATATGAGCAGGGAGTGTGGAGCACTTTTAATAGTGATGAACTTAGAGAAAATTTGCTTTAAAAAATGAAACAAGGAAGAAAAAGCCTTTTTTGAGGGGTTTTCTTGGGTTCTTTTTGCAGGGGTTCCTCATTAACAACTTCATTTCAACTTCTGTGAGCTTCCAGACCCTGAAAGGAGTTGTCACAGGGCTGGGGAAGGCTGTTCCCAAGGGCAGGGAATGACAGGACAAGGGGTCATGATTTGAAGCTGGAAAAGGGCAGAGGGAGGCTGGACAGGAGGACAAAGTTGTTGAAGCTGAGGATGTGGGGGAACACAGAGAGGATGGAGGTCCCACCTCTGGAGCCATTCAAGGTCAGGCTGGCTGGGGCTCTGGGCAACCTGCTCTGGTGAGTGCCGGCCCTGCTTGGTGCAAGGGGGTTGGATTGGATGCCCTGTGGAGGTCCCTTCTAACCCAACTCATTGTATGATTCTATTCCAGCACTGTTGAGATCAAGTGGTCATAAGCCAAGCAGCCAGCCATCCCATTCTAGCCAGTATACCTGCTCTGAGCTCAGCCTGGCAGTATTTTAAGGGTACACTTGGAGCAAGTGGATGAGCTCAGAGAATACAGTGTTCCTGAGAGTGTTTGGACACAAAACTGATGGCTCCCACCAGCAAATGACAGAAGCCTGGAACTGCATCCATAGCCAGTTGAAGTCTATCACAAAACCTAGCAGACAGTGATTTCTGTGACTTTGGGATTAACCCCTGCATTTGCAAATTACCAGAAGAAAAAGAACATCCTTTTACCTCCTCAATAATCCTAAACCTTACTTGGAACAAAAGGGGGGGAAAAAAAGCCTCCAAGACCTTTCAGTTTCTGGATGATCCCAGCCCATGGTCCATGGGTCCATTATTCTGCTCTGATCTTGTTTGTGCAGCAACAGTCTGGAAGTGAAATAGTTACCCAACTACTTAACCTATTGTGTGTGGGGAGGATCAAACAAGCATTTTTGTTCATCAATTCAGATTAAAAATTTAATTTCATGGTACAATGAACCCATACAGAGTTATATCTATTAAGGTCACCTATTTCTTGTACTCCAGCTTACTTTAGGTATTGATGACTGCAAAACTCTTTAGAAGATAAGAATCACAGCCTCAGACTTCTCAGCTCTCCATTTTAATGTTAGACACAATCTTCCTGACTCTCAAATACCTTGAACTTTACATTCGAGAGTGAGGAGGGGTGGTGGGGGGGAATGAAATTCACTCAACTCTCTTTCTCTCTCAGTTGCTGCCTGGAATTTTTAAATAACAGAGATCTGGCTTTAATTGAGGCTTTCATTGTTCAGAAAGGAGCTACAAGTCCTTTCTAAACTAAACCATTCGCATAGCTCCTCACTCACTCTGCTAAATCCCGAGAGGTGCTGGATGTCTCTCTGCACTGTCCCTTCCAGAGAACACAATTACTATCTGTTGCTCTAACAGAAAAGATTTGAAGGAAGGGCTCCTGAAAACATATTTAACATCTGAACGTTTTCCTTGCTGTCTTTGGGCCAAGTCCTTATTCGATTGTTACTCAAACAAAACTCCCATTCACATCCCAGCCAGCCTGTCATTAGCTCAGGAATTCAACAAATCTGTGGTTAGTGCATCCAGAAATTGGTAGCATTTAATTGATCAAATAAAATGAGTCTTTTTAAAGGGGATTTTTCGCCACTGAAACAAAGATGTGTGGCTGTTTGGAAACACTTCAGAACAAACTCTCTGCTTTAGACAACCCTTTCGTTTTATATTTTTTTCCCTTTTCTTTTTTTAGATTTCTGATTCTGAAGTGCTTCTTCTTCAGTAGTGTCAAACCCATCACAGCATCACAGGGTGCTAAGGATTGGAAGGGACATCGAAAGATTGTCCAGTCCCATCCCCCTGCCACAGTAGGAGCCCCTAGATCCAGTCACACAGGAACAGCCCAGGCGGGTTTGAAACGTCTCCAGAGAAGGAGACTCCACAACCCCCCTGGGCAGCCCCTTCCAGGGCTCTGGCACCCTCACTGGGAAGAAGTTGCTTCTCCTCTTGATGTGGAACCTCCTTTGTTCCAGCTGACACCCAGTACCCCTTGTCCTAGCATTGGGTGCCCCTGAGCAGAGCCTGGCTCCTTCCTTCTGACCCCTGCCCTTTCCATCTTGATCAACAGTCATGGGATCACCCCTCAGGCTCCTTTTATCCCAGCTCAAGAGCCCCCGCTCCCTCAGCCTTTCCTCATCAGGGAGATGCTCTCCTCCTTTCATCATTAGACACTCTCTGTGTCCTTCTGGAACTGAGGAGCCCAGGACTGGACACAAGATTCAGTCTCACCAGGGCAGAGTAGAGAGGAAGAGGACCTCTCTTGATCTCCTAACTGCCCCCCCTTCTAATCCACCCCAGGATGCCCTTGGCCTTCTTGGGCACAAGGTCCCATTTCTGGCTCCTGGTCATCCTGCTGGCCACCAGGACCCCTAGGTCCCTTTCTCCTGTGCTGCTCTCCAGCAGGTCAGCCCCCAACCTATAGTGGTAAGCTGAGAGAAGTGTGGTTGTCCCAACGATCTGTAATCAACAGGTGATTTCTGATGTGGCTGTCCCAGGCTCACAGAGGACCTTGTGGAACAGGTCCTTGCATTGCTCTGATAGTGAAATGGCATCAAGAACAGGACAGTGAGTTTCTGAAGGCACATATTGCTATCATCCTTGTTCTGAGCCATAAAGAGCGTGATTCAGTGCTCCAAAGCAGGGCAAATCCTTTGACTCAGTGTACCTAGGCACCTCCCTTGCTGTACCTGTGCCAGGGACCTGTTCTGCCACCAGATATAC
Organism: Upupa epops; assembly: GCA_013397515.1. NCBI lineage: Eukaryota > Metazoa > Chordata > Aves > Bucerotiformes > Upupidae > Upupa > Upupa epops. Next base: position 320,797 of record VZRI01011499.1, read on the forward strand.
CAGCAACCTTGTTTCTGTGGTTGATTGAGTGCAGAAACATGCGCTCATCTCATGTCTAATCTATGACAGCATATGTGTCTCTTATCCACTGGCCTTGGGAGCTGGAGGGGGTCTGTGCTCAAGATTGTCTCTGAAAGAGCTCTCTTGTCTACAAATTGGAGAGATGTTTTCAGTGCTGGACTGGAGCAATCTCCATCCTCCTCTTGCTGACCAAAGGGGAATCTAAAAGATAGCAGTTGGAAGCAGCTGGAATGACTCAGGGCAATGGGATGGAGCCATGTCGTGTCAGCATGGGCAGCTATTAATGGTCCTGCCTTCAGTAACCTGATTATCCATGCTACTATATATCAAGTTCATCATGGGAATGGGTAACCCAAAGAGGAGTTCATGCAGGGATGTCAAAGGGAATAAACAAAGCCCTCAGAAAGGTATAAACTGCTTGGGATTTACAACAAGGATGGATTTGTCTGCCTGTGGGAGCGATGTTCATTTACAAGTGCAGCACAGCCAGGTAAGCTGGGAAGGACAACGATCAACAACCAGCTCTGTAAGGGCAGGGGACAACACCACTTGTTCCTTTTTTTTAGGGAAGGTTGGAATAAAGAGAAGTATGAGGCTGACTTCCATAGGAAACATTCTCCTTGGTCCTCAAGAGCAGGGCTGAGAAGAGCCAGAAGAGCTGGCAGCGCCCTCACCTCTCTGCACAGCACCAGCACAGGGTGCTGGAAGAAGAAAACGTGTGCCTTAGTGGTCTGTTAAATGTTAATGGGTAATGGCAGTGGGAGGGGGAAACAGGCTGGAATCTAATGTTCTCTGATGGCTTCCAGCTGCTGGAATGGTCTTCTGGGGTGAATCAGGTACTAATCAAAAAACCATGGAAGTAGACCTGAGCTCCTCTTACTTCTGGGTGCTTCCCACCAGACGGAATGACAGTGCCCAGAGGTGAAATAAGCAGTTCATCAGATTTCTTCTGCCTGTGAAAAATCACCTCCTTTCAACCACTTTTGCTTTCCTTTTCTGGACCCTTAGGTGTCAAACTGCCCATGAATGGAAGCTGATTTTTTGCTTCTCATTTTCTCTGTCATTTATCACACTCTAACCTTAGTCTGGACAATGGGGATGGATTAAGTAAGCCTTGTTCAGTTGAGATTAGTAACACAGTCACAGAACTGGTTTGGTTTTGCAGAGACCATTAAGATGACAGAGTCCAACCATCAACCTCTATACTCTGCTGTATGAGAGGAGTTTGTCTTAACGTGAATTCTCCAACCTGGCAGTTACCCAAGCAGTTCACTTCATTCTAATTGCTTCCTGAGACTCAATTGCTTTCAAACAATGAAAACAGTTACAGAAAGTACATGGCATCTTCATTTTGGATGCTTTAAGGACTATATTTTGACTTCAGTTAGAGTTAAATGGCAGAAGAGGTAAAATTCAAATTGTTTGTTTAATTAGCTGCTGTATTTCTCATATTAACAATCCCTGTGCTGTGGCTGCTCGCTTACATTCCAATTATTTCTCTGAAAGAGGAGGGTAGAATTAATAATGGTCATGGAGTAACTTTCAAAGGAAGATGTCAAGGCAAATCTTGTGTTTCAGGCTCCCAGGCTGTTTGTTAGGCACAAACTCTGACTCATAATCAGAAGGGGGGTGATTAGCAGATCAAGAGAGGTTCTTCTCTCCCTCTACTCTGCACTGGTGAGACCGCATCTGGAGTACTGTGTCCAGTTCTGGGCCCCTCAGTTCAAGAGGACACAGAGCTGCTGGAGGATGTTCAGCATAGAACAATGAAGACGATGAAGGAAGGAGAGTAGCTCCCTTATGAGGAGAGGCTGAGGGAGCTGGGTCTCTTGATCACATCCTTTCACTCATCTTTGACCAACTCACCCATGAACCATCTCTGTGCTGGTGCTTCCCACCATCCGGCGGTGTTGCAGGATAGAGTGGAGGAAGTTCACTGGATTCAAAGGCAGCAGAGAGCTCTGGAAACTTGCTCTGCAATTTGATCTGAGTGCTCTTTGCTGGAAGGACAAACAGTGCCCCGAAGATTTAAGGAGTGCCTTGAAGAGTAAGAAGCAATAAGTTTCCTGCTATCCATCCCTCTGTTATTAAATTTAGAGGCTGTATAACGTGACCAGCAATGACTAAGATAGAAGCAAGGGTTCACAGAGGAATATCTCAGCCTCTACTGTGCCTTTGCCTACTGTTCACCACCTCCATTGCTCTCAGCCTAATCTAAGGCAGCGATGGATTTACAGCAGGGATTAATTTAGGTCCCATCTCACCAAGATGTCACTCCCTAAAGCTGCTTCATTCTCCTCTGAGTTTTGAGCTCATAAGCCGTTCTCCCTTGGCGTTTGGAGTGCAGGTAGGAAGAGCCTAAGAGAAACTATAGATTTTACCTGGATCTAATCACTGCAATTTGACATCTTGTCTTAGCAATAAATCTCTCCTGTATTGTCTCCTGAAGTCAGAGGAGAGATGGGAGAAGGAAATTGTAGTAGAAAAAAAACCCCAAGTGAAACAAAGCAGGACTCATCCTTTCCTCAGTGTCCTCACACACAGACACCAGCTCAGCCAGATGAGATGGTAAAATGCCCATCTACCCACAGTGTCCTGTCATCACACAGTGAAGGAAGAGGCAGTGCCAAACAGCAATTTGAACAATCACAGAATGATTGAGGCTGGAAAAGACCTCTGAGCTCATCCAGCCCAGCACCTACCATCATCACATTGGCCAGACCCGGGCACTCAGTGTCCTGCAACACCTCCAGGGATGGGAACAATGCCCTGCCCTGGGCAGTCCATTCCAGGCTTTGATCAACCTTTCCATGAGGAAGGGCTTCCTAACATCCAACTCCCCTGATGCAGCATCAGGCCCTGCCCTCTCATTCTGTCGCTGGTTGCCTGGGAGAAGAGCCCTGCCACCAGTTCATCCCACTGCTTTTAAGCAGCTCTATTAGGACAGGAGAAATCACCCTCTGGAAGTGCCCCTATCACCTGGACCGGCAGTTCACAGCTGACTAGGTGGTGAACTGAGGTTCAGGGCAATGAGACAGATCTCTTGGAGATTTATCCCACTCTTGCCTGACACTATCAGATTGTCCGCCAGCATCCCTGCCTGAAGCTCCACCCTTTTCAGGTACCCTGGGCAGCTTTACATCTGCTAAGTGTTTAGTGGATATTTGGTTACAGGGAAAGAAAGAAGTGAACAAGCATCAATCTTCATGAAAACATGGCAGGAGGTGACATCTGCCCTCCTACTGCAGGAGGCTGTGACGCTGTGTCTGACTGTAGGGAGAGAGACAAAGCCATGATCATTTCTACCCTCACTACCCTCATGGAGCAATGAGTCTGCAGGAGAAGGAAGATGAAGATGTGTTCCAATGGCTACAGAATGTCGTACACAGTGCTACAGTGATAGCAAAAGGAATCATAAATGGTTGCCTGTGGCTGGCTAGTGAAAAGCCAAACAAACTCAGTCAGCCTTCATCAGAATTAGCCAAATATATTATTAAGAATTAGCCAAATGACTAAGAAGCAGCCAAACAAAAGACTGCAGTGCGGTTGCAACCTGAAGCAATCACCTAAAGAAGAACATTGAGGTGCTGGAGAGGGGCCAGAGAAGGGCAATGAGGCTGAGGAGAGGGCTGGCAAACAGGCACTGTGAAGAGCAGCTGAGGGAACTGGGGTTATTTAGTCTAGAGAAGAGGAGGCTGAGAGTAGACCTTATAGCTCTCTACTTGAAGGAGGTTGTACTGAGGCTGATGCTGGTCTCTTCTCCCCAGTTACTAAGGATAGGATGAGGGAAATTGGCCTCAAGTTGCATCAGAAGAGGTTTAGCTTGGCTCTTAGGATGAAGCTCTTCCCTGAGAGAGTGGTTGGGCACTGGACCAGGCTGCCCAGGGAGGTGGTGGAGTCCCCATCCCTGGAGGGGTTTAAAAACCGAGTAGCCAGAGCACTTGAAGCCATGGTCTAGGGGCTGGGGAGATGTTGAAGTGAGGGCTGGACTTGGTGATCCTGGAGATCCTTTCCAGCCATGAGGATCCTATGATTCTATAAAAGAAGATCATGTCCCATCACCCAGTCACAAACACTGACACCCAGCAGCTCCCGCTCGGCAGCGGCCATGGTTTATTGCGGCACAGGATGGGTTAACTTCGAGCGCTGGACAATGACTGTGGAATTTCTGAGTATTTGGTGGGTTTGTCACGAACTGTCCAGGCCTGAAGCCAAACACCTTCAGATGCCAGTCAAAGGCGAGACGGTGTTTTTTTCAGTGCTCAAGTGGCTGCTACCTGCTTCAAACCCAGAGCTGCTGAGGGCAGCTGATTAGGGAGAGGACGTCATAGCCCCAGGACACAATTAACACAGACCTTTCCACCTGCTCTCCCCAGCTTCCAGTAGGGATAATTAATCACCCAGTACCTGAGCACCATGAGGTGCAGGAGGACTTAGAAGCCAAAAAAAGGATCAAACTGGATAATGGAGGATCTGGCTTCAGACACCCTGTGGGCTGAGAAAAAGGAGCCAGAGATGTTCTAACCTAGGACGTGACGGGTTTCTGTTTTAATATAGAATAGTCCAGAGGCTAGAGACCTCCTCCAAAGAGCAGGAGATCCAGGTTCTATCTCATCCTTTGCATCAGTGTTTCCTGAGAAATGTTTCATCACCAGCCTTTTTAGAGGAAGAACAGGTTAAGAGGCTCCTGAAATCTGGAGGAAAACTGTATGGGATGGGGGCTGTCCTGGGTGTGGGTCCACGTAAGGACCTTCTCCAGCTCCTGAAAGGGGCTCTCAGAGGGCTCAGAAAGGCTGTTCCCAAGGGCAGGGAACAATAGGATGAGAGGTCATGGTTTGAAGCTGGAGAAGGACAGAGTGAGGCTGGACAGGAGGACAGAGCTGTTGGAGCTGAGGCTGGGGGATCCCTGGTCCAGGCTGTCCAGAGAGGTGATGGAGGCCCCATCCCTGGAGCCATTCAAGGTCAGGCTGGCTGGGACTCTGGGCAACCTAGGCTGGAGAGTACTGTCCCTGCTTGGTGCAGGGGGTTTGGACTGGATACTCTTTGGGGTGTCCCTTCCAACTCCATGATTTATGATCCTGTTTTCCCCTGTCTTCATGCAGGAACTGTTCCCAGGACTGATGCTTCTTACTACCCTGTTAGCAGGCTGGGCTACGGCTGCCTGACCTTGCGCAGCTCCCGCAGAGCTCTGCTCAGAGCATCTGAAGGACTATCTCATAAAGCAAACTGGAGCAATCTATAGGGAAAAATGATGAAGACCTGAGCAAGGCAAATGGTGTTGACAGGGATAGGAGAGAGGGAGGTTATTTCATAGGTGATAAAAGAAATACGAAAGCCTGAATCCAAGGCAGTTTCCAGTAGTGGGATGGAGACAATAAATATCACAGGAAAAAGGCATAAAAGGAATCATTTAGGTTGAGAAAAACCTTTAAGATCAACGAGCATCCGCTACCCAACCTTGCCTTGAGGTTCTATACTCAGCTAACAAGAGAACTATACCCTTCCCCTTTGCTGGAGAAGGTTCAGTTTCTCTTAGACAACCAAATAACAGATGAGACTTCTTATGAGTCTACCTTCAACCTGCTTTGAGATCATAAAATCACGGGAACATCAAGGTTGGAAAAGATCTTCACGATTATCAAACCCAACCACCTGCCCTACAACCCCCAACCTCTAACACTTCTCCTCAAACACGATGTCTGCCTGTTTGTTGAACCCCTCCAGGGACAACTAAGGACAGACTCTCCAGAGCTTCACCGTGACCTTGACTTGTCCAGCGTTGTCTTTAATGGTAGGCAACTCTTTTCTAACCCTTGGATTACGCTGACTCTTGTGAAGGAAACCTCTGAGAAAGGAAAGGAACGATGTCCCTCTTGATTAACAAAGATGACCAAACTCATCTGTAAGAACACGAAGCGCCCTTCTGTATATTATTTTGATTGAATTCTTCAGTTGTGCCCCTCTCTTGCTGTTGGCCATGAAAATCTGAATGACTACATTTATTATCTAAATCCTGTGATCGATCCAGGTATCCTGAGACCAACACTGTGATACCCTACCTTAGCACCTCCCTGCAGCTAAGCAATTTGTACTACTCAAAGGAGGGGAAGTAATAAGAAATACTAGGTATTTAGCCACAAATTTTCACGAGAAAATCAGTAATTTCTCATTATTCCAATTCCTGTCGTTCAGAGAACAGAACAAAACACTACTTGAAAAAAAATCTCTCCCATTTTCCCTTCTTACCTCTTGTTGATGCTATTTCACCAGGGGGAAAAGGCAGGCCAGCTCCCAACACTCTATTTGCAATTTGCCACGAGTTTCCTCTTGAAATGCCCATTCTAATACCTTTTCCAATATATTTTCTGTAAAGAGGAAGAAACCCGAGCAGCTTACAATTATTTTTTGAAAGAAAACAATGCTAGATTGGTTTCTCCTCTTTCCCCCTGAACCTTGCTGCTTCGGTCCTGCTGACAATCAGGTAGGAAAATGCAATTTTACTGCCGTCTATGAAAAACTCTGAAGATTTCTATGCATTTTTAAAATAGCAAACAACCTGCCTGTGGGTTCCTTTGGGCAGCGAGGGAATAAGAGAAAGAACACAACTTTCTTTGAAGGTTAGAAAACACACGTCTCGCGCTGAAGTTGTGCTTGTGTGTTACCTCGCTGTGCATTCATCTGTGCTGTATACTGGATTATCCTGACCTTTTCGGCATTCTCTATGCTGATTATCTAGCAGCTCCATCCCTCCGATGATTACAACCTCCTCAACCTGTGGGAAAGGGCTGGGATAGCCAGTCAGTCAAACTGCAGAATAATGAAAAGGTCAGCGCGGTGTAGCACACAGCCATGCTTCAGAGGCTACATCAGGCATCGCGTTCTGCTTCCTCATCTTCATCAGAGAGACTGTAATGAGGGCAGAAATCAGCACAGACTGAGGGGAGGGCTGCCATAGGAACCTAAAAATCCAAGGTAAGTTACAGTAGTCCTGAAATCTTTGGAAGCTTTGATCATAAGGGCAGAGAATCTACTTGGTAGCCCTGGCACGTACTGCAATGAGAGGCAAAACCGTGCAAATTCTGTCAGGTGGGTTAGAAATTATAGATTTTACTCTGTAAGGAAGAGGGAGGAAAATAGAGCTCAGGGCAGGCTTTAAAGGTGACTCCCTCTTTACACAAATTCCCATGGAAAAAAACAAGGGGAGATGGGTCTGAGTGACTGCTGGGGAAATTTCAACTGGAATTCAGAAGAAAATCCTTCCCCATGAGAATAATTAACGCCTGGGATCATCTCCCAAGGGAAGGGGTCGATTGCCCTGCATTGAGCAGTTTTCAGACCCAGCTGGACAGGCTGCTGGGACAGTGAATTTAAACTCTAGTTTGAGCTGGATAGGTTGGACTGTTTGATCCTTCCAACCTCTTATCCTATGAATTAATAACTACTGCAAGGCTCAGGATGGCTTTTCCCAACAGGATGGGTGTTTCACCACGCGTGACACAAACATCACTGTAAAACAAACACAGGTTGGGAAATAAGAAAACAACCCCGTGTGCCCCTCTGCAGGCTGTGTCTGGGATAGTGGGATGTGGCTGTAATGTGGGATGTGCAGGAGCTTTAAGTGTGAGGATTGGCCATGTCTATTGGCTGAAAAGATTCATGGAGGAACCTGACAAGAGAAGCTCTTGGGCTGAAAGCACTGGTAGCACTTCAATCCCTGTCTATAAGGTGGCTCTAACCACATTCCAGCCCTGCTTTCACCTCACTGCAGCTGCCTTGTCCCCCACCAGGGCTCGCTTCTTCTCCATCCTCTTGCCCTTCTTTTGCAAAGCATCACATTTGCATCCTGCTTCCCTCCTTCTCTCGCTAGCAATGGCTTAGGCAGGTCTGGGCAACCATTCTGTGTGCTGTCCCCTCCTCTACACATCAGCCACCAGGAAGTCACAAAGAGCTTGGGAAGCTGGTGTGCCAGACTGAACCTGCTCCACCAGCGCACATCCACCCACGGACAAGGACCTGCCTCTTACCTTGTGCCCTACAAGGGCTCTGAACTTGCTTTAATCCTAGATGCTGATCCCAAACATCATGTAATAATGTGCACTAACAAAATGCACTGGGCCATTCCCCTGTTGAAGAAAAATAAATTAAGAGAAAGAGAAGAGAAAAGTATAAAGGGGATTTGATGGGATTTGAGTGCCAAACTCCAGCAGACTCCTCTGAAAATCCCCGCTTAGAGGAACAGGCTTGTGTTCTTGCATTTCTGCCTCCTGATGTCAGTAATAACAACTGCTGAATTAGTTTAAAGGTCTCACATATTGCTTCAGGTCTTGTTTGTTCATTTGTTTCCTATGTTTTATGCTGAAAAAGTTAATAAAGGGAAAATTCCTCTGCAGAAAAAAAAACGGGAAAGAGAAAAGATAAAATCAGAAGAGTGAATGTTCATCCCATTTAAATCCACAGTTGACAGCTGAGGAACAAAGCTGTTTCAAATGAAGAGTCTACTTGAAAAATTTGGGTTGCGTGTTCCTAATGATGTGGATATTCCAGGGGGGGGTTAGCAGATGAGAGAGGTTCTTCTCCACCTCTACTCTGCACTAGTGAGACCGTATCTGGAGTACTGTGTCCAGTTGTGGGCCCCTCAGTTCCAGAAGGACACAGAGCTGCTGGAGGGTGTCCAGCATAGAGCAATGAAGATGAAGGAAGGAGAGCAGCTCCCTGATGAGGAAAGGAGCACTCACACAGTACCTGGGTCTGCCTTGTTTCTGAGCACTGGGCACAGCTGGCATGGCTGTAAGTACTGGGGTTGCCATAGAGAAGTAAAAGTGGTGACACAAAGTGATGACAGGAGCCACAGCAGGGTAGGAAGCATGAAATTATGACCACGTACCAGTACATCACAGGTGGCCACCAAGAAGATGGAGACTCCCCTTTCACAAGGAATCATGTAAGAAAGACAAGGGGTGATGGATACAGGTCACTCCTGGGGAGATTCCAATTGGACTCCAGAGGAAAATTGTTCATCATGAGAGCAATCAGACACTGGAAAGATCTTCCCAGGCAAGGGATGGGTTCCTCAACTTCAGGCAGTTTTAAGGCTCAGCCTGACAGGGTACTGGGCCAGCTCAGTGAAACTGGGTTTCCTGAATTTAACAGGTTGGACTGAATTCAACAGGATGATCCTTGGGGTCTCTTCCAATCTGTGATACTGGGACACTGTGTGACAGTGGATGTGCTGAGAGTTCAGAATTTTCCACAGAAAAAGGTCTAGAAACCTCCTTAAATATTAAAGTCAAATCATCACTTAGTCCATCGAGAGAAGACTGAGCTGTACTCTGAACTTCAGCTGGATGAGACATCCAGGAACTGATAGCTCGCACTCTGCTTTGTCTGGAGAACCTGATTCATCATGAGGTTTCCAGCTCACCCTTTGCCCACGGTTGCAGCATCTGGACTGTTGTCACATTTCTTTTTCACTTCTGAATTTGTAAGCAGGATGAAAAGAAATGTGGCATACAACCCACACGAGAGGCTTTGAGCTTGGTTTGTCAGCCTTTGATGCAAAGGATGAGTTTCCAGAAAACCAGCAGGGCATTTTCCTGTGGGATTTTTTTTTAGCCCACTTTGAAAAACTGAAGACCTTGGGAGGAAACACTAGTCCAGCAGTTAAACCACAATACTGGCCATCGTCTCAGCCCTGACCTTGCCCTTCCCCAATTACTCCCTGTGATCTTGAGCAAATCACCTCCAGCCAGACCTTTGATGCTCAGAGGACTCCACAAGGATGATGGAGTGGAGCATCTCCCTGATGAGGAAAGGCTGAGGGAGCTGGGGCTCTTCCGCTGCAGAAGAAGAGACTGAAGGGTGACCCCATGAATGGTTATCAACGTGGAAAGCGTGAGTGTCAGGAGGATGGAGCCAGGCTCTGCTCAGGGGAGTCCAGGGACAGGACAAGGGGCAGCAGAGAAGGTTCCATGGAAACAGAAGGGAAAAAGTTTATCCCTGTGAGGGTGAGGGAGCCCTGGCCCAGGCTGCCCAGAGAGTCTGTGGAGTCTCGTACTCTGGATCCATTCAAACCCTGGCTGTTCCTGTGTGACCTGATCTAAGGGATCCTGCTCTGGTGGGGGGTTGGACTGGATGACCTCTAGAGGTCCGAGCCTGCTCCTGGCATCCTGTGATTTGGCCCCCATGTCCTTGTTAACTGAGGAGCTAGTCCTCATAGTGCTAGCTCAACATCAGCAACACCCAGATGGGCTGTGGAGTACCACCAGCATGCACTTCCCTGAAGTTTTTTGAGGGAGACGCAGGCCCTTCACGGTGTGCGATGCCGTGAACGCGCCAAAACGCACACAGTGGTCCGAATAACATAAAATCTGAGTGTGTTATTAGTGCTGTCAATTTAGCCCAGGATGTTATGGCATGTGTGTCACTAAGAGAGACAGAAGCTATTATTGAAATGAGATTAGAATCGTTCTGAAACATCAACAGTGGCATTATAGTTGCTAACATTTCCATCTAAAATAGATGACATTGATGCTATACAATCAACAATGCCACTGGGAATACGATATAGAACAGAAGACTAGATTGTTTTACTCTATATTGATTTTCCCTTAGCAGTTTTTGATTAACTGTCAAATCAATTACCTTTCCCCACTCCAACATCATATCTTACTGCTGGATTTTTTGGTGTCCCCCCTCACAAACTCCCTGTTCGATAGCACAAAACCAGAAGAGCCTGAACTTGAGTGCTCAAAAGCACTGGAACAGAGGTTTCACAGGCAGAGATAAGTCCTCACAGATATCCTGCTCCTCCTTATAATGCTGGAGTCCAGCCATGTTTTTATTGAATCGGGTTCTGAAGCCGTCTAAGGCACTAAGAGATCTGATTATAGCTGGGCCGTAATGTCCTTTGAAAATAAAATACGTGCCATTTTCTCTGTGACATAATGTTCTTGCAGTTCAGAAGAGACAGAGTGTCTAGAAGTTGTTGACCTGCCTGGCCTTCCCATATAGCAAAGGGAACTCATCCATCCATCCATCCATCCATCCATCCATCCATCCATCCATCCATCCATCCATCCCTCCCTCCCTCCCTCCCTCTCTCTTTCACACTNATCCATCCATCCATCCCCCCCTCCCTCCCTCTCTATTTCACAGTCCCTAAACACCGTGCTAGTTTTACTATCTTTATCCCAAAATAGTCCTACAGGATCTGCAGGAAAATGTGGTGATTAGAGACAGGAAATTAATGGGAACCAGTAAGAAACCAAGGAACTAGCCTGAAGCCACAGACAGCCCCCAAACCCACTTGGTTTACTGGGAGCTTCCCAATTCAATGCCCCCCCATTTTCCTAACCATTCCAGTCCAGGTGAAGGGACACACAGAGCCTAGAAAAGAGTTTCAGCCTGCAGAACAGAAGCTGAGAACACATTCAGTTCCTGTAATTGCTTCACACGCATGTAACAGCGACCGACAGTACAGAATCATCAGCCTCAGGTCCAGCCTGAGTCTAGATCTGAACTGTCCTAATTCAGGAACTTGCTGGACCTTGTCTTTCACCACAGTCTTTGTGCATTAACCAGTATCTCTAACACTTTCTCTTTGTTGTCCTAATTTAAACTGTGCTCACTGCACGCATTAAACATCTCCCAGGGATGCTGTACTATCTACTGCCCCTACCAGGACCAATAGATAGGACAATATCTGTTTCTATTTGCATTGCATCCAGCTGGGACCAGTTGCCTCTTCTGCTGGGTTGTGTAGACACACAACAGCAGCCAACTCCAGCTGTGATGCTCTGGCAGTCTGACTGAGGAGAGCAAGGCAAGGAAAACCTCAAAATCACACAGCAGGTGAGTGTCTGAGACACATCCTGGGTGCCTCAGTTCCCAGTCCCATGCTCTTTCTCAAGAAACCATGATGATGGATGCCTTGGGAAAGACAATAAATAAACATCTCTAATAAAGATTCCCACTGCTCGACTAAAACCAGCATCAGCCAAGCAACTTTGCAGGGTTTCATTTCCCTCCTGCCTTCTCCTCAGCACCATAATGAGGGAAAAGGACCTTTATCTCAGTCAAAGCTGCCCCAGTGTTAGGTGTAGGGAGCCACAGGGAAACCAGCTGCTGCTCCACGCCGGCAGCCAAGACTCTCATTTGTTTTGGCTAGCGCTGAGGAATCAGCTTAGGCATCTTTGAGAACAAAATGGTGCGTGGAACCGGTCCAAGCTCAAAAGATAAGAAGCAATAAGAGTCGCAACAGATTATTTGTCTGGTAAAACAGAAGGAGAATTCTATCAGAAGGGGGGAAAAATGGGAAAAGAATTAAAAAAGGAGAAGAAGAAAGCTGCGTGGATCCCGGTCCAGTGCTGCAAACAGAAGTTGTGTTTGTGCAGAGCCAGCTGATGGCCTTGCGGGCTGCACAACAGGTGCTGAGCTGCAGCTATTTCTGGCAAATAATAAGTTGCTGCTGCTGAAAAGAAACGGCAGAGGAAAAGTGATTTCTGCACAACTGTGGTGGAGAGGGAAGGCTCTCGAGCAGCATAGCAACGCTCCCGGGCGCCGTGAGGAGAGGGATGGAAGTATTTGGCTAGAATAAACATCAGGAACAGTGACTTAAAATAACCAGTTTGCTCTCCTGTGTTGTTGGAAAGGGAGATTTGGTTGAAGATTAAGCCACAAATTTCCCCTAAGTGATTTGCAGTCAGGCTGTTAACCTCTGAGAAGCTGGAGTGAGGATAAATCATATCACCTCCTCAAGAATTTCAGTTCATTTTCTCCATGGTCTTTACACAGAAGAGGGGAGAGAGGAGTATCCGCTCAAAGGGATCTAGCAAACAGATTCATAGAATCATGATATTGGAAGGGACCTTGAAAGATCAACCAGCCCAATCCCCCTGCCACAGCAGGATCACCCAGACCAAGTAACACAGGAACACAGCCAGGTGGGTCTGGAACATCTCCAGAGAAGGAGATTCCACAACCCCCCTGGGCAGCCTGGTCCAGTGCTCTGGGACCCTCCCTGGGAAGAAGGTCCTGCTGAGATTGAGATGGAACCTCCTCTGTTCCAGCTGGCACCCAGTGCCCCTTGTCCTATCCCCAGATGACCTTGAGAAGAGCCTGGCTCCATCCTCCTGACACCCATCCTTCACAGATTTAGAGACATGAATGAGGTCCCCCCTCAGCCTCCTCTTCTCCAAGCTCAAGAGACCCAGCTCCCTCAGCCTTTCCTCATCAGGGAGCTGCTCTCCTTCCTTCATCATCTTTGTTGCTCTACGCTGGACATCCTCCAGCCTCACCCTTCTTGACCTGAGGGGCCCAGAACTGGACACAGTACTCCAGATGCAGTCTCACTAGTGCAGAGTAGAAGGAGAGAAGAACATAAAACCCAGAGAGGAGGTTCTGGATGGGTCCTGAACAGAACCCACCTGCAGATTAAACAACTGAGCCTTCGCCTATCTTGTGCTAAAAAAAGGAGCAGTGTCTGGAGGGAAGACACAACAAATCCATTTGCTCAGACATGGTTCACAGTCACACTGACTGATTGAGGCTGGCAAAGCTCTCTGAGCTCAGCCACCGCAGCCCAGCCCAGCCCTAACATCACCCCAGCAGCCAGACCACAGCAGTAAAGGCCACAGCCAGGCTGTCCTTCAACACCTCCAGACACAGAGACTTCTCCACTGCCCTGGGCAGTCCAGTCCAGGCTTTGAGCAGCCTTTCCCTGAGGAAGGGCTTCCTAACATCCAACCTCACCCTCCCTTGGCAGCTTCAGGCCCTGCCCTCTCATCCTGGCACTGGTTGCCTGGGAGAAGAGCCCAACCCCTACCTGACTGCACCCTCCCTTCTGGGAGTTGGAGAGAGGGAGAAGGTGCCCCCTGAGTCTCCTCTTCTCTCTGTTAAACACTATCAGCTTTCTCAAAGTAGGAACAAGCAAAGCCAGATCCAGACCTCCTCTACGAAATCAGAGACAACCTCACCTCTAGACAGTAAGCATCTCATTGCTGTGGGGTTCCATGTGTTCACTCCTGCACTGCTCCAGGAATGAGTTTTTATGTTGTTTTGTTCTCCAGCTCCATGAAAAGATGAAATAAAGGATCTGCTCCTCTTGGCTGCCACGTGTAGGACCAGAGGAAATGGCTGCAGGTTCCACCAGGGGAGGTTCAGGCTGGATCTTGGGAAGAATTTCTACACTGAAAGGGTTATCAAAGCAGGCAACCAGTGCCTAGATTATTGTGATGATGGGCTGGATGAGCTCAGAGGCCTTTTCCAGCCTCAACAGTTCAGTGACTTTGGAACAGGCTGTCCAGGACAGTGATGGAGTCACCATCCCTGAAAGGATTTAAAAGGCAGATGACACAGTACTGAGCAACAGGGGTTAGACTGAGAGGCAGTGCCAGGTCAACTGCTGGACTTGATGCTATTAAAAGTCTCTTCCACCAACCAAAGAGATTCCTGGATTCCCTGTGAACCCTGCCTGCTTTTTAATTTTTAAATTCAGGATGCTATATTTTTTCTGATGAACACATCTCTGCAGCCAAAGGGATTTTTAATCTCACTTGATTTACAAGCATTTCATTGCGTTTGAGTCGGGCGTATTTGAACGGCACGGTGGAAATTGCAGCAGGGGCTAATTAGAGCAACCAAGTCAGTTAGGTTTCTGTGCGCTTGGAAAACAAGACATTCTTGTAATAGGATAATCTAAATGGATCACTCCAGCTTGCAGAGCTTCTCTGTAGATACCAGGACTACTGCTGCATGCAAATAGAAGTAACTCAGCTGAAGTTAATGGCACTAAGGTGATGTATACCTGTGAGTGAACAGCTCATCCTTAGGGTTAGATCCTGCACTTCTGGACATCCTCACTTCCCACAGAAGTAGTGGAGAGCTTGAAACCTGGATTCATGGAGCCTTTAGGGCAAAACTCTTTGCTTTCACAGAATATTAGGGACTGGAAGGGACCTCAAAAGATCTTCTAGTCCAACCCCTCTGCTGCAGCAGGAACCCCTAGATCCAGTGACACAGGAACAGCCCAGGAGGGTTTGAAACATCTCCAGAAAAGGAGACTCCACAGCCCCTCTGGGCAGCCCCTACCAGGGCTCTGGCACCCTCACCTGGAAGAAGTTTCTTCTCCTCTTCATGTGGAACCCTCTCTGTTCCAGCTGACACCCAGTACCCCTTATCCTAGCATTGGGTACCACTGAGCAGAGCCTGGCTCCTTCCTCCTGATCACTCTTTCCATCTTGATCAACAGTCATGGGGTCCCCCGTCAGGCTCCTTTTTTCCCAGCTCCCTCAGCCTTTCCTCATCAGAGAGGTGCTCCACTCCATCATCCCTGTGACTCCGCACTGGACTCTCTCAAGCAGTCAGGTTCACTGCCATGCTACTAGTAGAGGTTCAACTTGCTAGCAAGACCCATTGTTTAGGAGAGTTTTTAAGACTCCTTGTCATGGTCTTAAACTAAATTACAAACCAGTTAGCCTCAACCAAACCTGACTTGCTTCAGTACCAAAAGGCTGCTTTGAATTGTTCTCTACTTGCAGTCGTAGATTACAACTAATTGGAAACACATTGTGAAGGTCAGTGTATCCATCCCTCGCTCTCCTGGGTTCACTCCTCAAGGTAAGTTCTTCACTCACAGACCCCAACATCCCTTGGTTCCTGCTGCAACCAAAGGAGCCCTATTTAGAGTTCATCTCACCTGACCTATTTTGTACTTGCTGTTTAGTAAGGTGAATCACAACCTGCACTTATTTCCTCTGGGGAGCACCCGTGAGTCTAGACAGTGAGCTCAGATGCAGACACACCCAGCAGAGTTTACTAGTCCAGGTTATGCCCTCTCCTCTGATAGCAGGTTTTCTCCAAATGACAGAAGCCAAAGCCTCCTCAGCAGGGACCTCAGCTTTAACATTTTATCCCAGGCTCTGCTTGAAAGCCACCGCTCGGCTGCTCCACATAGCACACGGGTGTCACAAGACCTGCCACATCCACTCTCTCCTGCGAGCATCTGCACAGCAAGAACAGAGGAGCAAACACAGAGAAAATTAGATGTCAGTGTACACTGATTATAACCCTATTCTTTATCAGTGAGGGATGATGAATGTGTCATATCCAATGTCAGGAGGACACTTCAGACTGCTTATGTCGTCTGGGATGTTCATGTGTGTGAAGTCTTGCTCCAGGGATTGACCAAACACTGTTCCCCTGCCCTCTGCTACCATCCATGCAGCTGCACTGATCTTCCCAAGCCTCAGTGGATCTGATTTTTTCTCATTTCTATGAAGTTATCAGACTTTATCAGCTACTTGATTTAAGACAAAGAAGGGAAAATCATACCTGCTTTGTGCAAAGTGCTGTTCCACTGGTCCCTACCCTATGCTGGAACCGGGAAATGTTCCACCGGGGCTCAAGTAGAAGTTGGGGAGCACCTCTGCTCCCCTTTGAAATTTCCCCAGAAGGATTTCATTTCAATGTTCCAGGCTTCTTTGCCTTCCTCGTATAATAAACAGCTGATAGCATTGGATGCAAAGCACAACAGCAGCCATTAAAAATGGTTATTAGTCTGGAACTGCTCTCTTAATAGGAAACACACACGCCGCGCTCTGGGAGTTCAGTGCTTTTTAATAGACTTCAAGGTAAATGCCAGTGTGACCCTTATTTTTAAGGAGGGATGGAGAAAGAGAGGGGAATATGCTCCTTGGGCTGAGATTTTGCCCTTAGGCAGAGCCTTGGGCAAGAGGTGGAGCAGCTCCTCCTCCCCTCCGCTCCTCCCCTCAGGAGGGATCCTGCCTCTGAACCCCTCCTCTAAGGGATCTGCTCCTCTGCAGCAGCTCGTTTTCTGCTGGAGGGGAGGAAGATGCATTAGCACTTCAGCATCCTTCCTCGCTAGCTTCCAGCTGGTGCAGAGCAGCAGAGCCATGGCTCAGCATACTGACAGCCTTCTCCTCCCTCTCCCTGCTCTCTCCTTCCCGCAGGCAGAGCAAGGCCTTTGCGGGAGCAGGAGGTGCCCTTGGACGTAACCCTGACAAAGCGCAGAGAGACGAGGAATTTGCACGTTCCTGAGGCCCGGTCACAGTCTGGCTGTCAAGGTCCCTGTCATGGGCACAGTGCCCCTTCTACAGCAAGAAGTACTAGAAATTCCTGCCCTGGGGAGAGAATAATATCTATCTATATGAAAAATAAGTATACCTACGTAAAGATAACTATATACACCCCAACCTTCAGCAGGCTGCAATGTTTTGCTGTGATACGGGACTACACAGGACACGTTTAGAAGCCATAGCAGTCCTTAAGACGTTTAAGAGTTTATTCACCCTCCCTTCTCCTCTCACACCTCAACCTGCTATTTAAAGGCAGAACCTGAGGCTTCCTAAATGAAAACGGTAACAACCACTGCAGAGGAAGGATATAGGGGAGCTGGGGATTACTTGACCTGATGGAGCAGCTCTGAATCATAGAATAGTTTTGGCTGGAAAAGACCTTCAAGATCCACAGCATGCCCACAGTTTTCTTTACCCATTAAAAGACATCCCCCCCCCTTCTCTTACAGGAGTATCTCCCAAAGAGGGTATTATATTTGCGCTGGCAGAGAATACCTAATGCCTACCCGATGTTTGCATTGGGGTTTGTTGTTGTTTTGCTCCTTTCATCACCTTAGGAAAGGGCCACACGCCGATCGCGTGATGCTGAGACTTTTGGCAGATGCAGCATATGTGCAACAATATTTATCATTTATTTAACATGCTGGGTACAGCGGCTGGCGAGGCGCTGCCATGCCTGACTTAAAGGCTGCTGGCATTTCCATTAGAGAAAATCCCATCATGCAGGGGGTTAAGAACTCAGGCATTTCAAATCGCATCAGGCTGAATCATGATTCAAATCAGAAAAGCCAGGTTTTGGTTCACTAAGGGCTGACAATCGATGGCAGGTCACGAAGATGCTCCTCTTTCTGAACGGATGACCAAGCTAACGCAGTCTAGCTTCTGTTTTCCAATAACTGGGGAGAGAGGGGGGCTCTGCCCAGTTCAAAGGTGGCTCTCAGATACACAGAGCGTCACGGTGGGATTTTCAAAGCATTTCTCATGGCCTTGCTGCCACAGACACTTTTGGTGGCAGCAGACAGAAGCCAGTAGTCATCTGCTTTGAAACCCGCACTGCAAAGTGTCTGACAGTTCCATTTTAAGGACCACACACCTGCCAGACACAGAGAGCCTCCTGCTACATACCGAGGTCCTGCAGCTCTCGGGAACAAGGAGAAATGTCTTTGCTGCTAGCACAGGTCAGCACAATGCAGCAAGACCAAAAAGGCTGGAACCTCAGGTTGAGCTCAGCATCCAAACCCTCTGAGCTGCCTCAGCGTCTGCAGGGTGTGACAAACGACTGTATGAATGCTTCAGACCCTACTGAGGGCCAGAAGAGTTAGCTCAGCTCAACCAACCTTCCTCAAGCTGTACCGTATGGGTTTAGGGATCGTTTCCATTCGCTTTCATTGTTCTTAATGAGAGAAACATTTTAAAATCATCATAAAAATCCCCAAACCCCCCAAGGACTGCCAGCTCGCCCTAAGCCTGGCTCGCCTGAAGAGCAATAAGAAGAGTCCTTTAATTTCTGCCCAGTTGCAGCTCTCTCTGTTCTCATGGAGAAACAGCATACCACACATTTCATAATTAGGGCGAGAGGGAGAGATAAGGCCCTGGGTCTGTGCACATGAAAGGAATGTGCTGGGTGTGGGGAGACGGTGCTGAAAGCACCAAGAGTTTTATAGGGGCTGGAAAAGGCTGGGGGAGAGCAGTGCTGTGGAAGGGGGAGCTGCCTGTGTCAGTGCAGGGGTGTTAGGGACATGTGTTGGGAAAATAGGATGTTTCCCTCCAAGTCCTATTAGAAAGAGGCTGGTAAAACCACTTTAATTGGGATGAGGTCCGAGCACACAGAGCTGTGAGGGTGGTTCAGCAGCCAGGTAAAAGGAACAAGCACTTTGCAGCACTTTTCACCCCAGGAGGGACCAACTAAGGGTTCCTGATGGCTGCTGTCACTGAGGTCCTGCCAACTGCCCTAGCTGGGACCAAGGGAAGGGGATGTCTATTCCCTACACCCATCTTTCACCAGCACCCCTGAGGGTAATAGCTCCAAAGATCCAGTCTGCCTTTTGCAGAGCTTTTGTGCTTGTTCGGTTTGAATGGCCTTGGGTTTGGCATGGGACTCCAGGAAACCACCCAGAGGCTTCCAGAGCAAAAAGAGACCTCAGAGCTGGGCACAAGGGCAAATTACCATGGGCAGAGGTAGAGGACATGGTTATTTGTTGAATAAAACCAGAGAAAAGTCAGGAGATATGAAACTGCAGCAGAATACAGAGCATGCTGGTGTTTGTACCGGTCTCTGCCACCACTGAACTGCGTGACCTTTGGCGACTCACTTGGTTTCTTTGTCCTGCTCCTCAGACCTTGGGTTTGTTTCCTCCCATTAAAACTCTGGGCTCTGAGCCCACAGCACTGGGCCTGCTGCACTTGTGACCTTTCTGGGGACTTAGAGCTGCTCTGAAAAGACCGGCAAATGCCCATCTTCAATAATTCACCCTCAGCCCTTGATACTCCTCAACCGGGAGGTGGAGGTACATCAGAACATCTCTGCCTATTAGTCACCCCCCTGAAATTCCTGGATAACACTAAACAGATAGGAATGATCAACCTAACCACTTCCCAGTGTGATTTTGGGTCTATTTTTTTAAATATAAGATTTCTGGTCTTCTAGAAGCACCAGCAAATGCCCATCCTCAGTATCTCACCCTTGATGCTCATTGCCCAAACAGGAGACACTAAGATACATCAGAATAGTTCTGCCTGTTATTCATCCCCCTGAAATTCCTATAACTAAGCAGACAGGAACTATCAAGCTAACAACCTCCCAGTGTGATTTTGGGTCTATTCTTTTAAAATACTAGATTTCTGGTCTTGTAGAAACACCACTAAATGCCCATCCTCAGTATTTCACCCTCAGCCCTTGATGCTCCTCAAACAGAAGATAGAGGTGAATCAGAACAGCTATTCATCCCACTAAACAGCTCCTCATCCCCCTAAAATTCCTAGCTATTAGTAAGCACATAACCAACTATCGACCTAAAAACCATGGGATTGTCTCCTTGTAGGTATTAAAATTCAAGTCTTATAGAAACATCGGGGTGTTTGCAGTGGCCCAGAGCATCAGGTGCGGGAGCAGCGAGTCACTCCTTTGGCCTTGATGAAAGAAACTCTCCTGATTTACCCCACCGCAGCAGCATCCCGGGCTTTGTTCACGTAGATCTCTGTCAGCGATAAACCAGTAAAGAAACGGCCTAAAAGTAGTCGGCTGCTCTTTCCTTTTTTAATATATATTTAAATGCAGCGTTTCTACCTGACAGCCGCTCTTCGGGGTGTTTTCTGTCCTCTGGGCGATGCAGCGGTGGAGGCAATACTTAAGCAGCGGGCTGACTACAAAGAGGTTTGTACCAAAGCCTCCCATTTTCCTAACAAAAGCAGCACATGAACCCCCCCACACCCCCCCCTCCCCGATATAAACGGTGTGGAGCGTTTTCTTCCAATCAATCAAGCTCTATTATTCGGTTTAAGGCCAAATCTCATTGTCTACTTCTTCCTCCGGAGGCCGATTTCTGCCAGGTAGAAAATTAAGTTTCCTTTACTTTTCTTCCCTACACAATTTTTCAGTGTTTCGGCACCGTTGTTCGGTGTGGGAAACCGACTTCCTATCTCAATAAACCGGCGCACACAAGGCTTTGCTGGACGCATAATGGGCTCTTTCCCACCCCCCACCAACCAACCCC